>CM062809.1:731140591-731555591 GCA_031772625.1 Pinus tabuliformis | reverse complement strand
CTTTTGGTCCTCCAAAAGCATGAAAAAAATATGCAACTTCTCTATACCTTGTCTGCATCATAAGCGTCCTGAAAAGGTCTTGCTTCCATCTCCTTCACCTTTGTTCTTCAGAGCCTTAAGCGATGAGCCGACACCTGCAACCTCTGCAACTTGTAGTACATTGTTTTCTAAATTACATGCTTGTTTTAACTAACCCACTAATGACCCAAGCGCCCCACTCTTGCCACGAGTTTATAACACATACTCGGTGGTCATGTTTACAACAAGATGGACGCAATACCCCAGCTATGAAAACAAGGCCAAACTATCATTGTTTCTTCAACAAGTGATGGAAAAGACATCATCACTGCAACACATGATTTACAATAAGAAGGCCAAACACTATTTTCTTTGACAAGTGATGGAACCACACCATCACTTTTAGAGTGTAAAATGCAAATCAAAGTAAGACTAGACATCATTGTTGCTGAATAAGTGATGGAAAACACATCATCACTTTTACATTTTAAAATGCAACAAATTATTCATAAAAGCACGACCATGAAACGACAACATGTCTAGAAACCATTTTTCACTTATCAAGGTGAATGGGTTTCCTCCTTGTGGCGACTTTGCTTGTCGAACAACTACTTCACCTAGTTCACGCACCGATGCTTTGTCTTTAAGTCACTGCTCTAGATGGAGCCTCCAACAAGTGGCTCTTTGAAGGCCACTTCTATCGTGATGAATGCAATAGGTTTTCTTCCTCCATATCTACTTAACTTGTTTCTTTTCATGCTGTTGAGAGGGTATTTCACGCCTCATCCTTTTGTGTGCTTCCATTCTTTTCCAACACTTAGAAAATGTATGGTTATGCAATCCACAAAAGGTACATGTCTTTCGATGACATGTTTTATGGTCATCATTAACAACATGATCATAATAGAAATGAACATTCGGATCTCGAGAGTGGCTATACCTTTCCTTGTTGTCTCTGGTGTAAGTATGGCGATGAGAGCTTGCCTCAACTCTTTCCCTGTAATGGAAACTGCCATGGGATGATGGGGATGTGTTCCCATCATTCTCTTTCCTTAACGATTTCGATGATGTCTCAGAAGCATATGACACCTTCGAGCATTCTCCATTGGTGTATCCCATGCCTGCAAATTGAGGTCTCTGCACAACCTCCAATGGTTGAGTTATGCATTGGTTATTAATACCAAGCTTTTCTTCCTTCTCATGCCTCGTCCTGCTAAGGAGCCTCATGTTTGTCCCTGTAATTGGGATCTCCAAATCTTCAACAGAAATCATACTATGTGAAGACGAAACCAAATGGAAATCAACATCGTTTACCTCCTCTGTCGATTTGGAAAGAACTGATGAGGGCTTCTCATCATCTGTTGTTGGTGGTTCGCTAACTATCATGGTGCATTCCCCAACTTCCTTTCTAACATACCCAAGTCCTGCCTGACAAGGAAATTCTTCTACCTTGATGGGGTTGATAATGCCTTGGCCATTAACACCCAAGCCTTTTCCTTCATACCCCATTTTCTTCAACAGTTTGGAGCCAATTCATGTCATATGATTTTCAAAAACAACGAAATCGTCATCAGAACACATACATGAATTCAGAGAGTCACATTTTACCTCACATGGGTCACGTTGTAGCTTTTCCAAGGCCTCATCCTTTGCTTGTAGTTGTCATATCAAACTATGTTTCTCCTCTTCCTCTTCATGTAGACGCATCTTCAATTCAACGTTCTCTATTTGAAGGATATGGTTGTTGCACTTCAGTTCTTCCAGGGCCTCTTCTATGGCTTGCAACTGAAGCTGCAGTCACTCCTTCTCCTCTGTCTCTTTCTGTAGAGTTTCATACATTATTTCCATTCGTTTGAAAATTTTGAGCATGGTCTCGTACATTGCTTTTTTATCCTCTGTCAGCGCACGTTCTATTGTTCATGCTTGCGATTCACATCAACGCAAAGACTGCTCTGATACCACTTGATCCAGGTCCGGGTGTGATGAAGGACCCTTCCAAGACCTTTTACTTTCGTGATGTGTTAAATTGTATTTTTAAAGAACATTAATGAATACATATACATGCTGTAAAGAAGAGGAACAAGACAATCATCAGAAACATAAAAACTTAAGCCATTGATAACAGAGTTCATCCAGGAGGGACTACGTCTCCGGGCCCCGGTGTCAAGATGGTGTAGGACGCTGCATTAAGTGCTGTCAATAGTAATGATATACATAAAAGGTGACATCGTTATCATACTAGGAAAATGCCCTCACGCAGGAGTGGCACCAAAAGGTGTTCCACTATAGGAACTCTCAGTCAAAAGACTCCTATCAGCATGACACAAAAGTCATGCACACAAAGCATCCCACCAACATGGCATAAAAGGGATCTCAAAGCAAAGATGCATGGTGCCACATGAGTATCCCCTCAACATACAACAAAGGGATCTCAAAACACAACATGACAAATCATGACAATATGTACATCACACAAATGATACCACATCACATCAAGCAGGAATCATGAAAATGAGTAAGAAACAAGATCCCACATCAAACATCAAGCAAGGACCTGTGCAGCACAATGCATAGCAAAAGAAGTACATGAACATTGTGTATACCTTACAACCAAGGGCCATCTAAAGAAGCAGATGTCAAACTGCTGAAGCTGCTCAGACCATTGATCTCTCGGGATCAATCGCATGGAAATGGTTGCTCACACATGAAAGCTAACACCTGCATTCCACTTAGAAAAGTGGCTGAAGAATAGAATGAGCAAATGAGAAATCTGAATGCACCATCAGATTTGTGGTGTCGAATAGTGCAAAATCGACTGTCCAATTTTTGAATTCTGAGAAGTTGAGAATCTGGGCTCAAGGAATCTTTTAGATTCCCCCCAGATTCTTCAAGAATTCTGCTCCATGGGTGGACTGGAAATCTGCAACTCCAAAGGCGAATATGACCTTTCCATTGCAATCCCTGCGGAAAATCATGAAAAACGATTGTAAACTTGACTATATTCCAACATGGAGAAAATTACCTTCTCGGGAAAATTTCATGGATCATGGTTCCGCTCCCTATTTCTACAGCAGTGATGGTTCCACTTGCATACTAAAAAATGGCTGAAAAATTCAGAACTCTGATGGAGAAATGGATAGCGTCATTGCGTTCGTGGCATCGAGAGGTGCTGAAACCATATAAAGTTTGTCAAAATCTGACAAAGTGAAAATTTGCCCCTCTTGCAAAACACTGCCTCTAATTGCATGCATTGACTCCTACACCTCGAAATATGTGCCCGCTCTTGGTTCCCCCCATCTGTCCTAGCATACTGAAATAAACTGAGTTTATGTAAATTTTTCCGGGCGGAGGTATCAATGAGGACCCTTTTGGGTCGTTTGTATGGTTGGCGGATTGTGTGGAGGTGGGTTGGGTTCAAACCTCGCCCACTCCAAAATAACACTATTTTGGTTAACCATTTTTCTAAATGGCGCAAATTTTGTTGGGCGCAATAAAGTTTGAACTGACATTATATTTCATGGGCTGTATTAGACGTTCATGGGTCGTTGGAGGTGGTACTCATTTAATGGGATGCGTTATTTTTATGGGTGGTAGTATCATTTATGGGGCCACCCGCTCGGGGGATGGCCCAAGTGGGTCGGGCAGGTTCGACCCCCACTGGCACCCTTAACCATCTTCCCACACATCTTTTTTTGTGTGAGGTTTGTTGGGTTGTGGGCCAGGTCCACCGGAGGTGGCCCGCCCACTCCCTTAATACATGGTTTAATGTTTACGTGGCATGGGTGGACGGCTTGGCAGGGTGATGGCCGTCGAGCCAAACTTTAATGAAAATTTTCATAAAGTTTGGGGTTAGACCGGTGGGGGTCATGGCCCATCGGCCTTATAACAAAAAAAATTTGTCATGTAGTTTTTTGGGGTGGTGGGGGTGGTGGCCCGCCACCTCATTTATATTTTTTTAAATTTTAAATAGGGGGTAATTTTCAAAGTTTTAGAAAATAAGTGATATTGGGAAAATTAACGAGACCAAAATTTTGACTGATTTTGGGAGCTATGTTTCATACCTCGGGGTCGGTCAAATTGTAGGACACTTAAATATGGCCCACGGCCCACCTTTGACCAAAACTTTGACTAGCTCGTTATCCCTCATACGAGCTCGGATTGATGAACCATTCGCATCTCCGTGATCAAGATGACAAGATCTATGCTCTGGTCCTAGGTCGAATTCATTCTGAGCAATTTTATTTTCAAGCGTTCATAAACCCTCTTTGTCCTGTGTGTCTCTGGAGCCACCTGGATCAGTCAAATATGGGAATGTCAAAGTTAAATTGTACCTTAAATGTTGTGGCACTTCTAGAGTAGCTGCTGGAAGTAGATGTGTCGCCCTTTGGTAGCCGCTGAAGGATCTAGGAAAAGTTGTCCATCATTGTGTTCCTTTGTCACTCAAGGACTTCTTCGAGCAATATTTTGAAAGGATCTCCTAGCCCCTCATCTTTGTTTTCTTCCCCCATGGGAGGCCATCAAGATTTGTGAGGTTTGTCTTGGAAAGGTTTAACCAATTCATGTCCAAACTCCTTATATCTTGACCTCGTTGGGGAAATGAAAAGAAAAATAGAGAAATAGCAGACTGCTCTGATAACACTGATCCAGATTTGAACAGGAACACAACAAATTACAAATATAACCATAAATACAAACAGGCAGCAGAAATAACACTTCATTTCATTAATATCAAATACTGAAATATGCTTACAAACAAAATGGAAATTAGACTAGCTTAGGCGATGGTAGCTTATCTCTTAAAAGAGATGTGATGGATACATGCCTATGAACTATGTTACAATGAGGCTCAAGGGCCTATTTATTATTGAAAAACATGAGAAAACCCTAAACAACCAAAACCCTAACACCAGGAGATGTAACGCCAAGTGTTTGTGTGCCCCCATTCGGGGTTTGTTAGGTAGCCAATTCCCCAGGGTCATAAATTGGTCATATTATCTCTGTTTGGCACATACGATACCTTGTTGGAAAGGTCTCTCCTAGTACTACAAGTTTTACCATGATCCCATAAACATAGGTATGTAGCGGACCTTAAAACATGCCGTTTAGGGGTTAAAAACGGCTCTGAAAGTTCAAGACCCAAAAAATTGCTAAAAATAGTAAATGCTGAAATAAACAAGAAAAAAAAGAAACTGATTGTAGATCTAGGTGGGATAGGTGGGTGGCCACCAATATCCACCTGGATCAGTGAGTCAAAAAAAAATAAAATCTCACAACAACTTGATATTGAAACACGATCTCTTGCAATTTGTACCTACAATTTCAACCTTTCGGGAAGCTGTAGAAACCATAGATTTCATATGTGTGAGAGATATAGAGCCCAAAAAAAACTTTCTTCCTTCTTTTTGCCTTCTATACCTTCACTCTTCTTTTCTTCTTGATTTCTATCTCTAGATCGAACCTTTTCTTTAGAGATCAAACATGTGAGTGAGTGAGTGCCAAATGAGGTTAAATTTTCTTATTTATATAGCCTTTTGAAGGGGTCGAATTACCTTCTTTAGCCTGACTTATAACTTCTAGGGTTTACCTATACTTTAAAATTATTTAGGAGTTTCTAGACTCAAAATAAATTCTTTTACAAGACATATTTTTCCTGGAAGGGTCTTATAGACATGATGTTGGCTCTCTTGACCCATGACAATAAATCCTATGACCTAACAAACCCTAGAAGCATGAAGAACATGCTTTTACCTAGAAGACCATCAATAAGAAGCATGAAACCCATGCTTTAAAATAATAACTTTTCTTTTTTCTTTTGTTTGTTACATAAGATATACATATTGAAATGAGTACAACAACAATTATGAAGACCAAAAGTAGTTACATTTCCAACACTCCCTCTTAATTAGGGAGGTATTCATAATTTTATAGAAAGTACAACATCTTTCTCAAACTAAAGAGTTCTCATCAGAAGAGTTGGATTGATAATCCAACTGTAAGCATCAACATTATGATGAGTACTATCTTTGAGGACTAACTAGAAAATCTCATCTGCATTCAAGATAATTATGCTAGGGGCTTTACTTGTGATACCACACTAACTTTACAAGGCACATACCCCATCTGGACATTCACAAGGTTTGTCCTTTTAGGACTATTCTTATCTTAGATTCCCAGTCCTCAAAGAATATTAGTCCTCTTTTACCACTCTTATCTTGGATACCTATCTCATCCTCAAAGAGTGTTAGTACCTTTCCTTTCTTAGATTGTCCATCCTCAAGGAAACCACATATGCTTATCCAATCCTCCACCATTCTTTCTCCATGGCCTTCACTTAGACTTACGGTTGTTAGTCTTGGTAAAGTGCATGATACATGAAGAAGATAATGAATATGTGATATATATCATCGCTCCTTCTCAAGCAGAGGGGATATCCCTATTCTCCTTTCAATCGGAGAATATATCCTTGCTCTTATCCAAGGAGACTCCTTTACACCCTCTCAAATCTAGTGGAGATTCCAAATGTCCTTTCAATTTGTAAAATCAACACTAGAAGCCTTATAAGTTGAATCCATAAGAGTATCATCTATTTTTTCTTTATATCTTTATGGCTCCCTCTTTCTTCTGCATCTCATTATATCGAATTTTCCTCCTCCGTTGTATCATGGAGCCATCTTATTCCTTCAATCTTGTGACAATGTTCAGGTCATCAATATAGCACATCACTTTCATGTATGAAGGCATTATATTGAGCCTTACAAAATTCAAGGTATTCATAGCTTCCTTATGAAAGTAATCTCCTTTTGCTATACAAACTTAACCTTTAGGTTATCTTCTCAAACTGCTACCTTTTAATCCCAAGATGAAAACATCTTAAATTCATAATTTCCAAATATCGTATGTTGAGCTTGCGTCAAGATTCTTCAATATTCCTGCAATATTCTTTTAGGTAGCAAACCAATATGTTAACTAGAAAACCAAAAATAATTCAAATTAGACTTACCTCATCATGATGACCTTCTCATCAACATCCTCATAATACAACTCCACAATAATCTTCCTTCATGCATCAGAGTTCCCAAGGATCAAATTTTATTATCAAGTTTGAACTTTCTTCCAAATATTATAGTGGATGTTAATCATTATTCTAAATAATCTAGAGAAGGCCTTAATTATTTATACATCCTTGAGTAAGTCAAATTATTCTCTTTCAATATCACGTAATCATGTTAAGCACATTCCAAGTTTCTGTACATATGAATCTTATCCAAGATTTACTTTCAATATGAATTCCTATGTCCTTATTCCATCATCTAGCTACATGTCATCCAACGAGCTTGCAGGCTGATTAATTTCATTCCACCATACCTTAATATTATTGTTTCCGTACTCTATGGAATCTATACTAACCTTGTCATAATGATTCTTCCAATAACCTTCCAAGATGATGGTTCTAATAGGATCATGATGATCAATTTTAGCAATATGAATAACTCTAACATAATGTTATATGATGCTTGGATGAATATTATGCAAAAATGGTCCCAATCTTCTCATTTTTGAAAGACTATATGATCCCTACAAAGAAACTCAAAGCCACTATCATATGCTTATATATATGATGCCATATAAAACAAAATAGCTTTTAGAGTAATCAATGATGCATGCTATCCTAATGGAAAGACCATCTTGACAAAGAAATTGATTGAGTGTATGCCTTCCTCAATAGTAAATATCTTTGCCATCTTCTTTCTTCGACTCTTTCTTAATTTCTCCCATTTATTTAGCTATGTGAGCTTCACTTCTTTCCTTTATTTTTTTGACCTTGTTTGGAAAATCCCTTTTGATAGTGTCCATATTCATTGCATCCAAAGCATTGAACATTGGACATATTAGGCTTCTTCTTGGACTTTCCAAGCTTTCCCTTCTTCAACTTCTTGACTCTAGCAATGAAGGATTGAGATTGTTCATCTGATTCAATGTAATCATTTTGCTTGATCCTATTCTCTTCCAAAATGCATGGAGCCCACAACTCATCAAAAGGAGTTGAGTATTTCCTAGAGTATATTCTTGTTGCAAAAATACCCCATTTTGGTGGGGAAGCATTTAGTAAAGATATGGTCATTTCAAAGTCAGAAATTGTATCCCCAAGCCCCTATAAATAATATCTTATTTGAGAAATCTTCATTAGAAAGGAGGTCATGTCCTCACCCCATTATTTCTTCATCTTATATAGTTTATTCCTCAAAGAATTATTTTTTCCTGATGTACTTCTAAATTATAGATTTACTAGATTGTCATACATAGCCTTAGAAGTCTTTAAATTAGTGACAAATGGGACTAGATGATCATTAATTGATTCTACAATGAAACTTTGTGCCCTTATTTTTCATTTCTTGTATTTTTCTATTCCTTGAGTCTTGCCTTTGCTAGGTTCAGAAATTTCACCAAGAACATATTCCATTAATTTGTGTTTTGTAAGTTTCAGATCAATCCTTTTCTTCCATGCTAGGAAATTTGTTGAGCCAACAATATTATTTCTTTCCTTGAATAAAGAACCCATGTGACCTATAGTTTCATACATATAGTGACAATATGATACTTTACAACCAAGAGTCATATCTTCTCTGATGATGTCTCCAACTATCTTTAGGTTTTCAAGATCTTGAAAGAGACTTCAATGATGTCCTAGAAGGATGTCTTCTTGGATACCCCCAACAATTTATTCAAGGAGAATTGAATGATACCAAGATTGCTTGATGCTTCCTATATAAATCTTCTTCCAAGAGAGATCAACAACCTTCTTGAAGTTTTCCACTTCAAGCCTTCCTTTAACGAGAGCATGATGTAGTCTTGATCCTTCTATAAGTGATTACTCTTAGAAAATCCTTTTGTTTCCATAAGATGATCTTCCTTAGCTACCTTCTCTTGTTCACCTTAGCTCTGATACCATGTTGGAAAATGCAATATGGAAACTATGAATTATGATTTTTCCTTAACATTAATAACTGCTTATGAACTTTACTTATCTTCTTATGTTTTATGTATAAGTTTTTCTTCATCAAAAAATTATCAAAACCAAAATAGTAAATACAGAGGACATAGAAGTTAGGCTCCAAGCTAGGGAAAACCCCTCCAAGGGGAAAAAAATGGAAGATTCTTCTCTTCTTACAAAATCTATTTCAAATGAGACAACAAATACCCAAAACTTAAACCAAGTACCAATTTAGCCCTTCAAGCAATCCTTCTAATATAATCATATCACCATAGCTCAATCTTGTATCTACCAACTTTTGGTTTCAACTTCAACCACATATTCAACCGTACAAATTCATCGTACAACTTCGGCCCTGTAGTTGTTGCATAAACCCTAAGATAGTTCTTTAAGAGATATTCCTTGGTCAAGACAGATCCTTCGAAGGTCAACGAGGAAAAAATAGAATATTCGTTCTCCTAGCAACTTGATACTACAACTCAACCTCATGCAATTCAAACCTGTAATTTTGGATTTTCTGGAAGCTACAGAAACCCTAGATTTCACACGTGTGAGAGAGACAGAGCCCAAAATCCAACTTTATTCCTTCTTCTTGCCTTTGAGGCCTTCACTCTTCTTTTCTTCTTGCTTTCTAGATTCCTATTGAATGTTTTATTTAAAGATCTAACTTGTGAGTGAGTGAGTGCCAAACAAGGTCAAATCTACTTCTTGATATAGCCTTTCAAAGGGGTAAAATTACCTTCTTTAGGCTAACTTGTAGCTTCCAGAGGTGAATTTCATTTTGGAGGTTTCCAGGACTTTCTAGACTCAAAATAAATTATTTTACAAGATATGTTTTTTATGAAACAATCTTATAACTATGGTGTTGACTCTTGACTCATGACAATAAATCCTGACTTAACAAATCATAGAATCATGAAGAACATGATTTTACCTAGAATATCGTTAATAAGAAGCACGAAACCCATGCTTTAATAATAACTTTTAGTTCTTATTTTGTTCTTTACATAAGATATACAAATTGAAATGAGTACAACAATAATTATGAAGACCAAAACTAGTTACATTTCCAACAAAGCGATAACGTATAAATGTCATTTAAGGATGCTAATTCTTTAACTAGAATGCATATAATGTCTTATCCATAATCAACATGTGTAACTTGATTAAAAATAAATGGTAGAAAGCTATGGTGCTCCTGGTGATTTCTTGTTATTATTGTATACAAAAAGTGAATGTTTTAGTAAAGGAGTTGAATATGCTAGCATATATAGAATGTCATGATGTTTGATGCATTCTATATCATATGAGAAGCAAAAGGAAACTAAGTAACTATTGAAGTTTGTAGAGCATGAAAGGAATAATTTTCAAATAAGAAAAGGGTTAAAAGCCTAGAGGGTAGGGGAAGTATACCAAGATGAATAAATTACCTTATCCTTGAGATGGGAATGGGAAAAAAAGGGAGGTTTATAAGTGTTGGGGATTATAAAAAAGGGTATCTTATAAAAATATGGCTTAAAATTGAAAATAAATGATGAAGTTATAATCCACTTGGGGGATGCTATAAGATAATGAAGTACCCCATTTTGTGGATTTTTTTTTGAGACATTGTAGGATACAATGTAGAGCTTGGTTGAGGGTTCTCTAAGAAATGTAGAGAAATATAAAGAAATTTCATAGTTAGATAAGGCTTAAACGAAAATTCAAATGAAGTAATTTCAACATAGTTTTGGTTGGGACTCCTAAAAAAATATTAAGAAATAAATTAAGTAGGGACTTTGTAAGCATGGTTATGGGCATGAACATTTCCATTTCTCACATTATGGATTACAATGGAAAGATACTAGTAGGCAGATTATGCAGAAAATTGGTAAGGGCCCCTACATTGAGATTTTGGTTCGTATAAGTTTGGAAATCCTTGATAGGTTATGTGCCATCCTATAATATCATGTTAAGAGGCTTGTTGGCTTTTACATTTCCCAATGAGGCTAACATTTTTTGCATAACAAATAGGTATTGGAGTTGGGGTTGTGCAAGATTGTCTCTTTACAAACGAATTGTTGATTTTGACCTGACCTAGGAGCCAATGGATCTCTCCAAGGTCTAGGTGAGTGTCCTATAATTTTCCTTGCTTCTTTTGAATGTTGAAGCTTTGATTGTGATAGGAAATAATCTTGTCTCTTCTGCAAACTTAGAACCTAGTTGGAAGTCCAAGCAAGAATGTAGATGGGCCTAGGTGAAAATTGAGGTCAATCTAAAGAATCATCTAATTATTGAGATAGAACGATACTGGATGGACATGTCTATACTAAAAATGTCATCTACGAGAAGCTCCACTTTCAATGTTTTATCTGTCATGAGGTGGGGCATGTGAAGTCGGAATGCAATAGGGTCGACACATATTCATTTAACCCTTTCAAATTTAAAGGTTCAAGGGTGGTTTCTTATTTGGATTCTCGAGTGCCATATCATGGCTCAAATTCTGCTGCTCCAGATGCTTTTATTTCTCCCCCTCCTCCATGCTATATTAGCAACTCAAAGGATTGTGTGATCTCTTCTGGTAAGTTTTTTTAATCTAATTTTCCCCTTTCTCCCATTTTTGTTTCAATTTCATTTCCACTTGTATGGCTTTCCCTTGGTCCCCAGAGGGAGTCTTGTGTTCCATGGCCCCAATGGGGTCTATCCCACATCCTATCCTCCTTTATCCCTTAGCCTAAGATCATAGAGGATTGTTTTTCGTCTCCTCAATGCCTGGCTCCCTACCCATCTCCAATATCTCCCTTGCATGCTCCCATTGAAAAGAAGAGAATTTTTCTTCACTCTCACATAAAATTGAGGGATGTTCTTCCAATAAGTACAGGATTGGCGTTGGATTCACTACTTACTAATCTATTAGGTCATAAGTCTAACCTCCATAAAACAAGAAGGTGGTGTTGGAGATTAAGAATGGAAAACAAGCCTATATTTCCCAAGCCCTTAGAGCTAACAATTCCCTCTCCAAGGGGTTGCCATGATCTTTGTCTCTTTCAATTTGAGAGGGTTGAGGGGTGCTTACAAAATTATAGCCCTTAAGAGGCTCAATTCAAGCTACAAACCTGATCTAATTTTAATTAAGGAGAGATTGTGTTTTAGAGATAAGGCTTGGAAAGTGCTCGAGACTTGGATAAAGAATTGTCCCCTTTTCCATATTGATGCAGTTGGTATTTAACAGGATTGATTACAACATGAAGCCCTACTTGCAACACCTTTTCATATTCTACATATCCTTTAACCATTTTGTTTAAATTGGAAGTTAATGATTGTGGTTCTCATTTTTTTATGATTAATGTTTATGGACCTTATGTTGATTGTATTATTTTTTGTGAAGATCTACCTTTTGTAGATGCAATGGATGATCCTTTTATCATCATAGGATGTGATCTCAACTTTTGTTTATCCTTATGGTAAGTTATGGGTCCCAACAATTTGGATCATGTTCTAGCCACAACACCCCCATAATTTTTCAAACTTATTATAGGGGCCTTGCATGCAAATTCTGGTCATATAACTCCTATACTGCTTTGACTATTTCATTTTACCGGTTTTTCACTTTGTTTGAATTTTCATTTTGGTGACTCCATTGTGTGCAGTTTATCGCCAACTTCCCAACAACTAAAATTTCATTGAGTTTGGATTTACAGTTTGGAAATTAAACTTATTCAAAATTTGCTTGAATTTCACTAGCTCAACTTAAAATATTTTATTTTATTTTTTAAACTTAATTAATTTAAAAATATAAATATAAGTATTTAATTCATTTAAATTAATAAAATTAAATATAATTTAATTAATTAATTTATATATATTCCTATTTTATTAATTATTAAATTAAATTAAATTATTTATTTATTTTACAGAATTACACAACCAAGAATGTATGTATATATTAAATATGTAATATTTTTTTATTGTAAATATCTAATAATATATATTATATAAATAATAGTAATAATAAAAATTAATATATGATGTCACCTTGCTCGAGACACTCTCGAGATTTAACCTTTGAAGTATTTCATGCCCCTCGCATCCCATCCCTAGGATGACGTAAATGGGAAGGGATGGAAGGATTTTTTTTATATAAGAATGTGGGAGGGTCTCATTTCATGTAATACAAAGTGGGAAGGGACCCACTCTCCACGTGGTATCCTCTACTCCCAATTTATTTAAATCCTTCCTACATTTCGTTGAAGCCTCTAGTTGAATCCTTTTATTTAGAATTGGATTTATGTTGTTCTTATTTCATAATGTTTAACTTTATGTATTTATTTTTTTTGGTTATATTATTTAAATTGATTTTATATATTGCATTATTTTGGGTTTCGCTCTGAATTTTCATATTTAAATTTTATTAAAAAAAATTTATTAAAACAAAATAGTATAAAATTATTTAAACTTTTTAGTTAAATTGTTTAATACTATGCATTTTTTTAGTATTTAAACAATTTTAGCAATCAAATTTTGGAAGGCTTTAACTTGAGAGTTATTCAACCAAATGAGGCCTAGGACAACTTGTTAGAAATATAAAATCATGGAGAAAATTTTGGGAATGGTTACATGACTAGATTTGGTCATTTAATATGCCTAAAATGTAGAAAACGTTGGAGCTATGAATTTCTTCCAAGAAATTCATTTTATGAGATTTGTTTTTGGAATTTGATTCACCAAAAATTGTGTTGTTGCAAATTGGTTTTAAGACCATCTTCCTCGGCCAACGAAATCATTATAGAAATAAATGAGAAGAAAGGATCTCTTTTAGTTAATTTACTTAATTAAATTTTAGTTTGTAAATATGTGTTCATAATTGTATATTTTCTATTTGATATGCAATTTTAATTGGTTTTCAATTTTCAATTTTGATTAGTTTTTCATGGATTTGTTGGAGACGAGACAAATCAATTTTGAGCAATAGAGTGAGAGAAGCAAAGACGAAAAGGGAGGATTTTCAACTCCAAATTGATGGATCTAATCTACTTTCAACGGCTCTCTTATTTAGAGATTTCTTTTTGTAATTATAAATAAGTTGGAGGAGGAGGAGAACATGTCCTCTTTTCTACAATATTTAGACTCTTAGCACTTTTGTAAGGTGAATTTTGCTGTAGATTGAGAGGAATAACTCATATCTGAGATTTGGGGATTTTCTTTTCAAAATCAAACTTTGTTGGAGAAGAAGATATTGCACTATTGCATCTCTTTCTTTGCTAGTAGAACTCAAAGTTTTTAGAGGATTGTAGAAGAGATCTATTGTAAAAGTAGAGCATGAGATCCAAGTTTATCATTGTATTTCAAATACTATTATTTGCAAATATAATTTATTCTTTTAATGGCAGATCTATTCCAATTATTCCAAGTTTTACACTTATGTTAAATATGAGAGTGATTGTTTTTTGGGTTAGCTACTTGATCTAATAATTACATAGATCTTTTATTTATTTTTTTATTCTCGATTATCTATTGCATTAAAGAAAATTTCTAAGTAACTATTTACTCAAAAATTTTCCATATAAAAATAGATTTAATTGTCACTTAATTATATAAACTATTTCTATGTTTTAATGACTTATATTTCATTGTTTGGAATCTCTAAAATAGAGCATGTATTGCACATATAATATCAGCTATCAAAACTTCTTCAACAACCTAATATTCATCATAAAAAATGTTGGAAACCTTTGAGCACCATTGAGAAGGGGGTGGTGAATCAATAGTGTGATATATATTTCATTTTTTCCTTTTATTACTTGAATTGAATCACACATATGTTAGCAACAATTCATTAAACATGTGCATCACATAAGAATAACTGAAAACTATAAGAAATTTCAAAACAACATGCACATCACATCGATCACACATGAGACAATATTTCTCGTGGAAACCCTTATGGGAGAAAAACTGCCCTTATTGCTACTACTATGCTCTGAATTTCTATTATTCAAGCAATTGGTCTTTTACATAGCTTGTTGAATCACATAAACATGGAAACTCGAACTCATATACTGAGTGCTAACATCGATCGGCTAGGAGACTCGATACTCTTGATAAGCTCAAAAGACTCTATTCTCTACAGATCTCTATGGAATACCATCTGCTGAAGGCCACCACAATCAGTCAATCCTTGTCCAACGACCATTGGATTGAGAAAATTTTTCCTTTCGTTGAAGCTTCGCTATCTCTCCTCCTCTCTCATGAAGTTATTCCTCCTCTACCACTATGTGGACCTCCTTTCATCTATTTTCAAACTAGATCCAAGACACTATGCTCAACTAGAAATAAACTCTGCATACATTCTCTTAGAAACAAGATCTTATCAACAAATAAAAATATAACAAATGCACAAAACATGTGCTCTCCAATAGTAAATTGTGGCCACAATAAAATCTAAGTACAATCAGATCCTCACAACATAATAATGCTGCATAATGTAATTAACAACATGAGACACTATGGATATGTTCCAAAACCATTAGAAGCACACGTAAAACAAGTGTGAAGATCACCAACATATACTCTAGCAGCATAAAAAAAATCTTCCTCAAACAATCTCTACTCCAGCAACATCAAAGCTATTCTATACTGAATCATGCTTCAGTTCTACTCATTATTCAGTCACTAGCACTCTTAGACTTAAGCATATACACTCTCCAATAGGTCTTAAGTATACGCTACTTATCTACAACCTTCTCACCCACATACATCCATCATTAATCAATCCTCACCTCAAGGATCAAGAATATAAAATATGTAGGGAAAAATTAAGCTTGGAGCCAAGATCAGAGGTGCATAAATTGGAACAAATAAATCCACTAAGGTCACTTCTAGTGAACTATCTGCATTCACATCATGAGAGTACCTTTTCAAATCATTATGACATTTTTCAAATAATTTATGGAAGCCTATGGGAATTTCCAAACTAATTTCCTTTCGAACTTCGCGGGGAATGAAGGGGAAATGTTGTGAAAACCCTTAGTTGCATGCTTGACACTATATGAACTCAACTAGGGATATAACCACTCCCATAATCTCATCTCCATGTGATAGGAGCATTCCAATCGCTCCCATAGGCATCTATGCATGCGACTATGGCTAAGGAATATCAAAACCATCATGTCTTTAGGTCAGAACTTCTGCCACCTGCTGGATCACCTTCCCTTGCATTTGTACTAGCCTCTAGAGCTCTACCATGGCCTATGAAACCTCTACAAGTAGATCAAACAATCCTCCCAAGTGTCACTAGAAAATTGACCTAGAAGGGCCAATAGACAAGGTTGGAAAGTGTCCAACATGTCCTCCATTCTCCATAGATCTTCACCACAAGTTGCAACACCTCTGTCAGACCTGCAAAAACCTATGTAGCACCTATGTAACACTAACATCATCATCATGAAGTCATCACACTACAATAAGTCATCTCCATGTAGCATAAGCATGAAGACCTAGTTGAGAACTCAATTAGTGTGCCATCAACCATGTCTATCACATGTAGATCTGTTCATCATCCTATAGTAGCCTCCTCTACCTATAACAGGATTAGTAATCCATCACGACATGTTGATCAATGCACATGCCAAAACATTCCAACTCTTCCAATACCATCATTTTACCATTAAGCTCTATCAATGCTAACACATACTAACACACACCATGGTCCATCAATCTGTATCATCATGAGGTTGACATGAGTGCATGACCTCAAGAGTTGTCATCAATGCCAACAAAACCATCTCACAATCAATACATCATGCCAATCAATAGGACCACCAAGTCAACATTCATCACACATGATCATGACCATTATAACTATGACCATGACTTTGTTCATATCAATGCAAACAAAACAATGCCAAAAAAAAAACACACGTTAAATCCCCATCATATTTATATCCTTTCACTTGGTATTTAGAAGCTATCTCTTAGATATTGAGTTAGACTAGTTTTCTTTGTTTTTTTGGATTAGTATGTATGCCTACATTTATATTTAGATTTTAATTTAATTCTCTTATTTTATAAGTCTCCTTACATGAAAGAAACCTCATTTGTGGCTTGGTTGAGCCCTTGTTTCAACTTAAGGTTTTTTTTCTTGCAAGATATCTGCGAGAGGGTAAATCTGATATATCTCTTCTTGTTGATGGTAATTATAGACATCATAAGTCAACAGGAAGCGTGAGGTGGTAAATGGACCCATTGAAACTAGTAAGAACCACTAATTAAAATGGAAAGGAGTCTAACTTAGGGCTTTGACCGACTGGTCTCCTAAATGTTGATTTTGGTCATTTTTGGCCATCAAAACTTTTGGATCTATAAGGATGACCATTAACGAGTAGTACTTTTTGAAATATGGTATTTAAAATTTTTATCTAATTATAATGGCTCCTTCTAAACTTCCTATTTGGATTTTATTCATTGGACTTCCACCCGCCACCACTCCAATAAAGGAAATACAACTTCTGTAAAAGAAAATGTTTAATGGTAAGAAGAATGTTTCTACTTTTGATCACGTTCTTCAATTTATTCTAAATTATAATAATTATGATATCAATGAAAGTTTGATGTGTGATATTTCTCTCTCACATTGATTGGCTTAGCTGGTGTAGATCATTTCCATTTTCCTCTATACACACTAGTGATGAGTTTACAAGATATTCCTTCATTATTTTCAGGATTACAATTATGAAAAGGTTTGTGATCAACTTGAAGCACATTATAGATTTGAGGGTGAGTCTTTGGATTATTTTCTCATTAGATTTAAATTATTTTTCTTACAATTTAGATCTTAAGATTTTCCTCCTAAATTTAAATTAATAGGATGGTTTAAACATTTAGTTCCTCTTCCTTGTATTTCTAACATTAGTGAGGAACCATAAGATATTACATTTTTATGTGTATTCACTATCGTTGTGTTAACTATGTTGGAAGTTTACAATAGGGAAGGGGGTCTCCCTAGTGTGAAGTCCCAATTAGACCCCACAATATTTGGATTAGGAGCCCCAACCAGAATATGGACGATTTCCAAAATTGGTGGTTTTAAAGATATGCCTTGGCTGCAACAAACAAATAAGATGAATTATGCATGACTTTGGTCATAACATGTGTATGACTTTGTGTGATATCAAGTGTAATGTATGAAAGGTTCATTCACATCAAATGGGGAAGAGGGAGTGCCTTAAATAAAGTAATAGTACATATCATAAAGAGACAGAAATCACCATTAGTTGACCTACAAAATAGTTCACAATTATATAACAACAAGCATAATAACATAAAAAACACACATTCAATGAGATACATACTAAGGTTAACAATTTATTTAATTAACATTAGCATAAATGAAACCACACACATCACAAATATATAAAGAATAGTCTTCCAATATTCACGACATATGAATGAAAGTGTGACGGCTCTGAGAGCTTCTCATTAATAAAGTGAAAGTTCCAAGCATACAATTACATTGATGTAGAACTAGCCCTAATAGTGGAACATTCAGCCAACACTTGCTTCTCTCCAAATAATGATACTCTTCCGATGCTAAACCAGAGAAGCCAAGGCTCCAAAACTTAGTCTCCAAGCCTCTTTGGTTCCAAGCCCTTTGCTTGAGTTACGGGGGTTTATTTATAACAAATAAGATGACCCTTCATCTCCCTTTGTGAATTTTGGACTTTCCTCACGAATCTTTGACTAATTTTGTCTTTTCCTAATTAATGACTCTTCATAATTAACATTTAATTACTTGGATTTACATTTACATTTTATTTCAAAATATAATAAGACCCAAATGAGACAAAAATGGGTAGAGCCTAATAAAACAAGCCTAATAAGACAAATTAGACATTAAGCTTGAGTTTCAAGAAAATCTAGCTCGACAAATTCAACTTGAAATTATTTCATTACATAACAATTCCAAGCTCTATATTGTGCAATGATCTCCTCAAACTTTGCAACAAGGTTAGGCTAAAAGTAGACTCTGGCTTCTATCACATCTGGGTAGACAGTTTTGGAACCAATCTGAGTTTCCTTCTTCAACAATAACAACATAGTGTTGATCTTAACAAGGCCACCAAAATACTTTTGCATGGCATGTCTCTTAATACCCAAGTCTTCTCTAGTGGAGATCTACTTTAGCTGATCCAAGTATCCTATAACTTCCTGCCTGGCCGTGTTTCTTCCCTTAGCCTCTGTGAATGTTCAAACTAAGTGAATCTTATGAGTTTTTGCAAGGAAATCTACACTATTGTGTAATCGTACATAAAATGATAACATACTAGCTATGAATGTGTTGAGTTGTTTATTGCTTTGCATGAGCATCCCGACTTCAGCTTTCTCCAACTCAACTTATTGCCTCATTTTCCTAACTACTTCCAGTGGTGCACCTCTTTACTTCATTCCCCATTTATGAATCACGATGATAGTTGCATGAATGAATTTGATAGATTTTGGATTATCCCTTCAATTTCTTAGGCCAGTTCTTGATCTTGTTGTTGCTTATTTTCTTCTTCCCTTAGCTAATTATGTCTTTCTTCTTCTACTTGCTTCAACATTTCTTCTTCTACTTGTATCTTCCTTTATTTTTGTTCACTCTTTTCATGTTCTTCCTTCTTCCTTTTCTCTTCTTCCCACCTCTTACTTTCTACTTCTTTTCTCTTATTCTCTTATTGTTGCTTCCTCTTTTTCTCTACTGCCATAGCCGATTTCAAGATAGATGGATCCTCTTTGAACTTGCAACTTTGTTCCTTTATTAGACTGTGAGTAAACTTCCTTTTACATTTAATGCTCACTGGGTTTCACTCTTTTCATTTCCTTGCTTCTGAAATGATGTTCTACTTTGGAGATGCATGGGAAGGGCCTGCTTGGTCACCTTGTGTGCGGGATGTAGAGGAATCAGAATAGTTCTTGACCCTTTCCTCCTCTAGCCTAGATAAATTTCCACATGGCCAAGAGAAATGAAACCTACCACAATGTTTCCTGCAAATTCCCATGGGATCATACTGATGGTAGTCGATAGTTCCAAACCTAAAGCTCTCCAATTTTGTGGCTTTGGCTTCTACAACCTTCAAGTTATTGACTACATAAGATCCCACTTGTAGAGGAAAAGTAGGCCAAGGTACTTTCTTCTTCATCTATTGTACTGTTGAGAACCCTATGGAAATATGATATGTGACCCCTTGCATGACTAATTTATCTGTGGCATACCTCGGTAACAAATGAGATGGATTTTAGCAACCAAACAACCTGAGGTAAGTTCCATCTCATGAGGAAAACCAATCAAAAACTTTTGTTACTAAATTTATCGCCTCATGGGGCATGCAATGGGGTTCTTCATCAAATATCATTTAGTACAAAACTTTTAATAAGTGATTATATAGCTTCTCAATGACTCCTTTGTGACTGCCCTCTACTAACAATCTGCAATAAATATGGACATGAGGTTCTTTAGGTGTCGAGTTCCAAATCATACTAGGAAACACATTCCGAGTAGATATGCCATCCAGGAGGTAGCCAGACATATACAATATTGCTTTCTTACCCTTGGGTGGATTCTTCACCTTATTTAAATTGATTCTCAGCTGTCGGGCTAAAATCTCAGACCAATTAAATACCTTCCCGCATGTGATTATTTGATGCAACATGTAAGACCATCCTTTAGGAAAGGATTCAATATCCTTATGTCCATAAATCTACCAACATGGCACTATAAAGTATTGAAACACCCTCTTGAGAGATCTAGCCTTGTAAGTGTTGTTGGGCATCTGGTAAAACTTAGTTGGCTCTTTTACCAATGTCTTGATTACTTCTTTGGTGTTTAAGTAGATTGTGATAACATAGAAGTGTGAATCCATATACTCCTTAGGCTTAGGAAACTAGTACGTCTAAGGAATGTCATAGGTTAAATAGGGAGAAAGTTTCCATTTTCTAACACTGTTGAGTGACATGCTCTTAGTATCCAAGCCTTGCAGGATCCATTTGATGATGTTTGCAAAAAGTAGAACTGGGAACCTACAAGCTACCTTGTCAAATATTGATCGCTGGATACTAATGTACAACTCTCGATCTTCAATATTTCCTTGAATTATTTAGCCATGAATGTATCTTTGACAATGTTCCATGTGATAATGGAGTCCTTTTCAATGCAGAGATTAGTATCAGATAGAATAGGAATGGTGACTAGAGGAATCTCAACCACTTCATTGATACTTCTCTATGTTGTTTCTTTTGAGGTTGATCTCTTAGTAGGCACAATGATGACTAATGATGAAGAAGAGATGAGCTCAAAACCTACAATACCTATAACAAGAGGGGGACTCATTGCGAAGAAAATTACATCATGCATATAAATTCAACAATCAAACTTGAAGTAGGAAAACACTGATCAAGGGGGAGGACTGCACAGTTTTTGGGCTCTGAGAGGCATAATAAGCATTGAAGTTTCATAGTGTGTAGTGGGAGAAATGACTACATAGTCTCAATAGTCAAGGAGAAGACTTGAGGATTGAGACTATGCAATGTGCAGTCTCAGGTGGGAAAGAGAGAGAAGGGAGTATGAAATGTGTAGTCTTAGGGGCCAAGGGTGATGGATGAGGGATAGATGTTTGAAATTCATAGCTGGGAAAGCCAATAACTATGCACTATGTGGTCTCAGAGGTTAAGGAGTGAGCTTGAGCCTTGAAGATGTGAAATGCGTTGTTGAGGAAGGGCAACAACTACTAAGGATTGTACATTTTTTCCAGAGAGAGAGAGATAAACTTCCATATCTAATTCTAGGGTAGGAGTAAGTGTAAATCATCCTTAGGATAATTTAAATCAATCAATAACAAAGGCCAAAAAAGAGCATGAAAAAGGAAAAACACGCATGCACAAAAGGTCCCAACAATGGTGACTATTGGTAGGCAAAAAGAAATAAGGCAATGTGACACTTATAAAAACTTAAAAAAGAAATGAAACAAAACTTTTACAAGATAATAATAATATGAATTCTAGATAAACGAAAAGAAATGGGAAAAATAATACTCATAGAGAAAAATTTGACAAAAGCGACAAAAAAAGCAACAAAAAGAGATGCATGAGAAAATTACCTAGAAAAGCACTGCAAACGAATTCCAAATCATCTTCATCTCATGAGGAAGGCTATCGATCCAAATTTGAGTTTGAAAATGAGCTCCACTAGCCTTTGCTATATATATTTTTCCTCATAGGGCTAGGGTTAGGGCTTTTGGTAGACATGCCTAAAATCAAGGAGGAAGTGACACGTGCCTTCTAAATCGAAAAAGAAACTTTGTGCCACTTTCAAACAATTATTGCAAACTACCTATTTTCTAGGGATGAACATTAGCTTACTCTAAGAAACTTTGTAGTCTCACTGGAAGAAGGGAGTGCATAATTCCCAACAACAAGGGATTGTGTAGTCCACTGAATAAGTGAATTGCAAATTCTTGACTCTGAGAGAGAGATTGTGTAGTTTGAAAGCTCAGTGACTACTAGTCTTTAAGGTTGCATATTTCTTATACTCAATGCATTTTGTAGTTGATATCCTCAAGGGATTACGGATTTTCCATTGGCAGGGGATTATGCAATTCCAAGAGGAAAGACCGAAAGTTGGTGCAAGACCAAGACTGAAGTTGGCTTGTGTTTGGAAGTTGTTTAGTTGTCATCGACAAGGATTAGTCATTAAAAACTAATAATTATAGTAAACACCAAAAGTAATACTTGATGATCATGAAATATAAGTTCTTATGGTTAGGAGGTAGGCTCCAAAATCAAAGCATAGGAAAACAAATTGGAGGGGGGTTGTAGTAACAACAACACTTGGTGACACACTTGTAGCACTCCAGCTCTTTGTATGGGTCTAATTTTATAAGCCAGGTCTAGCTCTTAAGGAAGTATTGTTCATCTCATCAATCACCATAGCTTCTTTACTTAGGTCGATTTTAACATATAGTTCCTTGATTCTCTTCATTGGAAACACACTAAAAAAATCAAGTCAAAACTTAGTTATTTAGATTGGGGATAAGGAGTATATAGATATGCAAGTAAAAATTATTTTAGGGTCTTAATTTTCATCTTTGGTGTTGCTCTATTGCTAGAAAGCCTGGAAAATACCCCAGGGGAGTCAATATAGGAACACAAACAATGCTTCACTATGAACGACCCTAAACAATACCCCAACGAAGTTGCTTTCTTCACCTCCCTGTGTAGGAAGCCTTTCTCTTCTTTCATCCTTTATTTATTTATTTATTTATATAAATTTAGTTAGGAACTTATTATTTCACAGGGCAAAAGAGGGATCATGACTTATTGAGAGAAGAAGAGGTTGCTCCTTTAGAGAAGGATATATATATATATATATATATATATATATATATATATATATATATATATATATATATATATATATATATATATATATATAGATAGATACATATACCTCTGAAATATAGTCCACTTGTTTAAGTTTCCTCCCTTCCTTCTCTGCTCAACTAAGTTGGTAAGATAAACCGATCAAACATAAACACTTGACTAAAGAATATGGTACTAGTTATAGATTTCAGCATCGTAATTACACAACCATTTTCTCTTAGGAAAAATGCATTTTCCATCTCGGCATCATCAACTAAAAGATACAAGGCCCAAGCATATAGAAGGAATAGACATAAATCCAAGAAATGACATTTGTATAATGTCCTCTTGAAATTTTCCATGTTTGTTTCAAAACCAAAGCATGACTTCATACAAGGCTTATTACGACAAAACCAAAAGAAAATACGAGATGAAAGAGAAAGAAAACTAGAAAAAAGAAACAAAACTAACTAAGCTAAACCTACTCCTAAGATACCAAGGGATAAGCCAAGCTTACATAAAATGAAATTTCCAATGCAACTAATGGAGAATTACCTGACCTATATTGGTGAGGGAACTAATGAAAATAAAGATCATCAAGAAAAGCACATGACAAGAGTAGAAAAGTACAACAAGAAAACGTGTTCAAAACATTCTACAGATGCATCATGATGTTTACGCACATCGCAATAGACTCTCATATCAAAATATGCATTCAAAATTTCATTCTTGGTAAACATAAAGAAATATAAAAACTTGCGCTTAGCACAGGGGATTTCCAAGTTTGATTCCTCCAACCATTGAGAAATAGGATTATGATAAGGAGGTGAAGGATCTTGATATTGAAAGATAGGTCCATTTTCAAATTTTTCCATCACCTCATGAGGGTTTTCTTGAGAAATAAAATCAATATGATCATGCTTGGAACAACCAACAAAATTGTGAGATCTTGACATAACCATCAAGATAGGTCGAACTATCTCAAAATCTTGACGTGGTTCCATGATATCTGAAGGTAGATCATATAAAATCAGTGGCTTAGAATAATCGACAATTAAATACATAGGCTCATTACAAGATGAATTGATGAATAAGTCAAGAAAATCATGACCAAAATTTGATTTCTCATTCAAAAGAAGGGAACCCTCACGATCTGATGAATCATAGATAGGGATTAATGGAAAACAAGATGTTGCATTCTCTATTTCTTGAATTTGATACGATGACAAATGAGATGGTTTATAAAGAGAGGATTCTTCCTCGCTTTACTTTGATGTAAAATAAACATTCCACCATTCCTGACTGCAATCAAAATTATCATCTTCGAAAGATGAGACAGGTGTGATAGGCTCATTGAATAAGTTAGGACAAAGGGTATGAGGTGATGAAGAAATCAAAATATTGAATAGAACATCATCTTTCATCGCAGAATCTTGTTCAAAATCAGAATCCCATACATAATTATTCTGAGAGATATCGCAAGATTCTTGGTCTCCACTAACTCCATCGTGAACTTGGTCCTCTTAAGAATTGGAAGAAACTGTTATAACAGGTTGATGTGACAAAGGATTATCGGGAGGATCAAAGAAAGCAATCAATGGATACACAATTTCATTGATTAAATCATATGAAAAATTGAAATTTTCATTCAAATCTTGAATGGGATAAGATGGTGATAGATTGGAAAACTCATTTTCATGTTGTCCAACCTCACCTTGAGTACATGGAGTTGCTTAATTTAATGAGGAATCAGAAGAAGATGATAGTCACATTGAACAACAATTTATTCTTCAATAGTTTTGGGAGTTCCATAACCTAGGAACGTTGGGAGACTTGGATTCATGTTTAGATGGATTCAAAGAAATCTAAACAAGATACTCAAATTTATCTTTCACAAATTCCAATTAATGTCATCCTAAAAAAATTCATAACAAAAGTGAATGGATTGTTGGCATTATGATTCTGATATGGCTCTATGTTACAGATGTTGTACTTGATGGCAACACTCTCAAGTGGCAATGCTCTGATCAGGCTCTCAAAATGTTGAAAATTAAGAAGTACGCAGGAGAACAGTTCAGAAGATGCGTACACGCAGGTACACCATGAAGGGACCGCGCCCATATACACAGGTCACCCGTTTAGAAGGTGCGTACCCCCAGTTTCACTTACTTCAAGGCAGAGAAGCGCATTCATGTGGGGTTTCCTATGTTTGGCCCGTGGTATTTAGCCCGCCGCTCTTGATTCTATGGTTTTGGCCCGTGGTATTGTTATTATTATTGAGCCCCATGTTTTTGGGCCCCTTGTATTGGTTATCTATGGTATTGATCCATGATTTTAGGAGGAGCTTGCCTATATAAAGCAAAGGAGATCACTTGGCTAAGTATCTTTGCAATTGAATATCTTAAGATCTGAAATATTGAGTTATTGTCTTAAAAGCTTGATCTATATGTAAGTGAAGTTGAAAGAAAATCTGTGAAGGGTGATCTCTCGAGCACATGATCAGATCTGGGAATCTGACTAACTGTGCCACACTGGTGGACTGCCAATTCGGCCCTAATCAGAAGTACGCAGGTGATTAACGGTACAGGTGCGTGTGTACGCAGAGCAGAAACAGGAGATCTACGTGGGTACGCAGAGCAGAAGAAGGGTTACTGCATGGGTACGTAGAGCAGAAGAAGGAGAACTGCGTGGGTACGCAGCGCGACAAAGGTTCAGGTGCATACGCACAGCAAAAGTACGCGGCGCGATAGTATCTTTGAGTGTGTGGCTTCAGTAACGGTACGCGGCGCGATAGTGTTTATGGGTGCGTACCTACAGTAACAGTACGCAGCGCGATTGAAGAAGAAGTGCGTGGGTACGCAGTGCAGCAGAAGGCTCTCTGTGGGTATACGCAGGGAAGCAGAAGGTGAAGTGCGTAGCGACGCAGGCCACAGAAAGAAAAACTGCGTATCTGTCTTAAGATCTTCTGTTGACTGAATTTTTTCTGTTGATAAGGTGTTCTGGGTTAGTTCTGTTATTGTTGATCTGGTTACTACAGTTGACTGTGTAATTTACATGTACTTGATGATCATTTGATGCTTATGGATTCAGTTTGAAAATTTATGAAAAGTGGTCCTTGTAAGAAAAGAAGTAGGGGGTTGTAGCTCCCTTCCAGGAAAGACTGGAAAACGAGAGAGAGTTGTAGCTCTCTACAGGTTGCAGCCTGTGTACTGGTAAAGGACTGCACCAGTACAAAATCATTGTAGAATGAGTTTCTAATTTGAAATAAGATAGAGACATATTGCAGCAGGTGGTTTTCACCCACATTGGGTTTCCACCTTACATCTGGTGTTCTTTGGTGTGACTATCTGTTTTTCTTGTTCATGCTCATTATTTTATGGTACTGATATGCAAAAATAATTCAAAGTATAAATAAGGAAGATTTGTTAAAAGAACTTGATAATACTGATTCACCCCCCCTCTCAGTATTATTTCCAACATGGATCGATCGTGAAAATATTCAATAGATTCACATGGTTTCATTATGAGGTAGATAATCTTCTTCTAAAGATTTTCATAATCATACTTGTCAAATGCTAGGTGAATCTCTTTGATAGGTTGTTTGAAAAAATGAATATAGGGGGTCAGAAAAGTGTAACATCATTGCTTAACACATGCTTCAAATGTAAGAATGAACAACCTACAAGAAACATCCTCATAATCAATTTTATGAGAATTACAAAATTCAAGAAAGCAAGAGGTGTGATCAAGGATGGTTGTTCCTCCCTCACCATCAAATTTCGAATCTAACAAGTCATGCAAAATGTTATCACCAAAAAATTGATCATCTAGCCTAATTTACTAGATGGATTGAAGTATACCATGTAAAGCCAATTTTACCCTAGTAAAATTGCTTTCACTGTGAGAAATTACCTAACAAACCACCTTTATTAAGTAATTTATAGTTAAACCCATGATGAATAATTACATAAATCATTATTTATTTTCTTTTCTTCTAGGAATAACTAATTTAACCACTATTTTATTATTATTCCTTGTCAAATTTGACCCAATCATGAAAAATAAACAGATAAATCATTATTTTTCTTATTTTTCTCTAAGAATAATTAATTAATCACTAATTAATTATTATTCTTTGTTAAAATTGACTAAATCCCTTAGGAATAATTAAATAAATCATTTTTTGTTTATTATTCCTTAACTAATTCCTTGAGATAATAAATAAATCATTTATTTATTTATTATTTCTAAATAAAAGTTTAAATACTTTTTCCATCCTAAACAAATATAATAAAATATTCCAAGTGGTTATTCCAAGAATGTGATCAATAATATTTTTTTATTGCTCATTATTCGAGGATAGCTCAATATTTTGTTATAAATAGAAGGGTTTTCCATTCATTATTCACTTTTGATTATTTTCATTATTGCACTCACTATTGTAACTCTAATTATTTTTATTGTCGCACACCATATTTTTGCTGGGTTTTATGCATTATAGAGGAGAGAGACTACAAAAGATGAAAGAGTTTGAGGATTGCCAAGAACCCATCCCATAGAGGGAGACTGGTAACATATATTTGCTCCCTTCATAGGTGTTATAATAAAATTATTCTTTACAAATCTGGTTTCCATTGGATATTTTGGGGTTATTACTCTTCATTTTACTCTTTAACTATGATTGCAACATAGATCAAGATTTTGGGCAGGTTTTGTTTCTATCAATAGCTGCAGATCTACAATGTTTAATAGTCATTTCTATTATTGAGATCATTTGTCATCCATGATCTTAAGTGGATTCTTTTCGTACATCATTGAGAAGAAAACACTCTAACAAATTGGCGACTCCACTGGGTTTTATACCTCAGATCTAGAAACTTGGGTGACCTTTGGTTTTTAGCTTAGGGTTTCCTCTTTTTTCTCCTCTATTAATGTTTCCTAGTGTTTTAACCCTATATCTAATAAATTTCTGACTTTCGTAAGCTTTTTGGTCATTTACGCAGTTCACGAGAACCAGCCGCAGCAAAGGCAACACTTTTTCTCAAATTTGTGTACCGGAAGTCTCAGAGAAACAATCATAATTTTCTACCCAAAAGGTGCGATCTGGGCTCTAGAATGAAACTTTCTGCCCAAAAAGTGTGTTTTCATTAAAAAAAAGTCAAAACCTGCGATTTCTGGGTTTTAGGGTTTTTCTTAGATCTGTTTCTAGGTTTTGCCGAGAGCTGTCTGTTGGGTGTCTGACCTCTGTCTCATCCTTCTTAGGCCTTGATCCATTATGTTTTACTCGTTGAAGTCAAATTTATCCTCCTTAAGGGCTTCTAGTACACTTCCCCCTTTCTAGGAGGAGTTTAGTTGAGTGAGAAGTCTGAGTTTTTGCAACACTTTAAGCCATATTTTCCAGATCTCTAACCTTTTGTTTTAAATCTGATAAGATGATTTGATACCATCCATAGTTTCACATTCAAACTTGTTTGGTCATTCCCTTAGGGTCCCCTCAGTTGCCTTAGGTGTTTCACCCATCTCCCTATCTTTTTGCAGTGATCTTTCCCTCGGGTTTTTTGCTGTTGCTACACCACTTTCCAGCAACTTAGATTCACTTGATCCCAATCAAACCGACATTCAAATATCTTAACCATTTTAGTCTAGTTTCCATTATTTTAGCCACCTAGCAGTACAGTGTTTGCAAACCTATTTTGGGTGGGGTTTAGTTAATCTTTTTCCGTTTATTTTCTATTATTTACTTTAGTTTATTTAAAACAAACTTTTTTCTTTTTTACAAACACGATCTGGGTTTAATCAATTAATACACTTGCACACAAGCACACCTTAAGTGAAGGGCACTTGGTTAACACTGCCAAGCCAAGACTTAACATAATAAATTTATCTCACCACATCAGAGACAAAAGATATAATGTTGATCTCCTTTCACCTTTTCTGTGTTCCGTGTGTCCTTCCATCATTGTGCCACCAAGGTGTCAGTTGCGGAGACTATTAGGCCTTCGCCTCCAGTTTCTTCTTGGGCATATTACTCCTCCCCATCAGGTTTGAGTTCATAGCCCTCCAAGTCCCCATCCCAACTCTTCTCCTGGTCCTTCTGATTCCTCATCTAATTTTGAACCTCCTTCACTACATATCGTCACCATGTCTGGACCCACAACAGGTACAGGACCCCAATTTGGTGGTGCCTCCAGTGCTATACCAGTGGTCACATCAGGCAGAACAGTCTCAGGAATCGTTTCGACAGCCCCCATGCTCCCATTTATGGCTGGGTTAAGTCTACCAGATCTTAACCAGTTGATAAACGACCCCATACACCATGATGCTGGTTGGCCCTCTATGCCAACTAAGCTTCCCTCAGACATCCAAAAGTTTGAGGGTATTGCTGAAGAGGATCCTACCAACCATGTTCGATCCTTCCACATGTGGTGTTCATCCAACTCCATAACCGATGACTCCATTCATCTTCGTCTCTTCCAACACACGCTCACTGGAGACGCTGCAAAATGGTATGTAGACCAGCCCTCTGCCTCTCATTCCGTTTTCGTGACACTTGCTAAAGCATTCTTATCATATTTCTAGTTACCTCTCCGATATGACACTGGTACTGAGATTTTGACCACATTCCATCAATCCTCCACTACTCACCTTTTTGACCATGTTCAAGAGTCGAGTCAAAGAAGGAGCACCTGTCGCACCCCACGTTTTGAAGAATGTGTCTATCTATATTGGTTTCTCAAGAGCCTTTTATCCCCCATCAGGAAAGATGTTGCATCCCATTTTCCTCAGACCGAGGAAGAAGCTCTCCATACCTCTTTGAGATATGACCTAATTTATGCTCAATCAGGTTATGTCTATACCATTATTCCATACCTCCCTCATCCTGGGAGTGTTAATGCACCAGGGGCATCTCACGTCGTCGAAGATATCATTGGATCCATTTCACACTCTTTGCCATATTCTCATAATAGTTATGGCTTTGTGTAGGGGGCCACCAATTCCTCCAACATTTATGCTCCTCCTGCTAGCAACATTTTTCTAGGGCCCCAACCTGTCTACCAAACTATCGCTCCTTCTTATGCACAACCTAGCGCTCCAGCCCCTTAAGAAATAGTGCCACACCCTCCCATGCATCCTCAGCCCCAAAATCCACCACGTCCTCAGGGTTAGGTGTTTACGCAGCAGAGTGATACCAATCCCCAGAATTCGAAGAAAAAGAATAAGGGGAAGGGTAACAAGGGTAACCAAGGTAACCAACCTAGTGAACCCTAGGGGAACCAGCCTAACACCAACAACCAGTAATAAGGTGGCTAGCCCAAGAAAAACAAGGCTATTCATAACAAGCCTTGTGCATGTTGTGTTGTACATGGAAATTATACACATGAGTGTCCTCATTTACCCCAGATGCGCTAATTGTGGGAAGCTCAAGCATCTTTGTGAGGTCAACAATCGCCTCAGAATCCTGCACCACCTCAACCGTCCATGCTCACAAACCCTTTGCCTCGTTGCTTAACCCCAGCCATGTCAAGCAACCCACCTCCCCTAACCTTTTGGTCCTGGTGACTACCAAATCCTGATGATGAACTCTGGTGAGGTTAACCCCTCCAATATTAACCTACAAACTCAGTCGTGCCAATATGACAAGCCCTCCACTTTGTCAACTACCGAGTCCAAAACCAAAGTGTCCATTGAGCCTCTTATGACACCAAATGGTCCTTTACAGATCCATCAACCCAAAGTTGAGGTCATACCCGAGATCCCACAGCGACCATTACACCATAATGTACTTCTAACAGGGCTGCCCATAGATACAATATATTAGACGACTTGGTGCAATCACTTGCCGCCATGTTGACACTAGAAGTCCTCCAGTGGTGCCCTTCCCAAAAGAAGGCTCTACTAACTGCTTTAGATTCAGTTGACCCTTCTGACAATCATTTGATTTTCTTTTCGGTTGATACATCAATGCACCCCCCATTGCCTTCATTGGTTGCTTTCAAGATACCAATTAGAGTCCATAATGCCATCATCTCCAAATGCATTGTTGACGAAGGCGCATCCACCTGTGTGATGTTCGCTACTATTTGGAAACAACTCAAGTCACTCGATTTGTCCCCCTCCACCATCACTTTGCGTGCATGGGATGGACACTCCTCCCAGACCCTTGGTATGTACCGTAACTGTCCAGTGGCGGAAAAGACTATCCATGTCGATATTGAAAATATTGATGTCCCTTTAGATTACAATATTCTCTTAGGTCGTAGTTACACATATGCCATGTTAGCTATCGCGTCTATGGTGTTCTGTAAGATATGCTTCCCCCATGAAGGAAAGATCGTTACCATTGATCAATTGACTTACTATGAGCCGACGTCCATGACCTCCCTTGAGTACATCATCTCGTCGATGTCTGACAACCGGTCTTCAACTCCTTGCACCTGTGTATCATCTAGAGTCTATAAGGATTCCTCATTGTTAGGTGCCTTCCCTGGTCCTCCCCCTCCCATTTCTGAACCTACTTCCATGAGTGTTTGCATGTTACAAGCATCATAGGCTACCCTTAAATAGTTTGACACACCTGATCAACATTCAGCTCCGCAGCATCCTGCTATTGCTCTTCCAACTGAACCCTCTGGACCCACTCCCCCAGGACCTCCTCCATTTTTGGGTGCCTCTCCTATGTTCCCACGAGGAACTGTTCTTCTAGGTCTTAACCATCCAGGAGCTATTCCACCGGGACATCACCTGGCAGGCTAGATACCTTTCTTATTCCCCCTTGTGGGAGTATTTTCTATCCCTGTCGTGGCTTCACTTGTCCTTCCTAATGTGACTTTGGGGATCCCAGTATAGTATACTGATCCCCCAACAAGCACTCTAACTGGTCAACTATGACCATGTCATGCTTTGACTTCGATTCAACTGGCCCCCATGACCCCCGCCCCTGCTTCAGTACCATCACCACCTCAATAGGAACCAACTCTTGTGGTGAAAGCATCTAGCTAGGGGGGCAAAGCCAAAAAGAAAGATTCGAAGGACAAGGCTCCCCAAGCTCCTCTAGCCCCTAAGGCCCCAAATCCGTGCACTTTGTGTGAAGTTGTTGGGCATGCCACCAACAATTGTCTCGAACTTCCTCAACTTAAACCCTTGGTTCATGAAGCGTTCCCTGAGTCGAATATTCTGGAAGTCCATGTTGACATATCGGTCCCACCTAAGAAACTAAAAATGCTTCACACAAACCACCCTTGTTCCCTTTGTAATCTTCATGGCCACTATTGCCATTGTTTCCCTTGTCTCGATGAGTTTCGTGATTACCTTGGGGTGATTCATGAATACGAGGCCACTCGTAGTAGGGTCACTACTCCTCTACCTATGGATTCTATTACCACCAGTCAACTAGAACAGGGAAACTTTGGCCCCTATATTGTGACCCCCTCCCATGATGTCGAGATGACGGACAACATAGGCCCCATTCTCTACCTGTCCTCATCCTTAAGTTCCTTGCCAGAAAACCTTCCTGATGTTGCTGCGTGCATTTCTATCAAACCTTTTTTGATAGAATCTGAGGCCTTAACATTAGTAGACCCACCGTCTACCAGCCCGCCGTCTGCCATCCAAGACAATGTGTATGTGGACCTTATTCCTCAAGTTCATGCACCGGGTAATGCCGCCACATCATGTATTCAGATTTCCTCTTGTCTTCCCATCTCCCAGCCCGATGAGGACACCATGGAAGCTATGGATACTCCTGATTACCCCTACACTTGAGTAAGGGGGCATTCCTTCACGAGGATTTCAAAGGCCATCTCCTTCCTAGTTCTCACAATGCGCTCTACCTCCATAAATGTTGCTCACAGCACATCCCTTTGATTTGCATGTCTTTATTTCTGCCATGTAGTTTAGGTGGATCGCATCATCTCATCCGTTTTCTTTTGCACCTTTCAGATGGATCCATCATCCACACCATATATCGATCATGCCGATAGTGCAATTCGCTTCTCTCGGAATCTAGCCTCAACATCCTAAGCCATTTTTACCCCCTTGCATACGTTAGTCCTTTCAAACAGCGTGTGCATTGGATCTGCCACTAATAATTAGGCCAAATATGATGCAGTGATAGGTTTGTTAGTCGATGTCCTCACTCATCGCATCCTTCATCTTCATGTTCGTTTAGATTCCTTGCAACTTGTTATGCAATTGAATGATGTGTATCATGTGCATAACCAAGTTCTATTTAGAAAATATCTACGAGTGAAGCTACTGGTACGTGAATTTGAAACCATTACATTTAGTAATGTTCCTAGAGCCAAAAATCACTATGTAGATACCATTGCAAACAACATTCTAGATTGGCATTTATCACATGTATACCACAAAAGATAACCACAAATATGATGAACCATCATCGTCATATAAAATTCATAATCATATTATGTATCATAAAAGTGTTTGGATCCATAGCTCTAAATACATCTGGTACACCCATAGCATACTGGGGGGGGGCCACATAGGCCCCTACATCTCCTTTGGAGGATCTCATGCCATGTTGGGACAAGATGCTTGAATCCGTTTTTCGAACACTCGGAATAGTATGGCGCTCCACAAACTCTTCCTGCTAGGGGGTATCATTCCCACCTTCACATACTAGATCAACATCCCATGCTTGGGGGCATGATGGTTTTCCCCTAGCCATCTTCTCAATTAAGTCTCGGCCTAGATCCCATTGGATATAGGTATGGTCGATTATCCTCCCATTCCTTGGATACTTTTTCCTACCAGCCTCTCTAGCGAGCCATATGCACATCGCATATGGTAGATGTTTCATACCATATCTTCAAATATTCTACGTTATGTCCACATAGTCCCCATGTTTGACTTACTGGATGAGGATGATTCTAGACCACCTCTAGTAGTTCATTCTCGTTTTTCTCTTCTCTTAATTCTTCATCAGGAACCATCATTCCACGAAGCAATAAGGCCATCTTTAGACAAGTAAGGCCACCTGCCTAAAAGTTGTAGATCCCAATTCTGATGGTTGGTTTATCCACTATGATCTTCATAGTTCAGTTTGAAAAACTGTCAACACCATTGGAAAGCTCTCACCGAGCTCCATAATGGGTCTTCCTTAGTTTTTGATGATTTGACTCTTCACTAGGAAGCCTTTTTTCCAAGTAGGTCACTTTGTTGTCTCTCAAAATTGAATTTCATCATAAAGTGACACTTTTACTTTAAGGTCCACCTCCTCTTAATACTTGTCGTACCATATGTTGACTTTCATCATGAGTAACCATCATTTACTCATGTTTACATGGTCCTTACCAGGCCTCGTCTGTGTCGCAGCGTCATCGAGTCACCCTTATTCAGAGCATCCACGATGAGTCACCCTTGCATCCTTGGAGTCTGTTTCATGTCCCATCATATCATGTCACAGTATTCCATCCATATTTGCATATTGTTCATCCTGTGTTTCCCATTTTAGCCCCCAATAATACTATCCCCATCCCCTCCTGAATCGAGTTAGTTGCTGCCACGTCAACCATGCACTTTATGCTCTAACAAGGGTAGTCATATATTTGTCCCTCAGTACCCTTTTCCCCATTATCCCTGGTGTTAGTCCATTAGTCACATTACTATTTTCCCTCGTTCTTTAGTTGAGGACCCTCATTGCCTCATCTATCGCGGGCCATATTATGTCGACATTAGTTCATTTATTCCAGAAGAACTGCCTAGAGGGTGGTGTATCTCGGTTCTAGCTTCCATTCTTGTTTGACACCTTGGATCGAGCAGAGGGTATCATTATTTCCCTTTGAATTGGTCATTTCATGTTCGTGATTCATACACTTGATGGTCTAGTGATGCAGCAGATTGTACCAGTGATTCTTGGGTGTGTGTGAGATGTTTCATACCTCATGAGGGGGTGGCCCTTTAGGTAGCCCCCCACATGCCCGAATGCATACCTACTATGCTACAACCTCAAATACAGTTCCGCAAAGTTGATGAGTTCGGTTCCTACCCATCATAGTTTTTATAGAATGCACGTCTCCTCCAGATGATCCATTCAATTTTGTAGAGCCCTTCCCTGTTCAGTAGGGCTTCTCCAGTTTTTCTACCTGTTAGTGCCTAAATCTACCTTAGGCTGAGAAAGGTAGGACCTAGGATAACACCAAACCACGCTTAACCTGGAAGCTAGCCCTACCAGGTCGGGAGAGGGCTCTCTCCTTGTCAATATCAACAAAATATGATCAATGAGGCTTGAGATGACTTGATGTGAAGACCGATTTTAGGCTAGGTATTTGTGAAAAAGGGTTTGATTGAGTTTGATGATGTTTTGTTGGCTCAAATGGAAAGGCAGATTTTGGGTCTGGGGAATGAGGCTCAGTTCTGCAGAGATCTCAATGGGGAAAGGTAGGCATTTGATTTGATACTTCAGATTAAATGAAATGGAGAGCTTCAGATAGATGAGGAGTTTAAAAGAGCAATAAAACCTTAGGGATCCTCTTCAAACAGCTGAAAACATAGATAACTAAGCAAACCCTAGGTAGAGCACTGCAAATTTCAATGGATTCTACCTTTATCCTTGTTTGTTTTAGTTAAGATGAAATAAGAGAGAGAATGGCATACATAAAACACAAGTAAACTTACATTTACAGAAGGAAACACAATATCAAAGCAAGATGCCACATGAATCCCATAGAGTGTTGCAAACCCTGGTCTATTCCTTAGCCAAAACTGCTGAAAAATGTATACAATGAAGCTCCAAGCTTTCTCAAAAGTCCAACCATGCTAATGACTAAAAAATCACAAGATATAGACAAAAAATAACTCATCCTAGCCTCTAAGGGTCGAGCTCATGATTTTAGGAGATGTTCCAACTAATTCTAAACTGAGAACTAAAAATTAGGCAGTGGAACAACTTGCCTCCTGAAACTAGGGAACTGATTCATTCAGTTGCAAACTACTTTTTGATAGATGAATCTACCTCCATGAGTGAAAATTTGACATAATTACATCAATATACATCAATTTACATTAAATTACATCATAATTTTGACATTAAGAAGGAAAAAAGTTAAACTGTCAAGAAACTAGGCGAAAAACAGAGTATTCCTGGTCAAATTGAGCAAAATTTCCCCGATGCGCCTCGCTGATTTCCCTATGCATAGCGCCTATTTTCAGCCAATTTTGGAGGCCTTCCTAGTGTCCAAATTTTCTCCAAGTGTTCTTGTTGGAAAGGTATTCCTATCTAATTTCCATAACAAGTGGAATTTTTTAATTTGGCCTCCATTTACCCCTCCAAACCTGAGTTCTCCCAACACTACTTCCTGTGTGTCAAAAAAGGGGCAGAAAGGTCATTTTTGGGTATTTTTGACATTTCTGGGGTCTCCAAACCTGTCAAAACTTCTTGGCAATTGGTAGGAATGCATATTTTTCCATGAAAAATCCAAAAATGCTAAGTTTTCATCAAAAGGAGTCCCCAATCAAAAGAGAGAGCCAGGTGGCGCGGCGCATTAGGTAGAAAAACCTGTGTTTTGGCCCAAAAATACCAAAAATACAAAAAGTGTCCCAAATTTTTTGAAATTTGGGCTAAGTGTCCTTCATTAAGTGCTGTGTTGGGCCAAGGAAGCCTCAGCCAAAATCTGAAGTCTATCTTTCTCCTTTCGCCTCCTCGATGCTCTCTTCAACTTTGCTTTCAAGTTTCTGATTCTTGCCTTGTAACTTTTATTTCTCGCCATGTAATGATAGGCCATATGCATCAACATTGTTTTCTCCCTATTGGCCTTCTCTAACAACTTTTCCAAGTGGATATTAGCTCTCTCAAGCCAAGACTCATGATCAGCATTGATTTCTTGTTCAAGTGATGTGAGCTTCACCTTCCTCCTTTTGGCAGCTTGGTGGTTTTCTTGTATGTCTTGCAACTCCATAATGGTTTGCTGATCCTCTAGCTGTTTGTTCCTTTTATCCAGGTACTTTATTATCCACTTAGCTCTTTCTATGTTGAGGGACAAAGCATTGATGTCTACCTATTGCTCTTGGATGACCTCCTTCAGCTTTGAGATTTGTGGACCCAAATCAGTGTCATCATCCTGAATGAGAATGAAATCAGTCTGCTGCTCACTTGAAGGCCCCTCATCATGTAATGGCCTCTTGCCCTTATCCTGAACCTGATGTGCTGATGAAGGAAGCGAGACCCCTTCCACCCTGGGTGGAGATAATACTCGCTTTGTTGCTGCAAACAACCTTCCAGTGCCCTTTCGATAGGTGACAAACACCGGCACACTAGCGATCAGTGTCTCATGACCCTCCTGCTGATGTGAATGTCCACCTGTCTCATGAAAAGCTTTTGGAGGTACCTGAGGAGCTGTGAAGAACTCATGAGAAATGAAATCCTCCCATGAGATGCCCTGCAAACCAAGCTGATGCATGACCACAATTTTGATGAGTGCAAAATGATATATACTATTATACTGCTGCTGAGGAGTTTTCTTTTGCACTAAGGTGGCCATCTTCTCAATATTTCGGCACATGAAGTAGGGGAGATTCATCATTCTCACCCTGGTAAAGTGCATCAACAATCTGATATGATAAGCATATAGGCGAGAAAATCGGCCCTCACAGCTGAAATACTTAATTATGAGTTTCATCAAGGGAGCATATGAGTCTTTCAGGTACCGTCTTATCTCAAAATCAGATCCTGATAGGCTGTTGGTCAGGTTGACTCTAAGTAACTATTTCAACCTACTTTAGGCTGAGGCTTAGCCTCCTCAACCTGAGAGGGCTCTCTCTTGAAGGATTAATGATTTTGATTAAAGATAAGATGGCTAACTCTTATAGAAAAACTGTGAAAAATATGAATGGTGGAAACACATTAAATAAAACTATCCATTGGGCTTATGGAGTCAACAACACCTCAATATAACAATGAACTCAACCCTACATGGAAGTCAGGACATTCAGCATTTAAACATTCAGAACATAACTCATATGGGACCACACAGTTTATAAATGTATACAGGAAGTCAGAGCACATTCAGTGAATTCTGAGTGATTATACATCCATACCACTGTAAGAATTAAGAAAAGGACAACATCACATATTCTGAACATAAAAAATCCTTCATGAATCCTGAGAAGTAAAGTCAAGCATGTATTACTGAAAATGAGTCTTACATAGGCCAAATACAAGCTTTTCCATAAAATTTCCAACCTCTTGTACATCAACTCTTCTGCTATATATAGAGCTCTTTACACAACTTAGATTCCTCTTCTAGGATGGAAAATTCGAATTCTACCTTACCTGACACCTAATGACACTCAAAACTAACTATTAAATGCAAATGACACCTAACTAGCAGTCGTAGAGACCTAATACAACTAGGAGTGTAACTCCTTATCATGATTACAAAAACCTTTTCTAAGCATTAAAAACTCCTTTTGACACATAAAACTCCATGAAGTCGAATTTGATGAAGCCCATAACCTTCCAGTTGGCCCTTGGTGACTCATCCTTTTGTTGTTCCTAGAAACTAGGAAACTGTCCCTTACTCTGTTCTGGCTGAACAATAGGTCTTGGGACAGAGCTCATAACTTCTCATAAACAATGTATTTGGGAAAACTGAAGGAGGATTTTGTGAACCAATACATGCTTAACAAAAACCTCTCTTGGTTTTTTGAAACACCTTTCCTACCGTCCATAATATTTCTTTGAACAACAGGTGTCAAACAGAGAAATATGCCTGTGAAAAAACTTGCACCTACAACAGTTTCGTAGCGCAAGTTTGATCATTCATTTCTCTCAAATCATAATGGATTTGAAGAACGTGGAAGAGGTTTTTGTATTTCAGTATCTTATGAATGAAAACCTCTTTCAAATTTTAGAGATAAGCTTTCAAATGCTCAGAAACGCTTCTAGAAGTTGACTAGTAAAAACAGGGAAACAAAACTCCTCCTTTTTAGAGTTTCATTCTTATGCTCCTCTTCGAATCCTTCTGCTGACCATGCTGTCTCTTTAATCATATGAAATGAATTAAATCAACCATGAAATCTGATCCCACACTTGAATTAATACAAATAGCTCCTTTAATTCTGCCTGAAGCATCATCTAGCTATGAAACAATTTCCACTTTTATAACATGTAGCTTAGAATTCAACAAAAATGTCCTCCTTCTACTTGTTTTGCCCTTGCTGAATGTTGACACTTTGTAATTGATCTTTTGCAGAGATTCCCCTTTGAAAATATTTCCCTTTGTCTCTCAAAATTGGTCCACTAATTCATAATATGCTCCTACAGCAGTTTCGTAGCGCGCTACGAAACTGCTGGCATCACTTACAGCAGTTTCGTAGCACGCTACGAAACTGCTGTGTAATTACAAAAACACAGCTTTGAACCAAAATTTTTCATTTTGAGCCTTTTTCTATCTTCAAATGTCTCTTTTCATGTGCCTTGAAGCTTTTCAAACTGAATATATATATATATATATATATGTATATATATGTATATATATATATATATATGTACATATATATATACATATATATATATATATATATATATATTCAGTTTGAAAAGCTTCAAGGCACATGAAAAGAGATATATATATATACATATACATATATATATATATATATATATATATATATATATATATATATATATATATATATATATATATATATATATATATATATATATATATATATATATAGACCCCATTCTTCAAGGTATGTATGCAATATGTAACCTTGGCATTTGTGAAAGAATCTTCAAGTAACAAGGAAGAAGAGATGTATGCCAATCATTGGCAATGAAGACAACATCCTCCTCATAAGGTCTACTAAATTTTCACTATTTTGCTCTGATTTAAAGATTGTTCAGCTGTTGCCACATCTACACAAGGCAGAATGCAGTCAAGGGCGGTATTTTCTATTGAAGGTGCTTCAGTGTGAACATTTTTCCCATTCTTTCCATATGCCTCCACAAAACACCAATCAGGAATATTTGTTGTGCCAATCAGGAACCATCCTTTTCTTTGATATGCTCCCAAGAGTAATTACTTTTAGCTGTCTTTGCAATCTTAGCCAAATGATCATGGGTAAAAGTAGTGCCGCATGGGTTGCTTGTATTGATAATAACCATTGCCACTGTGTTGCTGTCTGCAATTGTATGAATCCCTGTGTAATGCATCAAACTAAATTGAGAAATTTTGGCATTAGTATTCTTAAGTGATAACAGTGGCTCACTTGGGATAGTGTGCTCCTGTAGTACACTAAGAACTCGTAGGTCCAGTGATTTGTCCATTTTATGAAAAACATAGATTTTCTTGACGAGCATTGCTTTCCAACTTCTTGGGCCTTCACCTCGAGCTTAAACTTGATGATCATTGTGAGAGAAAGAAATCTACCACTACTGAAAAAAAATGCTCAGTCAACCTTGAGCTTATTTGCATTTTCCTACCTACCTACCCTATCAGCTGCAAGCTCCACTTGTAGCTCAAGCAACATGATATTTCCAATAAAGCCAATCAATTTTCCTCTCTGATATTGGAGGCTCTTGACTGCATTCAACCTCAAAATAACCATGGTAGTGAGATGACCAAATCAACCTATAATGTATATGATCTTCATAATGCAAATGAAATTGAAATACTGATGTGCAAAACTTTGCCATGTATTCATTTATAGGGTCAAAGAAAACATGGTTATTTTGATAATCATCATAACATTCTATCTCTTTAGACCACTGATCCTTAGCCACACAAAATTCCTTTGATGTGCTATCCAACTGCCTTTCTGCATGATTCCCATAGACAATGTAATTTTCCTCACTATTGTGATCATTCTTTGATGTAAGCTACTGCAAGGAATCACAAAAATGAACAACCTTTTCTTCTGCCTGAGGATTATAAAAAATTTCTTCCAGTATTTCTTCTTGGTGTTTGCAATCAATTTCATATTCTTTATGATCAAAAGAATGACAAATCTGCTGCATCTTTTCATTCATATCAAAGGATGAAACATGGGTTTCACAAGTAAACCCCTGCTGATCTTCATACTGAGTTTCATGAGGTGTTATACTTTCTTCTTGGTGTTGAAATGCATTGTTATGAAGAGCCTCTAAAATTTCTTCATCCATAAATTCATCATCATCATAACAATCCTCCAAATATTGAATAAAACTCGTAGAATGTTTACAACAATCTTTGACCAACAATAAGGAGGGATGACACTCTTTATACATGTCATAGAACACATCATGGAAATCAGCAAGAGAATATAATGAACCATTTTCCAAACTTTTATACCAAGACCATGCTTTTCCTTCTAAAGTGGTCATAAACATCCTCATGAGACAATCCTCAGGAAAGTGAACCTTAAGATTGCGTACATGCATATGAAACCTAACCAAATGAAGAGCAACATTGTCTTTCTTTTCATCTTTGAATATCGGAAGATCCTCTAACCAATCAACCTTTGGCATAGGATTTGGAAAACCAGGGATATGAGACCGTTTCATAGGAGCATACCTGGCATTCATTCTTGCAATGGAATTCATCTTGAAACTTCATCAAGCTACTGATCTTCTAGCAGTTGAGTCACCTTCCAATTTCTTATTCGATGTGTGGAGTCGCCAAGGTAGAATGCAGCCTCGAAAACCTTCTGAGCTCCTGCTACCTTCAGAAGTTCAGCTTCATGATTTCGGGAATGAATAATCTTCAGGCTCCCGGCAGACGCACCAAAATGTTATCTCAAAATCAGATCCTGATAGGCTGCTGGTCAGGTTGACTCTAAGTAACTATTTCAACCTACTTTAGGCTGAGGCTTAGCCTCCTCAACCTAAGAGGGCTCTCTCTTGATGGATTAATGATTTTGATTAAAGATAAGATGGCTAACTCTTATAGAACAACTGTGAAAAATATGAATGGTGGAAACACATTAAACAAAACTATCCATTGGGCTTATGGAGTCAACAACACCTCAATATAACAATGAACTCAACCCTACATGGAAGTCAGGGCATTCAGCATTTAAACATTCAGAACATAACTCATATGGGACCACACAGTTTATAAATGTATACAGGAAGTCAGAGCACATTCAGTGAATTCTGAGTGATTATACATCCATACCACTATAAGAATTAAGAAAAGGACAACATCACATATTCTGAACATAAAAAATCCTTCATGAATCCTGAGAAGTAAAGTCAAGCATGTATTACTGAAAATGAGTCTTACATAGGCCAAATACAAGCTTTTCCATAAAATTTCCAACCTCTTGTACATCAGCTCTTCTGCTATATATAGAGCTCTTTACACAACTTAGATTGCTCTTCTAGGATGAGGAAAATTCGAATTCTACCTGACCTGACACCTAATGACACTCAAAACTAACTATTAAATGCAAATGACACCTAACTAGCAGTCGTAGAGACCTAATACAACTAGGAGTGTAACTCCTTATCATGATTACAACAACCTTATCTAAGCATTAAACACTCCTTTTGACACATAAAACTCCATGAAGTCGAATTTGATGAAGCCCATAACCTTCCAGTTGGCCCTTGATGACTCATCCTTTTTTTGTTCCTAGAAACTAGGAAACTGTCCCTTGCTCTGTTCTGGCTGAAAAATAGGTCTTGGGACAGAGCTCATAACTTCTCATAAACAATGTATTTGGAAAAACGGAAGGAGGCTTTTGTGAACCAATACATGATTAACAAAAACCTCTCTTGGGTTTTTGAAACACCTTTCCTACCATCCAAAATATTTCTTTGAAAAACAGGTGTCAAATAGAGAAATATGCCTGTGGAAAAACTTGCACCTACAGCAGTTTCGTAGCGCAAGTTTGATCATTCATTTCTCTCAAATAATAATGGATTTGAAGAAAGTGGAAGAGGTTTTTGTATTTCAGTATCTTATGAATGAAAACCTCTTTCACATTTTAGAGATAAGCTTTCAAATGCTCAGAAACGCTTCTAGAAGTTGACTAGTAAAAACAGGGAAACAAAACTCCTCCTTTTTAGAGTTTCATTCTTATGCTCCTCTTCGAATCCTTCTGCTGACAATGTTTTCTCTTTAATCATATGAAATGAATTAAATCAACCATGAAATCTGATCCCACACTTGAATTAAGACAAATAGCTCCTTTAATGCTGCTTAAAGCATCATCTAGCTATGAAACAATTTCCACTTTTATAACATGTAGCTTAGAATTCAACGAAAATGTCCTCCTTCTACTTGTTTTGCCCTTGCTGAATGTTGACACTTTGTAATTGATCTTTTGCAGAGATTCCCCTTTGAAAATATTTCCCTTTGTCTCTCAAAATTGGTCCACTAATTCATAATATGCTCCTACAGGAGTTTCGTAGCGCGCTACGAAACTGTTGGCATCACTTACAGCAGTTTCGTAGCACGCTACGAAACTGCTGTGTAATTACAAAAACACAGCTTTGAACCAAATTTTTTCATTTTGAGCCTTTTGCTATCTTCAAATGTCTCTTTTCATGTGCCTTGAAGCTTTTCAAACTGAATATATCTATATATATATATATATATATATATATATATATATATATATATATATATATATATATATATATATATATATATAGACCCCATTCTTCAAGGTATGTATGCAATATGTAACCTTGGCATTTGTGAAAGAATCTTCAAGTAACAAGGAAGAAGAGATGTATGCCAATCATTGGCAATGAAGACAACATCCTCCTCATAAGGTCTACTAAATGTTCACTATTTTGCTCTGATTTAAATATTGTTCAGCTGTTGCCACATCTACACAAGGCAGAATGCGGTCAAGGGCGGTATTTTCTATTGAAGGTGCTTCAGTGTGAACATTTTTCCCATTCTTTCCATATGCCTCCACAAAACACCAATCAGGAATATCTGTTGTGCCAATCAGGAACCATCCTTTTCTTTGATATGCTCCCAAGAGTAATTACTTTTAGCTGTCTCTGCAATCTTAGCCAAATGATCATGGGTAAAAGTAGTGTCGCATGGGTTGCTTGGATTGATAATAACCATTGCCACTGTGTTGTTGTCTGCAATTGTATGAATCCCTGTGTAATGCATCAAACTAAATTGAGAAATTTTGGCATTATTATTCTTAAGTGATAACATACCGAAACGGAAAAACTCTGTTGAGTTGTCTCAAATAACCGGGCTTGATGTATGGTTCATAATGTTCCCTGTCAATTTTTTGCCTTTTATTCCACTGCTCTCCGACATTAGGAATGCAGGTTGCTAGAGAAATAGACTCCGGTGTCAAGGTAAATGTCACACTAGCTAGAGTGGCTTGGCCATTATGTAGATGAAGTACAAACAACCTGGCCAACTCATGATGGTACTAGACTCTAGCAACCATCTCACAGAATTGATAATAGGATTGGTGTTGGAAGCATGTGATAGCAAGAGGGTAGGCCTGCAGCTCGGCAAGTGAAGTAGGCGCCTCTCGTATATGTTTTCCACCCTTGTGAGGTCTCCTCGGTGCATGCATTTTTGTAGGAGAGTCACTGTCTGTCTCTTCATCTCAATCAGATGAAGGATCAGATTCCATGTTTGCTAATGTGTGAGTTTTCCATGTTTTCTAATGTGTGAGTTTTCTTGATGAGTATGAAGAGATTTATGGTGTTTTTAGTTTTCTGCCACCAAGGGTAAGAATGTATGAGGGACTATGGAGGGAGAGGGTATGAGGGGTTTTGGGAATATTATGACATGTTTTTTGGGAAATAGAGGGTTTAGGGAATAATATGCAATCTTAGGGATAATAATTAGGGTTTAGGGATTTTGTAGTTAGGATTTGGAAAAAAGGGAATTGGGGATAGGGGTGAATGATTTTTAGGAATATGGGAATTAGGGAATGAGTGGATGAAACTAGAAAATAAATGGATGGTTCAAATAGTAAGGGAGTGTTGGAGTGAACTTGGCAGCCAAAATCACAAATGCAAACCCTAAGCAATTGTTTTTTGATCAAAAATTTCCAAGAGGTAGGGTTTGAGTTTTTTCACACTAAGCCACCATAAATTTCAAGAAAAACTCTTTCACTAGCAAGGAAAAAGGCTTGACTTACTTGCACACCATCAGATTGAGCGATTTTGGAAATTTAAGAGAGTTTATAGGTGGAATTGAGCTTGCGGCTCTATGCACCTCGCCAAAAACCCAAAGTGCCGTGCCCTTTATATGCGTCACGCCAATGTATTTGTTACACTGTGGATGTTGGCCCAATGCGCCGCGCCTTCTCTATGCATCGCGCCTCTTACCCAGTGCGCCGCGCCCACGAACTTGCACAGTTTTGCTGCAATTTTGCTCCCTTTGTTCAACATGGCCTTCTCTTGCTCAATCTTCCTTCTTTGAATGCAAATGAGCTTCTTGAATCATGAAAAATGATTTATTTAAGAGCTTTTGATTTTTCATTCATAAAACCCACTTTTGTAATGTTTGCATTGTGACTTACTTTTTCAACTTTGTTTTTTGGGAAATTTACTTTCTTTGTGCCTTTGATGAATAGAATGACTTGATTTTTTGTTTGCTTCGCAGGGGATGGAGCAACTACAGCTTGGCAAGGTGACTAGGGTTGCCACTGAAGATTTTTACATATGAGAGAACTAAAATTACATCAATTTATACAATAAAAACCTAAAATACTCTGTTTTTCGGAAAAACACATTTATGAGTAAGTTATTATGAAATTTATTGGTACTGGAACTTTATTCAACCTCCTCATGCACCTGTTGACTATTATTGGACATTTTGAAGACCTTTTTGATGAAACCCTAGACCTAATGAAACCGAAACCCTAGAAATGACTTTTGCAAATTTAAAGACAAAAAGTGACTGCAGATGATCTTGATGAATGGAAATGGGCCAGCAGGTAAAGGACATGAGGGAAAATGTACAACAAGTCACTACCATCAGATGATCCATGCTCCTAATGGAATGTAGCTGACTGAGCGAGACACCTAATATGCAATGAAAAAAGAGAATTTGATCTCTAATGGAGGGATGAAGATACTGACATTAACACTACCCTCCCTCCCACCCATTTCTTGAGGGAAGGGGCTTTGTATCTCATGTACTCAAATATTATTGTATTTAGTCTTGGCTCATGTTTTTACTAGGGGCATTATGTATATGGGACACATTGTATTATTTTCTGTCTCTATTATGCCAACGTGTCATGTACCATTCAACATGTATTGCATTTCTTAGTCTCATATTTCTGGGTGAACCATTATTTTTGTACTACTTTATCTCGGCAGGTATGGGTATGCCTCCCCCACCTCATTGAGGTCTGGTACCACAACATAAAAGGAGACTTGCATTAGTCTCTCCCCCTCTGTCACTATCCTCTCTCAGATTCAGCTTCATTGGTCTCTTTCTCTCTCTCTCCTTAACTCCCCTCTGTTGTCTAAGTGATTGTGTCTTTACAACTTACTTCAATAATATGTTTTTCTCCTAACACTCATACATTGGGGGGCAATCTGTTATCACCAAAAAATTGATGATCTAGCCTAATTTACTAGATGAATCAAAGTATATCATGTAAAGCCAATTTTACCCTAGTAAAATTGCTTTCACTGTGAGAAATTACCTAATAAACCACCTTTATTAAACAATTTATAGTTAAACCCATGAAGAATAGTTAAATAAATCATTATTTATTTGATTTTCTTTTAGGAATAATTAATTGAACTACTGTTTTATTATTATTCCTTGTCAAATTTGACCCAATCATGAAAAATAAATAGATAAATCATTATTTATCTTATTTTTCTCTAAGAATAATTAATTAATTACTAATTAATTATTATACTTTGTTAAATTTGACTAAATCCCTTAGGAATAATTAAATAAATCCTTATTTGTTTATTATTCCTTAACTAGTTCCTTGAGATAATAAATAAATCATTTATTTATTTATTATTTTTAAATAAAAGTTTAAATACTTTTTCCCTCCTAAACAAATATAATAAAATATTCCAGGTGGTTATTTCAAGAATGGGATCAATAATATTTTATTATTGCTCATTATTCGAGGATAACTCAATATTTTGTTATAAATAGAAAGGTTTTGCATTCATTATTCAGTTTTGATTATTTTCATTGTTTCACTCATTGTTGTAACTCTGATTATTTTCATTGTCGCATACCATATTTTTGTTGGGTTTATGCATTATAGAGGAGAGAGACTCTACAGAAGTTGAAAGCATTTGAGGATTGCCAAGAACCCATCCCATAGAGGGGGACTGGTAACATATATTTCTTCCCTTCACAGGTGTTATAATAAAATCATTCTTTACAAATCTGGTTTTTATTAGATATTTTGGGGTTATTACTCTTCATTTTACTATTTAACTATGATTGCAGCATAGATCAGGATTTTGGGCAGGTTTTGTTTCTATCAATAGCTTCAGATCTACAATGTTTAGCAGTCATTTCTATTGTTGAGATCGTTTGTCATCCAGGATCTTAAGTGGATTCTTTTCGTACATCATTGAAAAGAAAACACTCTAACACATAATCCCCCCAGGCACTTTCAGTTTTGGAACTATAGAAACACGTGTTGGGTTAAGATATGGGAAGAAGTCATTTAAGATGAAAAGGTTCAAGTAGAATTCATGGGCTCAGCCTATCATCTAGCCCTCCTTCTAGCACCAAAAAACTTGTTGATGATGTTAGCAGCCGCCAATGGGGAGGGGGGTCTCCTCAGTGTGACGTCCCAATTAAACCCCACACCATTTGGAGTAGGAGCCCCAACACGAATATGGCTAGTTTCCAAAAGTGGTGGTTTTAAAGATAGGCCTTGGCTACAACAAACACATAAGATGACATATGCATGACTTTGGTGATAAAATGTGTATGACTTTGTGCGATATCAAGTGTAATGTATTCAATATTTCTTCACATGAAAGGGGAAACAATGAGCCCATTAGAAGAAAGTAATAGTACATATCTTAAAAGAGAAACACGAGCACCGTTAGTTAACTACAAAATATTTCACAAGATAACAATGAGCATAATAACATAAACAACACATTTTCAACAAGATACATACTAAGGGTAACAAATTAGTTCAATAACATTAGCATAAATGAAACCACATACATTGCAAACATATAAAGAATAGTCTTATAGCATTCATGACATATGCATGAAAGTGTTTCGGCTCTAAGAGCTTCTCATTAGTAAAGTGAAAGTTCCAAGCACACATTACATTGATGTATCACTAGCCCCAATAGTGAAACATGAAGCAACAACTTTCTTCTCTCCAAAGAATGATACTCTTCCTATGCTAAACAAGGGAAGCCAAGCCTCCAAAACTTAGTCTCCAAGCCTCTTTGGTCCCAAGCCTTTTGCTTGAGTTATCAAGGTTTATTTATAACAAATGAGATGACCCTTCATCTCCTTTTGTGACGTTTGGACATCCCTCGTGACTCTTTTATTTCTTTTGTCTTTTCCTAATGAATTGCCCTTCATATTCCAAATTTAATTACTTGGACTTCCATTTACATTTTATTACCAAATATAACAAGACAAAAACCCATATGAGACAAAAATGGGTGAAGCCTAATAAGAAAAACTCGAAATTAAGCTTGAGTGTGAGGAAACTTTAGCTCGACAACTTCATCTTGAAGCTCTTATATTACATAGCGATTCCAAGATATGTATTGTGTGATGATATCCTCAATTTTTGCAAGAAGGTTAGGCTGAAAGAAGACTCTAGCTTCCACCGCATTTGGGTAGACAGTTTTGGAATCAGTCTAAGTTTCCTTCTTTATAAAGAACAACATAGTGTTAATCTTAGTAGGGCCACCAATATACTTTTGCATGGTATGTTTGTTAATATACAAGTATTCTCTGGTAGATATCTGCTTTAGCTGGTCCAAGTATTCCACAACTTCCTGCTTAATCATGTTTTTGTCCTTAGCCTCTACGAATGTTCCGATTGAGGGAATCTTATGAGTTTTCACTAGGGAATCCACACTGTTGTATAATCATGCATAGAAGGATAAGGTATTGGCTATGAATGTGCCAAGTTATTTTTTTCTTTTCATGAGCATCCTAACCTAAACTTTCTCCAACTTAGCTTGTTGCCTCATTTTCCTAACTAGTTTCGGCGGTGCACCTCTATACTTCATTCCCCATTCATGAATCACAGTGACAGTTGCATGAATAAATTTGAGGGCTTTTTCATTCTCTCACAATTTCTTCTGCATATCGTGCATGGGAACAATTTCCTTATGCACGGTGACGTAATCCTCATAAAGGTTCACCTTCGTATCTACCAATGCCTGAAATTCGCCAAATATAGTTGCCTAAAGCTCCTTCGAATAGAATTTTGTGGAATAGTTATGATTATCCACTTGGAGTTTCTCTATTTATTGTCTCGTATCTTCTAATTCCTTTGCCTATTGTTTGTTATTTGTTGGTAGATAATCTGTGTTTGCCTTTGAATATCCCGTAAAGGCCAAGTTAGCTATGGAAATAGCTTGAGGATTCATTTTGGTATCTGTGACAATCACCCTCTCTACTCATAAAAGCAAGATGTGTAAGGTCATTAGGGAAAGTCCTCTTCCTTTCTTGGAGAATTTTCCTTTGAAGCTCAAGTCAAGTTGCAAATATCCATGATCGAACTATCATCTAAAAGAGAAATTTCTTCTTCATCACCTGAAGCTTGCCCATCTATAGGAGGAGGTAGAGACAATGATTATTATTTAGTACTAGGCATAAAATCCACATTTTGGTTCTACTACCCTTGTTCTACCTCCATGTATTGTACAACTATTATCTCTTCAATTTCTTGGGCAAGTTCTTGATCCTATTGCTATTTATTTTCTTCTTCCTATAGTTGATTATGTCTTTCTTCTTTTGCTTGCTTCAACATTGCTTCTTCTTCCTGATTCTTTCTTAATTACTCTTCTTGCACCTTCCTTTCTTCATGTTCACTCTTTTCGTATTCTTCCTTTTGACTTTGGTCTTCTTCCTACCTCTTCTATGCTTATTCTTTTCTCTTTAGCTCTTCTTGTTGTTGGTTCCTCTTTTTCTCTACTGCGATACCCCCTTTCAAGATAGATGGATCCACTTTGAACTTATGGATTTTTTCCTATATTGGAATATGAGTAACCTTCCTTTCATATTTAATACTCATTAGGTTGTTCTCTTCTAATTTCGTTGCTTTCGGAGTGATGTTCTTCTTTGGAGATGCATGGGAAGGGCCTACTTGGTCACATGGTGTGTGGGGCATAGAAGCATTATAATAGTTCTTGCTCCTTTCCTCCTTTGTCCAGGAGAAATTTGTGCATGGCCAAGAAAAATGAACCTTGGAATGGTGTTGAAATTACCCTGGGATCATACTGATGGTAATCCATAGTGCCAAACCTAGAGCTCTCAAATTTTATCACTTCAAATTTTGTAGCCTTTTGGTTTTTGATTACGTAAGAGCCCACTTGCACAGGAAAACTAGGCCAAGGTTATTTCTTCTTCCTCTGCGGTACTGCTGATAACCTTATGGAAGGATGATATGTGACCTCTTCTATGACTAACTTATGTGTGGCATACCTGGGTAACAAAAGAAATGGCTTTTGGAAACCAAACAACTTGCGGTAAGTACCATTTGGTAAGGTGAACCAATCAACAACTTCTTATATTGAATTCATTGCCTCTTGGTACATGCAAGGTGGTTCTCCTTCAAATATCATTCGATATAAAAATTTGAAGACACAATCAACCACCTTATCAAAGACTCCTCTGTGACTACACTCTGCTAATAGTTTGTAATAAATATGGACAAGAGGTTCTCTAGGTTTCCAATTCCAACTCATACTAGGAAAATAATTTTGAGCACATACGTCATCCAATAGGTAGCCAAACATAAAAATATTGCTTTCCTTCCCTTTGGTGGATTCTTCGCCTTCTTTACATTGATTCTCAGTTGTTGGGCCAAAATATCAGACCAATTAAATACCTTCCTGTATGTCATGATCTGATGCAACATTTAGACCCATCCTTTAGGAAAGGATGCAATATCCTTTTTTCCATAAATATGGTAGTATAACACTATCAAGTATTGAAACACCCTCCTAAGAGATCTGGTTTGGTAAGTGTTGTTGGGTTTCTAGTGAAACTTAGATGGATCTTCCATGCATGTCTTGATTACATCCTTGGTGTTTAAGTACCTTGTGACAGAATAGAAGTGTGAATGCATATACTCCTCATGCTTAGGCAAGTCATACATCCAATGAATTTCATGGGCTAAATAGGAAGCAAGTTGTTGTCTATTAACACTATTGAGTGACATGTTATTATTATCTAGGCCCTACATGATCCATTTTATGATGCATGGACAAGGTAGAACTTGGAATATGCAAAGATGCCTTGTGAAATGTTGATCATTGGATATTAATGTACACATCTCTATCTTCCTGGTTTGCCTTGAATTCTTTAGTTGTGAATGCGTATTTGACCATGTTCGATGTGATATCACTATCCTTTTCAATCAACGGCCTAGTATTAGATAGAATAGGAATGGTTACTAGAGGACTCTCAACCACTTCATCGGTACTACTCTCTATTGTTTCTTTTGAGGATGATCTCTTAGGAGGCATGATGATGAATATTGATGAATATTCATAGATGAGATCGAAACCTATAGTACCTATAACAAGTTAGAATCTAGATAAAGAAAATGAATTCAACAATAAAACTTGAAGTAGGAAAACATTGATCAAGGGGGAGGTTTGTGTAGTTGTTGGGTTCTATGAGGAATATTGAGCACTAAATTTTCAAAATTCACAGTGGAAGAAGGGACTGTGTAGTCTTAGCAGTTAAGGAGGAGTCTTGAGGCTTATGACTATGCAATGCATAGTCTCAACTCGGTAAGAGAGAGCAGGAATTATGCAATGTGTAGTCTCAGAGGCCAATGCTAAGGGTTGAGTGTTGGATCTATGCAATGCACAACTGCCAAGCCAATGACTATACCGTGCAGTCTCATAGGTCAAGGAGTGAGCTTGAGTCTTCAAGATGCAAAATGAACAATTGAGGAAGGGAAGTAGTTGTTAAGGATTGCACAATTTTGCTATAGAGAGAGAGAAATTTCTAAATCTTAAGGTGGGGTAGGAGTAACTTTAGATCAGCCTTAGGATAATATATCAATCAATATCAAAGGCTAGAAAATATCATGCAAAAGGAAAAACATATATTCATGAAAAGTTCTAGCAGCGATGACTGTTGGTAGGAAAAAAGCAAGAAGGTGATGCAACACTTATTAAAACTGAACCATGGACCGAAAAAACACTTGTAAAAGCTAATAATAATAGAAATTCAAGATGCCATGAAAAGAAATGGGAAAAATAACACTCATAGAGAAAAAAATGACAAAAGGTATAGAAAAAGTAGCAAAAAGCAACACATGAGAAACTTACCCAAAAAAGCATTGCAAACGAATTTTAAACCTCATTGATATCGTGAGGAGGTATGGAGCTCCAAATTCGAGTTTGAAAATGAGCTCTATAACCTCTATTATATAGATTTTTCCTCATGGGGCTAGGGTTAGGGTTTCTGATGAACATGCCTAAAACCAACGAGGAAGTGACACTTGTCTTCTAGATCAAATAGAAATTTTGTGCCTCTTTTCAAACAATGATTGTGATACGAATTTAAACAGGAACACAAAAAATTAAAGATATAACCATAAATATAGAGATGCAATAGAAATAACACTTTATTTCATTAATATCAAATACTGAAATATGCTTACAAACAAAATGGCAATAAGACTAGCTCGGGCGATGGTAGCTTATCTCTAAGAAGAGATGTGGTGGCTACATGCCTCTGAATTGCGTTACAATGAGGCTTGAAGGCTTATTTATTATTGAGAAACAATGGAAAACCATAAACATCCAAAAACCTAACCCTAGGAGATGAAACACCAAATTATGGGCCCCATTGGGGTAAGTTGGTACATCAATTTCCCAGGGTTGTAACTTTTGCATATGATCTATGTTTGACACAGACAATACTTCGTTAGAAAGATCTAACCAAGGACTACAACTGTTGACAATGAATATTGAGATAAAACCTTATATTCTCTACTTGTGGTTTTCCATAAAAACATCATTTAGGGCCTCAAAACGACTCCTGAAGTTCAGGAACTGAAAAACTGCCAAAAATAGTAAATTGTGCTACAATTAAGGAAACTGAAGGACTAAAAGAAACAATGGTGGGGGTCTAAGTGGAATAGGAGGGTGGCCACCAATATTCACCTGGATCAGATTGTGCACTCCCTATTTTGTAGGGATGCACATTAGTGTACTTCGGGAAACTGTGTTATCTCACTCATAGAAGGGACTGCACAATTCCCAACAACAAGGGATTGTGTTGTACACTGACTCAATGAATTGCACCTGCCTTGAATCTCAGAGAGAGATTGCGTACTTTTCAAGCTTAGTGGTTGATAGTCTTCAAGGTTGCATAGTTCTAATCCTGAAGGCATTGTGCAGTTGAGATCCTTAAGGGGTTGCATAGTCTCCAATGGAAGGGGATTGTGCAATTCCAAGAGGCAAGAATGACAGTTGGAGAACAATCAAGACCAAAGTTGTTTTGTGTTTGGAAGTCATTTAGTTTCCATTAAGAAGACTTAGTCATTGAAAGGTGATACTGACTGTAAACAACAAGAGGAACACTTGACAACCATGGAAGATAAGTTTGTATACTCATAAGGTAGCCTCCAAAATAAAAGCATAGGAATTCTTTTTGGAGGGGGGTTGTAGTAGCTCCAACGCACTGTAGAATGAATTGCTCAAAATGGAAATGTTGATCCACTTGAAAAAAAATGCAACGGTTTCTAATGAACCATATCAAGAGGAAATAAGCACTGCGGAAATATATTATATTGGTCTTGAAGTGTTTATAAATATGCTTCTCTTAACAAAAATAATTCTATTGTCCAAAATTATGATAAGTCTATGGAAAATGATGAAAATCAACAAGCAAAAAAATCAATTATTGGGTGTGTGTTATATTTTTTCCACGACTAGCCGCAAGGATGGGGGGGTCACTGGGGGGTGATAGCCTCCATTGTTCGTTGCGTCGGGTCCATTAGGGGGGTCACAGGGGGGAGGCAACCCCCTTGTCGGGGGGTTTACAGGGGGTGGTAGCCCCCATGCATGGGGTCCATGGTAGCACCCCAAGATTTCTTTTTTTTTCTAAATATATGTAGACCCAAGGATGGGGGGAGGACCCAAAGATGGTGGGTGAACCTATCCATGGTTTTGTGCATGTGTTTGTCACCAATGGTATTTTATAGATTTAGTCAAGGGAACTACGGTTATGTTCTAATATAGGGTTAATGGATTGAGTTTTATGAATTCTTCGACATATATATATATATATATATATATATATATATATATATATATATATGTATATATGTATATATGTATATATGTATATATGTATATATGTATATATGTATATATGTATATATATATATATATATATATGTTTATGTGTATGTATATATATGTATATGTATATGTATATGTATATATGTATATGTATATATATATATATATATCTCTATAAATATATATATATATATATATATATATATATATATATATATATATATATATATATATATATATATATATATATATATTGTAACATTGAAAGGAATATAATGAAAAATTAATCTGGTAGTCACAATTTTTGGATCCAGGGGAAAACATTTATTTATTTGTTTTAGGTTCTCGCAATTGTATATTTTTTGTTTTAAGAATTCGTTTGCAAGTAATTGTTGTACAGGGTTAAAACCTACATTTGGTATCATAGTTTTTTTAGCTTCACAGGGATTCCTTTTTTGCTAAGGGGTTTTTCTTGGGCCTTGGGTAGACCCTATTCACTGGGATATCTTCGAGATCAATTCTTGCGGTGAAAGAAGATGGTGAGAAATGGAAAGATAGAGATTGATAAATTTAATGGTCAGAGGTTTGGGTTCTGGAAGCTCAAGATGGAGGATATGTTGAAGCATAAATATCAGTGGATAGTGGTAGGTCCAAGTACTAAACCAACGAAAATGTCAGCATAAGACTAGGCGAAGTTGGATCGGAAGGCAAAGACCACAATACAATTATGTATCTCATATCCAATATTGTTGAACGTATCAGGGGAAGCTACAAAAAAGGATTTGTGGCTCAAGTTAGGGACTTTTTACTAATCTAAGTCTGAGGTGAACAAATTGTTCCTATGGAAAAAGTTGTATAACCTGAGGATGAAGGATGAAGACTCGGTGACAGAGCATCTAAACACCTTAAACACTGTGGTAAGCCAGTTTTTATCTATTGATATAAAAAATTAGACAAAGATAAGTACATCATTTTTTTGAGTTCTCTACCAGATTTGTGGGATAGTCTGGTTGTTGCAATAGGTAGCAATACAACTACATTGAAGTTTGATGAAATAGTCTCATCTTTTCTATCAGAGGAGATTAGAAGGAAAAATATGGAGAGCTAGAATGGAGATGCCTTGTTTGTATGAGGAAGGTCCCAAAACATAAATAAAAATAAGACCTCGAGTGGGAGATCTAAATCTAGAGGGAGGTATGAATCTCCAAGAAAAAATGTAAAGGTATGCTGGAAACGTGGAAAGGAAGGGCACTACAAAAAGGATTATAGATCTAAAGCTCCCGAGAAAGGAAAGGGATTTGATGATGCTCCTTCTAGAGAGGTGAAATTACCTCAGATGAAGGTCGGGATGTGTACTTGTCTTCTTCTTCAAGTACACACGTAGATCATGAGGCATGGTTGATTGACTCAGGTGCATCTTTTCACTTCAATCCCCATTGGGAGTGGTTCTATGAGTATGAGAAATATGATGGTGATGATGTCTTCTTAGGGGATGATAGGAAGGCCAAAATCAAGGGACGTAGAAAATTCAAGATAAATTTTTAAGGTGGAAGGATTAGAATACTTCCGGGTGTTATGAATATTCCTGCATTGGCCAGAAATATGATTTCTATATGCAAGATGGATGACACGTGTAAAAACAATGTTCGAGAAAGATATCTACAAGATGGTTCAGGGAGAACTAGTATTGATGTGGGGAGGTTGGATTGGAACTTTGTACAAGCTTCTGGGTAGCACTATTATTCATCGATGCAATAGTTCTATGGTTCCTAAAAGTGGAGCAGAAAACCTAGTGGTCTCTAGAGAAAATACCATGTTATGGCATCAAAGGATTGGAAATATTAGAGAGAAGGGCCTTCAAATATTGCATGGTAACGGTATGACAAAAGGTATGTTTAATTTCTCTTTGGATTTCGATTTTTGTGAACATTGTGTATATGGGAATAAAAATCAGGTGAGTTTCCCCTCTGGTGCTAAGAGGGCGAAAGGGATATTATAACTTAATGAAGTGTTTGGATCTGTGTTGGTTCCATCACTGGGTAAGTTTGTGTACTTTGTATCCTTTTTATATGAATTTTCAAGGAATACATGTATATATTTCCTCAGGAATAAATTTGAAGTTTTTGATAGGTTTAAAGAATTTAAGGCTCTGGTGGAAAATCAGACAAAGAAGAAGATCAAGGTGTTAAGGACAAATAATGGTGGAGAGTTCTACAAGAAGTAATTTGAAGAGTTTAGTAAGAAGTGTTGTATAGCATGACAAAATACTACTCCATACACACCTCATAAAAATAGAGTTGCAGAAAGAATGAACAAGATGTTGATGGAAAATTCAAGAATCATGCTCAGTGGCACCAGGTTAGGGCAAGAATTATGGGTAGATGCATTAGAGACTGCATGTTTCCTAGATAACAGATCACCTACATCAACATTGGAGGATAAGAATCCCCATGAGGTATGGACTAGTAATAAACCCTCTCTTTCACATATGAGGGTATTTGGTTGTGATGCATATATACATTTTACAAAGGAAGAAAGAACCAAGTTGGATAGTAAATCTGAAAGGTGCATCTTTATTGGGTATAAGGATGGCTTAAAAGGTTATAAGCTTTGGAACCGGAAACAAAGAAGGTTGTGTACAACTAAGATGTGGTGTTTAGAGAGGTGAAAGATATTAGTAAACATGAATTCCTACAAAAGTAACCTTAGAAGATAGAATTTGTGCTAAAGGAGGAAAAAATCAGAAGAGGAAGAGCTACAAATATCATCTTTGAGAAGATTAGTTCGAGAGAGAAGGCATCCAAAAAGGTATAGTCCATCTTATTTTTGTTCAATTTTTTCTCTATCTATTATTGATGATGATCCTAAAACTGTTAGGGAGGAAGTAGATTCAAAGGATGGAAAACTCTAGAAAGAGGCCATGGTTGATGAAATGACATCTTTGGACAAAAATGAGGTTTTGGATTTGGTGGAGTTTCCGGATGGAAGGAAACCCATTGGAAGAAAATGGGTGTTTAAGAAGAAGAAGATGAATGCAAAAGGAAATATGGAGAAATGCAAATCTTGATTGGTAGCAAAAGGTTATTCCCATGTGATAAGAATTGACTTTGGGGATATTTTTCCTCCTGTTTCCAAGTTAGCTTCTATTAGATTAATTTTATATATTACTATTGCTTTTGATTTTGAGGTAGAATAAATGGATGTGAAGACAACATTTATTCATGGGGATCTAGAAGAAGAGATCTACATGAAGCAACCTGAAGGCTTTGCAGTGAAGGGTAAGAAAGAATTGGTATGCAGGTTAAAAAAGTATTTGTATGGATTAAAACAATCACCAAGGATGTTGTATCAGAAATTTGATGCATATATACAGGGACTTGGATTCACCAAAAGAAAAGGAGATCATTGTGTGTATTTTAAATTAATTTTTGACCGCGTTATTTATTTGGTCTTATATGTGGATGATATATTGTTGATTGGAAATGACAAAGAAATTATCCATGATTTGAAGACCCAATTGTTCTTTGAATTCGACATGAAGGATCTTGGTGCTACAAAATATATTTTTGGCATGGAAATTAAAGGAGAATGGAAAAGAGGAAGCTTTGGTTAAACTAGAGGAAGTATGTCGAGACAACACTACGAAGGTTTTATATGCGGGAAAGTAAACCAATGAAGGTTCCTATTCCTGTAGGTGTAAAGTTATCTACTGAACAATGTCCCAAGACACAAGAAGAGGAAGAGGACATGTCTCATGTTCCATATGCAAGTGCTGTTGGTAGCCTGATGTATGCAATGGTCTGTACTAGACCAAACATTGCACATGCAGTGGGATTATTCATGGAAGGAGCATTGGACAACAGTGAAGTGGGTTTTCAGGTATTTGCGTGGAACTAGTGATTATGATCTATGCTACCAAGGAAGACCATGGCTGGATAAACTTTTGGATATTTGTGGCTTTGTTGATGCAGACTGGGCTAGAGATCTGGATCAGAGTAGATCTACAAGTGGGTATGTGTTTAACCTATTTGGAAGAGAAGTCAGTTGAGTGACCAAGAAATATCCTCTAGTGGCACTTCCAACTATAGAGGCATAATACATGGTAGCAACTCATGCAAGCAAGGAAGAAATTTGGTTGCAGATATTGCGTTCAAGTATGGGGTTAATACAACAAGCTATAAGGATATATTGCGACAGCCAAAGTGCAATTTTTTCACAAAGAACCATACATATCATTCAAAGACAAAGCACATTGATGTTCAGTATCACTTTGTGAGGGATATGGTTGAGAAAAAAAGGGTGTTTCTGGTAAACATGGACACTTTGAAGAATGTTGCAGATGCATTGACTTAGTCTATGAGAACTAAGAAGTTTTCTTGGTGTAGAGAAACAATAGACATTACAGGGTTTGACCGAAGACTAAACTCTCTTGTGACCCCTTGTGTGGAAAAGAAAACAAAAAGTGGGAGAATGTTGGGTGTGTGTTATATTATTTCCATGACTAGTCACATGTGCGGGGAGGTCACAGGGGGTGCAATATCCCCCCCTGTTGGGGGATTTACAAGAGGTTATCACCCCCCTTGTTTTTTGTGTCAGGAACAATAAGGGGGTCACGGGAGGGGGGGCGGTGGCAACCCCCCTGTTGGGGGATTTACAAGGGGACAATAACCTGCCTGCATGGGGTTTGGGGAAGCGCCCTAGGAAAATATCTTTTTTTCTATATATATGCAGACCCAAGGATGCGGGGGTGACTCAAAGATGGTGGGTGAACCTACCCATGGTTTTGTGCATGGGTTTTCTTCCCATGGTATTTTGTAGATCTGGGTAAGGGAACTATGGTTATGTTCTAATCTAGGGTTAATATAATGTAATGTGTATAGATATGTATTGTAACATTTAAAGGAATATAATGAAAAATCAATCTAGTAGTTCCAGTTTTGGGATACAGGGGAAAATCTCTGTGTATTTTTGTTATGTTATTTCCATTGTATATTTTCTATTTTAAGAATTTGTTAGTAGGTAATTATTGTATAGGGTTGTGGAGCACCTGGAAGGTATGTTTTTTGATAAGTAATCTAGTGGTTTTTCAATACTATTTCTAATCTTTTCTGCATATTGAGCCTAAAAACATAAGGGTTTTGGTAAATTGTGTAAAAATGGGCAAATAAAGCTTAATTACTAATAATCGATGTTTTCTATGCAGAAGGACGCGGAAACAGGGGATTATCGATTAAAAACGAGAAGCGCAAGGAAAGTAACTTCTGCCCCGTCGACAGGGAACCAGATGCAGACAAGATCAAGCAAAATTGGAGCTGAATAACCCAGGAAAAGGATGCAGGATATCGTGACGGAGAACGCAAGAAGGAAAGAGGAGACTCGAACGAATAGCGAATCCCTCAGGATCTTCGATCCTGAGGGATCGCTGCTTTAAGTTTATCTTTTGTATCTAGACATCTCCGTCATTTCTGTTATATAAAGGCACCACGCCACCGAGCGTGGGGGAGGACTGTTAATTAATCAAAAACTCAGAACGATTTTGATCACTGAGCTTTTGTAAGATCTGATTTTGTACACTTTTGTTAATGCAATCAATATAAAGGATTTGGTGTTCACTTCGTTTCTACATCTGAAGTAACTCTAAGCAGTGTACCATCGTAGCCAAGGGCCCAGCTCCGACGGTCACTCGCTGTTGTATCATACGGTGATTTGTGTGGTTTGCATATTTCTTTCATTACAGTAATCCGATATCTCTTTGTTCTGATAGACTATGTTTCTTAATTAATATTCGAAATCCGAATAAGTTCTTTAAATTCACGTCTCTGTATTACACAAACTGAATCTATTCGAATTGCATTTCTACAGCAAGATATTGGTATGAATGTTATCATTATTGGATTCATATGAAATAAGTATTTGTGAGGCTTGAAGATAATATTATCTTGTTCAGAAACACAGTCACATCACACATTACTCTCGGATCGCTGCAGTAGTATAGACCGTGTACATACTTCGAGGTTTGCTGTTCCTTTTAGATCTGCTGTTCCTTTTAGGTTTGCTGTTCCATTTGGATCTGCTGTTCCTTTTGGGTTGCTGTTCCATTTGGGTTTGCCGTTCCATTTTATATGATTGACGTTTCCTGTTTATGATAGTTTGCTGTTCCCTTTCATTACTGCTGTTCCATTTCTTTACTGCTGTTCCATTTTAAGGATTGCTGTCCCAGTTTACTTTCACCAATCTGCCTTTATTGCTTTTGCGTGATAGCAGGCCTAAGGCTGTCGTGAGCCCAGCAAGACGCTGCCTAGCTCCCTGACCTATAAGCCCATGCTTTGGTTTTCTTTCTTTATCAGTTTCTAAAGGGAAGGGTTATTGGTTCCGTACCCTTGACTGATCATCTGCCTTGTGTGATTTTATTTCCTGAATTGATTTAGTTACAGCTTAGTGTTTGTTTCCTTTCAAGTTATTAGAACGCTATACTGCCGAGCACTACTTGGACAGAACAACCTCGGATTGAGTTACTCCTTGCAAGAACAAAACGATCCCGGATTGACTTAATAATGTGGAATAATTGGTGGTGTGAGAGACCCTAGTTATAGCTCTACATTTTGGCGCCGTTGCCGGGGAAGGAGTAATAGCCATTTGTCCTTTATAGAGTAGTGCACAAATCTGCTAGGAGGGAGTTGGATTTTAAAAACGGAAGGTAAGAACCTGCATACGGAGCATGTAAAAGCCCTGCTCCACCGTCCGCTCTCTTAGTAGAATTGCCAGTTAAATAGGATTTAGTAGTTTAATTGGAGTGCATGACTAAGCAGAAAAAGTTAGAAAAAGATCAAAAGCCTCCATCCAAAGCCAAGGGGCCGGTGACCCTTGGACGAACGACCTTTATAGACGAAATCTACAAGAAAGCTGACTCTCAGCCACCAGTAGGATATAAGAAAGCTAATTCTAAACAGCCTACTAGTTCCCTTCAGGCCTCGGGATCACCATCCGAAGCTTTTGCTGAGGTGCACAGTCGAACAGAGGAGCAGGATTTTCAAGAAATTGAAAATTTGACTCCTGGACCATTGCACGAAGGGACCCAAAGTAACCTTTGTGAAGGAGAAGGAGAAACAGGGGAAATTGAGGAACCTAGATCTCCTATTGAATTAAACCAGTCTTTGAATAGCCTGGACAAGGGAAGCGCTGCGAAAATCCTTGTTGAAGGAATCCATTCACCGCAGACAGTTGGGGCCATTATCATCCCTGATCAAGGGAGTGGTGTCAAGACAATCCCTGTTAAGACTACCCCTCCTCAACCAAGGAACACTCTCTTGGAAATTCCTGAAGATTACTGGCATATATTTGATCCCATGGCGCAGAATCAGCCAAACACCCAGACCTCCACATTGCAATATCCGATAGTAGATTCTGCAGCAAACACACCCATGAAAGCCATCCCTCTCCAGCATATTCCCACATTTCATGGCCTCACATCTGAAGATCCGGACGCATTCTTGTTCGAATTTGATGTATTATGTAGAGGATATGACTACACCACCGATCCCCAGAAACTGAAACTGTTCCCCTCTACATTAAAAGGGGCTGCGTTGAGATGGTTTATGGGCTTAGGTGGTGGGGTTATTAACAATTGGGACCAAATGAAAGAAGCCTTTTTAAAGAAATACCAAGATTACTGTAGGTCAAGGGAACTAAAAGATGAAATCTTTCAAATGTCAGCCAGACCAAACGAAACCTTAGAAGAATATGTGGAACGTTTCCAATATAACTTGCAAAGATCCCCTTATGCATCACTACCTCTGCCTGACAACGTGTTGAAAACTGCATTAATTAGAGGTATGAGAGAGCAATGGATCGAAACGTTAAACATCATGGGGAAAGGAGACATTTATCAGGAAAATTTTGCTGATATCATTGATCTGTGTATCAGGAGCTCAAGAGGCAGCACGAGGATAAAACCAGCGGAATATGATCGCTTCCCCAGAGATAACAGAACATTAACAGAGGGAGTAACACGGGTGGAACTTGGAAATTTTCTAGAAAATTTTAAAACTGATATCCTGGGAACACTAACTACACAACTTGACATTGTGCAGGCCAAACAGAAGCAAGCCGAGGCAGAGCAGAATCTAGCCATCTTTTGCCCACGATGCAGGAAGAAGCACAGCCACAAAGAATGCTCGCTGGATACAGTCCAAATATGTGCTATCTGCACCAAGGACCACCTGACCGAAAGCTGCCCTTCACTTCCTGGTCTGAAGGCAGTATACAAAGAAGCAGAAGAGGAGTCAGAACCAACATATTTTGTTAACCAGCGTCGTCAATGGCAGCCTAGGCAACCAGGTATGTTTTCAGACCCCTCCTCTTCTTTTCAACTCCCGCAGTTCAACACTCAGCAACAGAACATGTGGCAAAATCAGTCCCAACCCCCGTTTTCAAATTGGTCACCTCAAATGTTTCCTACTCCGAATCCTTGGATGTCCCAATTTGGTTGGCCAAACTGCCCTTATCCTCCACCATATTGGCAGAATAGTTCCTATCCTCCACAGTGGACCCCTTCCACTTCGCAAGGCTCATCCTGGCAGACAAGCTGGCCAAGACCGACATATCAGCCAGCAGGATCAATCCCACTCCCTCAACCAACTCTGCCAGCCTTACCACAAAATTCCCAGTCTAATCTGAGACCGCAACTCCCAGCCCAACCCAACCCCAATCCTAATAATAGGCCAGTCCAATCCATTCAAATCATAGACACATCAGAGATTGAGTCTGACCTAAGGGAGTGCAACGATCTTCAGTTAAGATCGGGACGAATAGTAGAAACAGAGGGAGACAAAATGGTTCATATTGAAAATCAGTTACCTGTAGAACAACCCCCACAACGGAAGGATGAAAACAAAGAGCAAAACAATAAACAAGCAAGCACATCCTCTCCTCCTTTCCCAGAACGATTAGTCATATCTCGACCTATACAACCTCCAGACTTTGACATTCTGGGAGAATTACAAAATTTGTATATAAAGATTCCATTCCTCCAAGCTATACAAGATATTCCTATATATGCAAAAACCATAAAGGAATTATGCATCAAAAAATCAAGGAGGAATACAAATACTAACCCTAGAGTCCAAGTAGTTGGTACTTTATCCGACCTATTATCAGGAAAGGAAACACCTATCAAATATGAAGATCCCGGGAACCCAATTGTAACCGTTCAAATCTATGGCCAAACCCTGACTAACGCTCTAGTCGACCTGGGAGCTGCAATCAACATTTTGACAACCTCCACTTGCCAAAAGCTTGGCATTACGTCAGTAGAACCTACCTCTACTCTGTTAGAATTGGCAGATCGATCTGTGGTTCGACCAGAAGGTACTCTGAATGATGTCATGGTTTCCATAGATTCATGGGAGTATCCCACAGATTTCCTGGTAATTAATCCTAAAACCCGACTAGATGGACATCCGTTAATCCTAGGCAGACCCTGGCTTGCTACGGCCGATGCCTACATTGGCTGCCGGCAGGGAAACATGACTATAGCTAAAGGACCCGATGTCAAAAATTTAATTTTGTACCCTCCAGCTCAGCCAAGCCTGCCAATGATTAAAACTAACCCTTATCCTGTATCATATCTCGCTAACAACATCAGATCTCCATTAACCATACAGAAGGCGTTAGACTTCAAGGATCAAACAGAAGACGACGCCATTAACAATTTTATTAGTCAAACTGAAGCTAGAAAACATATGCAGTGTCTTATGATAGAGGCAGCATTTGACAACGAGCTAGAAGAAGATCCCTTAAAAGATCCGCATGATCAGACAATACCAGTAACTGCTGTTGCTAATACTAAAGTAGTGGAAATTGAACCTGGTAAAACTCTGAATATTAACGCCAATCTTACACCAGATAAAGAGATAAAACTTGTTAATCTGTTACAAAAATACAAAGATGCATTTGCGTGGGATTACCCCGACATGAAGGGGATTGATCCTCAATTATGCACCCATCACATTTATATAGAGAAAGACGCAAGACCTGTCCGTCAGCCACAAAGGAGACTCAACCCACACCTAAAAGAGATAGTGAAAGATGAACTTCAGAAGCTCTTAGATGTTAACTTTATTTACCCTATCTCTGACAGTAAATGGGTCTCTCCCCTTGTGGTGGTACCAAAGAAAAATGGAAAATGGAGAATCTGCGTCGATTACAAGGAGTTAAACAAGGCTACACAAAAGGATCACTTTCCCCTCCCATTTATAGATCAAGTATTGGACACGTTAGCAGGGAAGAAATTTTTCTCCTTTTTGGATGGCTTCAGTGGATATAACCAAATCCAAATTGCCCCTGAAGACCAGGATAAAACTACCTTTACGTGCCCTTGGGGAACGTTTGCCTATCGTGTATTACCCTTCGGCCTATGTAACGCCCCTGCTACATTTCAAAGGGCTATTCTTAGTATTTTTGCAGATCTAATAAACGATGGACTTGAGGTGTATATGGACGACTTCACACCGTATGGGGATGAATTTGATCCAGCTCTGGATACCCTGGAAAAAGTTTTACAACGCTGCATTGCTACCAGACTCTGCCTTAGCCACGAGAAGTGCTACATGATAATGACGGAAGGAATCATCCTAGGGCACTACATTTCAGCAGTTGGTATCCAGGTAGACCCTGCTAAAATTCAGATTCTTTTGCTCATCCCTACCCCCACTACTCAAACAGAGGTACGTAGTTTTCTTGGATTTTCCGGATATTACAGACGTTTTATAGAACATTATTCACGGATTGCAGCACCTCTGTATGCTCTGACAGGTAATGTCGATTTTTTGTGGACAGATAAATGCGACCAGGCTTTTAGAGAATTGAAAAAGTTGCTGTCAATTGCTCCAGTCCTTCGAGGACCAAACTGGAATCTGCCATTCCAGATCTCATCGGACGCCTCAGATACAGCAATCGATGCAGTCCTAGGACAAGAAGAGGATAAGAAGCCATACGCTATTTACTATATTAGCAAGAATTTATCCTCTGCCGAACTCAATTATACTGTTACTGAAAAGGAATTTTTGGCCGTAATTCATGCTGTTAATAAATTTAGGCATTATATTACAGGTTACCCTGTTGTGTTATATACAGATCACTCTGCTATTAAATATCTAGCAAACAAACCTGTCACGAATGCTAGAGTAACTCGATGGTTGATCCTGTTGCAGGAGTTTGACATCACAATTAAGGATCGACCCGGAAAGGAGAACCCTGTAGCCGACTTCCTCTCAAGAATACCCAAATCAAGCGAAGCAGCAGTCGTGGAAGATCAATTCCCTGACGAACATCTGTTTGCCATTGCCGTTCGCACACCCTGGTATGCTGACGTCGCCAATTACCTTGCAGTGGGTAAGTTACCCAAACACCTAACCCCTCAGGAACGAAAACAAATTGTTCAAAAAAGCACACGGTTTTCGTGGATTGGAGACCATTTATTCCATACAGGGGCAGACATGCAAATCAGAAGGTGTATTCGAGAGGACGAGATCCTAGACATCTTAAAGGCTTGTCACAGTGGACCATGCGGGGGGCACTTTGCCGACAAGAGAACAACACATAAGATACTACAGGCAGGGTACTATTGGCCCACAATCTTTAAGGACGCGAAAAAATTTGTGCAGGCCTGTGATAGCTGCCAGCGAGCAGGAAAACCTGGTCAAGCTGATGAAATGCCTCTGAGACCACAACTGGTTATTGAGCCATTTGAACGATGGGCTCTCGATTTCGTCGGACCCATTAATCCACCCTCAAACCAAAGGACATACATCTTGGTAGCAACAGACTATGTTACCAAATGGGTTGAGGCTGAATCATTAGCTAGGGCTACAGAAGATTCGGTAATACAATTTTTGTTCCATTTGTTTGTACGTTACGGACTTCCAAGAGAAGTGATTACAGATGGTGGACCACAATTTGTTGGAAACAAACTAGCTGCAACACTTAACAATTATCACATCCAACATAAGATTACTACCCCCTACCATCCGCAGGTAAATGGACAAGTAGAAAACAGTAACAAGATAATTGAGTCAATCTTAACAAAAACCATCGCATCACACAGGCGTGATTGGGCTGCTCGGCTACCTGAAGCTCTGTGGGCTTATAGAACCACATGGAGAAGTACGACAGGCTATTCACCTTATCAATTGGTGTTTGGGAAACAACCAATTTTTCCTATCGAATTTGAGATCCAAACACTACGAACTGCACAAGAGGTCGGCCTAGATCTGAATGAGGCACAGATCAATCGACTACGACAAATCAACGAATTGGATGAGGTTAGGCTCTCTGCATTACAAAACACAGCATTAATCCAACAGCAGCGAGCTAAGTGGCACGATGCACTTATAAAGAATAAAGTCTTCCATGAAGGAGACTGGGCTCTGTTATACGATTCTCGGTTCCAGGACTTCCCGGGGAAACTCCAGACTCGCTGGCTAGGACCATATGAGATCCAGAAGGTACACGACAATGGGACCCTCACTCTGACCACGATTGACGGTTCTGGACATACGTTCAAAGTAAATGGCCACCGAGTTCGTCTCTATCGAAGACCCCTTACTCGGGAATCCTTTTGTCAACAGCTTCAGCAAGATACTGATTTGGAGATCCTAGGAGAGGAAGTGAAATCTTCCTCACCCATAACTTAAGCAATTTGTTTTTCGTAATTTGTACATAACATCCTGTACATATGTTCTTTTCATCTTTTGTTTGCAGTATTTTGGTTAGGCACTGGTTTGATTTTGCTGTTCCTTTTTAAAAGGAACAGCACCTGTTTGGTTTTGCTGTTCCTTTGTAAAAAAAGGAACAACACTTGTTGTTTTTGCTGTTCCTTTGCGAAAAGGAACAACACTTTTTGCTTTGCTGTTCCTTTGCGAAAAGGAACAACACTTTTTATTTTGCTGTTCCTTTGCGAAAAGGAACAGCACGTTTGTGTTTTGGAATTTTTGCTGTTCCTTTGCAAAAAGGAACAACACTTTGGCATTTTGGAATTTTTGCTGTTCCTTTGCGAAAAGGAACAACACTTTTTCGTTCTGCTGTTCCTTTGCGAAAAGGAACAGCACTTTTGGTTTTTGCTGTTCCTTTGCAAAAAGGAACAACCCGTGTGGATTTTTGTTGTTCCTTTGCAAAAAGGAACAGCCCGTGTGGATTTTTGCTGTTCCTTTGCAAAAAGGAACAGCCCGTGTGGATTTTTGTTGTTCCTTTGCGAAAAGGAACAGCCCGTGTGGATTTTTGCTGTTCCTTTGCAAAAAGGAACAGCACTCTTTGTGCTTTGCTGTTCCTTTGCAAAAAGGAACAGCACTCGCATATTCCTTTTTTTTCAAGATGCAAAATGTCTTTAATTCTGCTATCTTCCGCAAGACGAATCATCCACATGCTCAGACACCATCTATTTGGACGTCTTGCGATTATGCTCTCCTAAATCCTTTAGATATAGCAATGACATTATGCAATGAACTTAAAAGCATGTTATACCGAAACCTGCATATCATAAATCGCTATTGTTTTAACAGTCAGCAGATATAAGAAGATAAGAGGAGCGACACTAACTTTCGTCTTTACTGTCATTATCTTGTTCCTGAACCATGGTTTGGCAATTTTTATCATGTCGATTTCCCTAAAAACTTCCTTGATCATCATTGAGGAATATGAGCAAACATTTATATCTGTCTGTTGGGATTGTAAGACTTATTCCACCATTCCCCGCTCTTAAGGAGTGCGGAGCCACCCTTATGTGTAATTGAACAAAGAAAAAGAAGTGTGCTACAAAAGAAGAACAAAAGAAAAAATAAAAATAAAGATATGAAATCGTCAAATGCAGGATAGGGGGTCTCATTCAGAGCCAGCCTACCATGATCATAAGGATGGAAGCCAAGTGGCATTCCCATTACGGCCACCACACCAAGGATATGGTCCAAAGGAAAAATAACAAGCAAACCTTGGAACAGGAGGTCTCATCACGAGCCGGCCTGACCACGTTTCGTGCCTACCTTGTGAATGGCATTATGGTTATCTGGTCACCAAGCCAGCATAATGGCCTGCATTTTAACGAAGCACTCTTCAGTACATACACAAAGGATAATGGTTCCGGAGGGTGAGATAAACAACTTTTCCAAGGTTATGAACACCTGTTGGCAGCAGAGCTCTGTTAATGGCATTGGAGTTGTAATATTTACACCAACAGGTATGATATTTAAGTCTGTTTGTCTTTTATTTCCTTTGCATGTATCATATGTCACACCCTGATATAATTATCGCATGAGTATTATCACCAATCATGGCAACGGAATTGACAATGACTACTGGAGACTTCGTACGGTTGACAGACGTCCAACCCTTGGTTCCTCATTATATCACACTGGCTTATCTTAAAAGCGATCCATTTTTCTGCCTCGATTTCGGTACTTCACTGACTTTTTACAACATGGCATAATTTCCATCTGCTGTACTTTATGATTTGACTCCCGACTGGCTGCTGCTCCTCTCTTTGACGGCTGGGGGCAGCCTATCAGATCACGGGGGGGGAGGTGACCTCATTACTCCAATGGTTACGTGGCTGCACATCATTCGGGCAAAATAACAACACGATTTAACGGTATGATGATCTCATTCTACGGACTGCCACCCACGATCTTTCTCTTTGATGCATGCTCTGCGAAAATCCTTCCTAAAATAGCATCGAGTATCCTCCCTGTTCGGTAAATACTGCGGACAATTGCTGTTCCATTCCCGAGTTCATTTCTGAGAGTAAGCTATGGGTGGGAAAACAATCCGAAGAGAACCGCACAAGCTGATCGCATCTGATGCTGCCCGCGAAATTCTGGAAAATGCAGGATGGTTGAATTACTTCAACCACCTGCAAGAATCGAACGAGGCTGTAGCGTTGGAATTCCTGCAAAATCTGCAGGAAAACCACTCTATAGTCGGAGGAAAGCAGATAGAAGTCACGGAGGACATCATTGCAGAAACCTCAGGATTACCAGCTGTCGGACCCAGATGGGAGCTGAAGAAGGAAAGACTGCAGAAAGCAATGGAAATTTTCCAAAGCGAAGGCCAAAGTATGACAGTCAAAGGGAAAGGAGTTCTGCCGACGACACTGGGGGAACCCTGGACCGAGCTGGCGAAAATAGTGCAGAGCTATATCACCTGCGAGGGGAGGAAAGATGTGGTAAGGGCTCGTCACTTAAAACTTCTAGCTGTTTTGAAGGGAAAATGCTCTGTAAATCTCCCTGCCTTTTTAAATTCATTATTACATGATGCGGCCCGAAGTTTGAAGAAAGCTCAGCACACAGAGACGGTTGTTAGCCACCACGGACTGATTCGGCTCATAATAAGCCACAGTCTTGCCCAACAACAAGACACTTGGGAGGAATTGGTTGAAACAGTCAAAATGGGACTGGCTTTACCTCGAACCTCCAGCACACTGGAACGTTCAGAAGAACACAAGGAGCCAACAGCAGAAAAGCAGGCTGTTTCAAAACGAAAGCAGTCCTCTAGCACGCCGGAACAACCAGAGAAACGTAAGAAGTCGGCGGCAGAAAAACAGGCTGTGTCGAAACGGAAGCGATCCTCCGATACGCCGGAACGACCAGAGGAACCTAGAGAACCTGTTGGCACTCCCAACCTGCCGGAAAGACCCAGGAAGTCAGCTCGATTGGTTCGAATAAGGGGAAGGTTGGAAAAGATTCAGAAAATTGAGACCCAACCAATCGAAATCGAGGACGAACCTTCGGAAGAGGAAGGTGAATTACCCGAAGGAAATGCTGAGCAATTGGAGGCTGGAACTAACCAGCCAGGAGAAGGAATTGAGGAAGAAAATGCACAATCTATGGGTAGCCCGTTGCAAGACCATCCAGGAGAAGAGGAATTGGCAGCAGTTCTGGCCAACATGGGAGAATACGGCCAAGCCTCCAGTCCAGGAGGCATCCCTGATGGTCCCGCAGAAGAAGAGTTACCTGAAGAAGGGCATGCAGAAGAAGCAGGGGAAGGAAACCTGCCCGGTAATGAAGCAGAAGACATCAATTCGGGACAATCTGTCCCCAGGGCACCGGAAGATGTTCCGGGAGAGGAAGAAGGAGTAAAATTAAAGGCCAAACCCTCTGTCGAGGCTAGGGAAATTGCAAAATTGATGAAGGAAGCCCAGCAGGGACGGTCCCCAAGGAAAGATATGAGGAGCTCCAACAGCAACTTCGAAACATCAGTCAGTCTGAAAGCCAGGCCTTTGAAGGATGGCAGAAGGAGCAGGAAAAGGTTGCTAAGGTAACTCGTCGACTAGATAGTGTTGTTAAGCAGATGGACACCTTGTGTTCCTTGTATACTGATGTTTTGACTTGTAGAGCCCCTGCTAAAAATTATGCTTTGTTTTTGCTTGAACGTTATTTGAGATTAAAAATAAAAGCTGTTAGGGCAGGAGCACCCATCCATATCAACACTGTTAATGATTTTATAGATTGCTGCAAGCACTATGGAGTTAAAGTTCAAAGATTGTTATGTGAATTCTACTTGCACAACCTTGTCTTAGACCAGGAAACTGATTTGAATCCTGGCCCTTTCGTTGGCGATATACAATTTCAAGCCTTTATCTCATTTGGGGTGAATCAGTTAAAATGGTTTAAAGCTTACAACATCTTTCAGAGGCAAGAAAATAGTTTAGACCTTTGGGTACGAGCTGAACCTAGGGACCCAGCAGCATTATGGAGAGAGCATAGGAGTATGATGAGGATCCCAGGTGTCATGAAGATATTAGGTCCCATGCATGAAGACTTGATCCGAAATGGTCTGGAGTATTTCCTGACTATTAAAGACCAGGCCTTCCATGTTGTAAAGTTTCGATACCGAACCTCTAGCCCAAACATCCAGCTAAGGGAACCCTTTAACTTTGAGAATTTTGAATTGGCTGCCAGTCGATTGAGTCTCTATGGGGAACGGATTCTGCGAGCAGGCCCATTTTGGTTGGGATATCGGTTTCGCAGTCCAATTGTTTGGCATCCTGCACCTGGATATCAGGCTCTATATGAGATGCCTGCAGATCAGTTAGACCAGTTCTTTGACCATCTAGTTGCTAATCATGGTTGTCGGCCTCTTCGAGAGATCCCTTCTCCGGCCTACTCTCTCACAGCCCTGCATGTCAATTACAACGTTTTCATGAGGACATGAAACAGGGTAAGCATGGGGGGTGTGTGGAGCACCTGGAAGGTATGTTTTTTGATAAGTAATCTAGTGGTTTTTCAATACTATTTCTAATCTTTTCTGCATATTGAGCCTAAAAACATAAGGGTTTTGGTAAATTGTGTAAAAATGGGCAAATAAAGCTTAATTACTAATAATCGATGTTTTCTATGCAGAAGGACGCGGAAATAGGGGATTATCGATTAAAAACGAGAAGCGGAAGGAAAGTAACTTCTGCCCCGTCGACAAGGAACCAGATGCGGACAAGATCAAGCAAAATTGGAGCCGAATAACCCAGGAAAAGGATGCAGGATATCGTGACGGAGAACGCAAGAAGGAAAGAGGAGACCCAAACGAATAGCGAATCCCTCAGGATCTTCGATCCTGAGGGATCGCTGCTTTAAGTTTATCTTTTGTATCTAGACATCTCCGTCATTTCTGTTATATAAAGGCACCACGCCACCGAGCGTGGGGGAGGACTGTTAATTAATCAAAAACTCAGAACGATTTTGATCACTGAGCTTTTGTAAGATCTGATTTTGTACACTTTTGTTAATGCAATCAATATAAAGGATTTGGTGTTCACTTCGTTTCTACATCTGAAGTAACTCTAAGCAGTGTACCATCGTAGCCAAGGGCCCAGCTCCGACGGTCACTCGCTATTGTATCATACGGTGATTTGTGTGGTTTGCATATTTCTTTCATTACAGTAATCCGATATCTCTTTGTTCTGATAGACTATGTTTCTTAATTAATATTTGAAATCCGAATAAGTTCTTTAATTCACGTCTCTGTATTACACAAACTGAATCTATTCGAATTGCATTTCTACAGCAAGATATTGGTATGAATGTTATCATTATTGGATTCATATGAAATAAGTATTGGTGAGGCTTGAAGAAAATATTATCTTGTTCAGAAACACAGTCACATCACACATTACTCTCGGATCGCTGCAGTAGTATAGACCGTGTACATACTTCGAGGTTTGCTGTTCCTTTTAGATCTGCTGTTCCTTTTAGGTTTGCTGTTCCATTTGGATCTGCTGTTCCTTTTGGGTTGCTGTTCCATTTGGGTTTGCCGTTCCATTTTATATGATTGACGTTTCCTGTTTATGATAGTTTGTTGTTCCCTTTCATTACTGCTGTTCCATTTCTTTACTGTTGTTCCATTTTAAGGATTGCTGTCCCAGTTTACTTTCGCCAATCTGCCTTTATTGCTTTTGCATGATAGCAGGCCTAAGGCTGTCGTGAGCCCAGCAAGACGCTGCCTAGCTCCCTGACCTATAAGCCCATGCTTTGGTTTTCTTTCTTTATCAGTTTCTAAAGGGAAGGGTTATTGGTTCCGTACCCTTGACTGATCATCTGCCTTGTGTGATTTTATTTCTTGAATTGATTTAGTTACAGCTTAGTGTTTGTTTCCTTTCAAGTTATTAGAACGCTATATTGCCGAGCACTACTTGGACAGAACAGCCTCGGATTGAGTTACTCCTTGCAAGAACAAAACGATCCCGGATTGACTTAATAATGTGGAATAATTGGTGGTGTGAGAGACCCTAGTTATAGCTCTACAAGGGTTAAAACTACATCAATAGGCAACAAGCAGCGAATAAATCAACAAATGAAAATGTGAATTGAAAATTCCATTAATGTGTAGGCTCCAACAAATAATTCAAATTTTTCTCTCGTTGAAATTAACAATCAGTCACAAAGTGTAGGGAAATTATACATCAATATCCAAGAAAGTATAGCCATCCTAATAAATGATCAAAATTTTTGTGAATAAAGTACAACATTAACAAAAAAAAAAAAAAAAAACTCACTAAAACAAGAATTAATCCAAAAAATTTACTCAAACACAGAACAAAAAATTTACGTGGAAAACCCCATATGGGGAAAAACTATGGGAAAGGTTTTAGTATATTTTTATTATCACAATGAAAATATTCTTACATTTCACTTGCTTCATTCTTTCCCATCGACGATTAATTTTTAATCACAACCCTATATAAAAAAAATATTTCATTACAATAACATGGTCCCAATACCATGGGTTGTGATTTACCATGGGCACTAACAACTTTTACTTGATTTTGTATGACACCTAACAATCTCCCACTTGAGACCAAATAGAAGCTTGAATGAATGTTTTTGCAATGGTTTTATCTTCTTGGTACTAACCCTTTCCCAAGATGCATTTCTATCAAGTTTCCATTGCTCCAGCCAAGGTTCTACAAAGGTTTTGTTTATCCCTCTGCAAAGTCTTCATTAACATATCAAAAATATTTTTTGTAGTGTGTATTTTCTCTAATTGTAACAACCCATAATTTAGCACTTCACGAATGGAAAGATATCGAACATCAATGTGCTTTGTCTTAGAATGATATGTTGGGTGTTTCTCTAAATGAATAACACTTTGACTGTCACAATGCAACAAATATTTATCTTGTCTTATTCCAAACTCTCCTAAAAATAATTGCATCCAAAAAATCTCTTTTCAAGCTTCTATGGAAGCGATGTATTCCACGTCTATTGTGGAGAGGGCTGCTACTTTCTGTAATCTGGATTTCCAAGATACAAATGCGCCTGCAAAAGTACATAAATAACCAGTGGTGGAATTTCTAGAATCCATATCTCCATGTTAGGTCCCTATAATACTAGTGATTACCCCATTACTATTATAGTTCTATCCCTTATTAATATTGTTGTGCCCCTATTGTCCCCATATTGTTATTACTGTGCCCCATAGAATCCATCTATTGTTATTTTTGTGCCTTTATATTATTATTGTTAGGTCGGCTGAGTTATATTATGACTCCTTAGACTCCTATATATATATAAAGGAGGTTTTGTCATTTGAATCATCAAGGAATCATTCATTTGTGTAATGTAAAGGAGGTTTCCCCCTCGAAGAGGCTGAATTCTAAGGCATTGATCTATCTTTTCTATCTTTTTGTCAGCGGGTTTCATAACATTTGGTATCAGAGCATTTGGATTCTAGGGTTTTACTACTCCAAATAGGTCATCGTGGAATTTTCGCTATAACTTTTTTTCTACGAAGTTTCAGAAGCGAAAAAGAAAACCATTTGAGATGAAATGGCACTGAACCTTGGAACTGAATTTCAAAGATTTTTTCTCTATATTTGCGGAGATATGATCTGAGGAATTTGGTCTTTTTGCAGACTCCTGAATTACATTCCAAACAGGTGACCTGGGGAAAATCGTCATAACTTTGTCTGTGAGCATCAGATTGAAATTTCGTAAGAAGGTACAAAAAGAGGATGGACTTTAGTTTCTTGTGTATATTTTTTGGAGCCAAAGGTCGAAACAGGGACACGTGGCACCTCGTACAAGTTCGCTTTACTGAACTATTCTATAATCAGGTCACTGTGGGAGATTTGGCATAAATCTTCCTTGGAGAATCCAGTTTGGATCAGACTGGTGGAATTGGAAAGAGAACACAGAGGGCTACTGCAGGTCACAATTTCAAAACTGGACGATCTGAAATTATAGAGATACATCAGAGGCAATATCGAGCTCCTACAAAGTGAAAAAATGTGTGTAGATTTTTTTAAATTCTTGCTTAAGCTTGGTTTGAAAAATTATTTTGAAGGAATTCAAAGGGCATAATAGAGAATTATTATTGGTAACTGATGCCCTGAGGAAATAAAATGCAAACACCTAGTAAGCAACCTGAAAGCTTTAGCATGACTCATGAAGAAGAGGAAGAAATGCTACATGATATATCAAAATTACAAGACCAAGTGCAACAAATGTCACTCTCACAAAAGCTAACAGAAGCTAAAATAAATGGCGTGGAAGCTAAGATGAATGGCATGGAAGCTAAGATGGACAATTTGAAGATAGATTTGAACAAAAATTTGAAGACATGCATGGCAGATTTGAAGACAGATTTGACAAATTTTCTACAAGAAATACTTACTAATGGTGAAAGGGTAGTAAAGGAAACTCATGATGCCAACAAAAGAAATGTTAATCATGATTTCATAGACTCTAATGTTGGATTGAAGACCCACCATATTCCAAAAATCAATATGAGTAATTTTGATGGCAAGGATCCCGCAACATGGATATTACAGATGGAGCAATTTTTCGATCTCAATAATGTGCAAAACACACAAAAGGTACGTATTGCAACTTTATATTTGGAACCAAATCAGTTTGTATGGTATCAATGGCTTTTCTCTCGTAAACAAATTATCACTTGGGCAATTTTTACGGAAGAATTAACAGCACATTATGAGGATACAAAAAGAAACACTTTTTTTAGCCAATTGATAAGTCTCAAACAAAAGGGTTCAATAATGGAGCACATTGAGGAGTTCCAAAAATTGAACATAAGGGTAAAAAATATTCCAGAGGAGCATAGGATTGATGTGTTCATAGGGACTTTAAAGGATAATACCCAACATGATGTTCACCTTTGGGAACCTGATTCATTAGAGAAGGCATTCAGGTTAGTAAGAAAAATGGAAAGAAAAATTATGGAAACTAGGAAGCATACCACTCACAACTATAAAGATGGAAGTGTTGTTGCCCCTAGTCTTCCACAACCTATAATTTTGACACCACAACAATTGGAAGAAAAAGTAGCAAAAGGGCTTTGTTACAGTTGTGATAGCAAATACACTAAAGGTCATAAGTGTGCTGAGAAGAAATTATTCTACATAGATTGTGAAGAGGAAGAAGAAAAGGAGCAAGAAAGGTAAAAAGAAGAGGATATACTCCAGGAACAAAGCCTAGATAAAAAAGAAATGAATCCGACCATATTTTGTAATGCATTGGCTGGAAATACCACTCCTCAAACCATCAAGATAGAAGGACAAATCAAGAAGAAAAAGGTAATAGTGTTGATTGATTCAGGAAGTACGCACATTTTTATTCATTGTAAGGTAGAAAAAGTATTGAATTGCATCCTGTATCCAGTACCAGAGTGTCAAGTGATGGTTGCAAATGGAGGAACAATAAATTTCTTTGGAAAGTGCCATAATATCAAGCTATCCATGGGAGAATATGTATTGACTAGCCCAATGATTTTCATTCCAATGGGAGGTGTTGATGTTGTACTAGGATTCCAATGGCTACAATCCTTGGGCACAATAGCTTTTAATTTTCATGAAATTTTATGTGGAAGGAAAGGAATTTGAATTTAAGGGTATTGCAAGGAAACCGAGAAAGATAATCATCTCTAACAGTATGACAAAGCTTCTAAAAAAAGAAAAAAGAGGTGTAATTGCACAATTATGTTTGCTAGATGTTTCCACATCGAAAACATCTATTTCTCCAGATCTCCAAAAAGTCTTGGACAATCATTCCAAGGTATTTGAGACTCCCAAAGGTCTCCCACCTATTCGTGATCATGATCATTCTATTCATCTGATTCCAGGAAGTGTTCCTCCAAACATCAGGCCGTACAGATATCCCTATGCCCAAAATAGTGAAATTGAACGTATGGTTGCAGCAATGCTAGAGGCTAGTATAATTCAACCTAGTCAAAGTTCTTTCTCTGCTCCAATAGTATTGGTGCACAAGAAGGATGGATCATGGCGCATGTGTCCGGATTATAGGGAGCTCAACAAGCTCACTATTAAAGATAAGTTTCCCATTCCTGTCATTGATGAATTACTGGATGAACTACATGGATCAATTTAATTCACCAAGTTGGATCTTCATTCAGGATATCATCAAATTAGAATGAAGACTGAAGACATTCTGAAAACAGCATTTAAAACTCATGAGGGTCATTATGAATTTTTGGTCATGCCTTTTGGCCTTAACAATGCACTTTCTACATTTCAAGGTTTGATGAATTCCATTTTCAAACCCTTCCTTAGAAAATTTGTGTTAGTATTTTTTGATGATATACTAATCTACAGCAAGTCTTGGAAGGATCATGTTGAACATGTTGATAGGGTGCTACAACTATTGGAGGAGAAAAAATTATATGCAAAAATATCCAAATGTTTCTTTGGAGTACAAGAGGTGGAATATCTGGGTCATATTGTATCTCATGAGGGAGTTAAGGTAGAACCTAGCAAAATTAAAGCCATTAAGGAATGGAAAATCCCCACATCCATAAAGAATCTGTGAGGATTTCTCGAGTTGACAGGGTATTATCACAAGTTTGTTAAGAATTATGGGAGAATAGTAGCACCTCTAACAACAGTATTGAAGAAAGATGCATTTTCATGGACTCTAGAAGCAACAAAGGCCTTCAAACATCTTAAAGAGGCAATGTGCTAAGCACCAGTCTTAGCTACACCGGACTTCACAAAAACCTTTATTATGGAATGTGATGCTTCAGGAAATGGAATTGGTGTTGTTTTAATGCAAGATGAAAGACCCATTTCTTTTGAAAGTCATCCAATCAAGGGAAAGTTTTTACACAAAGCTATTTATGAGAAGGAAACGTTGGCAATACTACATGCACTTAAGAAATGGTGACCCTACCTGATGGGAAGACACTTCAAGGTAAAAACGGATCATGATAGCCTTAATTTTTTTTTAGAAAAAAGATGATCCTCTGAAGAGCAACAAAAGTGGGTCAAAAAGATGCCGGGTTATGACTTTGAAATCATCTACAAAAAAGGGAAGCAAAATGTGGTGGCAGATGCACTCTCAATAAAGGATGAGGATGTGGAAGCATTTTTGTGCGCCATTTCTATTATCCAACCGGATTGGATAAAAAAAGCAAGGGAGGAATGGAAGAATGATGAAGAAGTGTGGGCACTTATTCGAAAGTTACAACAAGATTCCAGTACATCTGATACATTTAGCTGGCAAAATGATTCGTTATGGTATAAAAATCGCTTATACCTTTGTAAGAATTCCCAACTCAAGCAAAAGATTCTTATGGAATTGCACACTTCTCCCTTAGGAGGGCACTCAGGATTTTTAAAAAGTTTACCACAGGGTTAAGAAGCAATTTTTTTGGGATGGCCTTAAATCGGATATTCAAAAGTTTGTGGCGGAATGTTTGGTTTGCCAACAAAATAAAGTTAAAACAATTAAGACCTCGGATCTATTACAAACTTTATCCATTCCAAGCCAACGTTTGGAGGAGGTTTCAATGGATTTTATCATAGGTTTACCCAAGTCTGAGGGAAAGAGTGTCATCATGGTGGTAGTTGAAAGACTTACCAAGTATGCACACTTTTTTGCATTATCACATCCATTTAAAGGCAGTAAAGTTTCTATTGCATTTATGGAAACAATTCAAAAGCTACATGGAAACCCAAAGATTATTGTAAGTGACAGAGATCCATTTATATTGTTAGGTCCCTATAATACAAGTGATTACCCCATTGCTATTGTAGTTGTATTCCTTATTAATATTGTTGTGCCCCTATTGTCCCCATACTGTTATTACCGTGCCCCATAGAATCCCTCTATTGTTATTTTTGTTCCTTTATATTATTATTGTCAGGTCGTGTGGGTTATATTGTGACTCCTTAGACTCCTATATATAGGAAGGAGGTTTTTTCATTTGAATCATCAAGGAATCATTCATTTGTGTAATGTAAAGGAGGTTTCCCCCTCGAAGAGGCTGAATTCTAAGGAGTTGATCTATCTTTTCTATCTTTTTGTGAGCTGGTTTCATAACACTCCAACCATGTTTTCATTTTTGTAACCTTCAAGAATAACATTGTTATTACCAAAACATAAACAACAATTATTAGTAGCCTTGAGTTACCTCAGAATCCACTTTACTACTTTCCAATGTTGTTTGTTTGGATTTGCAAGGAACTTGCTCACTACTCCCACTGAATGTGCAATATCTGGACGAGTACACACCATAGCATACATCAAGATACCAACAACTCAAGCATAAGGGATTTTACTCATTTCCTCCTTCTTCTTGTCAACATAAGGGCACAAATCAACACTAAGTTTGAAGTGTGATGCTATGGGTGTACAGACTGGTTTGGCATCCTTCATATTGAACCTATCTAACACCTTTTCAATATATTTTTCTTGTGACAACCACAACTTTTTATTCCTTTTGTCACATATAATCCTCATGCCCAATATTTTTTATGTTGGACCTAAATATTTCATTTCAAATTGACTTCCCAAATCTTTCTTCAACCTATTAATCATATTCTTATCATGTCCAATAATTAGCATATCAATCACATATAATAGTAGTATAATATATCTTTCTTGTTCAAACCTCTTGATGTAGACACAATGATCAACCTACAGTCTTTTGAAATCGTGATACAACATAAATGAACCAAATTTTTTATACCATTAGAGAGGTCCTTGTTTCAGCCCATAAAGGCTCTTCTTCAACCTGTAGACAAGATTCTCTTTACCTTTTACCTTGAATCCTTCCGGTTGTTCCATATAAATTTCCTCCTTCAATTCTCCATGAAGAGAAGTTGTCTTCACTTCTAATTTTTCACATTCCAAGTCTAAAATAAAAATAAGACCAAGGCTAACTCTTATGGATGACATTTTAAGAACAAGTGATTTTTTTTTGTAAAGTCAATACCTTCTTTTCGTGAAAATCCCTTCACCACCAACCTTGATTTGTATCTACTTCTCCCCACCCTCATGTGTAATCATGTATACCCATATTTTGTGTAGGTAATTTCTTCCTTTTGGAAGCTTAAGTAATTCCCAAGTTTTACTTTCAACAAAGAGTCCATTTCTTCCTCCATTGCTTTGTTCCACTTGGTGCTAGTTTCCACTTCACAAGCTTCCTGAAAATTGAATTAGGTTCAACTTCATTAGTTAGAAAAATATAATTTGAGGGTAGATACCTTTTTGAAGGATTTTGAGGCCTAGTAGACCTGTGAACCAACTGTGGTGGTGTGTTTTCCACTTGAATCTCTTGTAATGACTACAACAAGTTTTATTCTTCTCAATTTCCATCCCGTTTTTAAGTTTGGTGCTCAGATTCTTCCGATGGTGGGATATTTTCTTGCTTTTCTATAAACCTGTCAACAATTTTCTTAACCTCTGTTTCACTTGTAGGCCTTTTATACATATCAAATTTGTTAAATATTACATCCCTGCTTATAACGATTTTGTGATTGCTAGATCCCATAGAAGGTAACCAAAAGCACCATCCGCATATCCCAGAAAAAACATATTTCCTTGATTTACCTTCAAATTTGCTTCTATTCTCTTTGGGAATATCCATAAATGCTTCATATCTAAAAAAAATAGGTGAGAATAATTTACCTTTATACCAATGAAAACTTCTTTAGGAATACCACTGTCTAGGAGTGTAAAAGGTGAGATATTTATGAGGTAACAAGTTGTCTTTATTGCTTCTACCCAAAAATACTTTCCTAATATAGAATCTGACAACATACTCCTCACCTTCTCCATAATAGTGTGATTCATCCTTTCTGTAGTACCATTTTGCTATGGTGTACCAGGCATAGTCTTCTCATGTTTAATGGAAAAATTATTACAATAATTCTAGAATGCATTGGAGAAATACTCCCCACCATTATCTGTCCTCAAACACTTCAGAAAATTATTAAAGAAATAAGAAATTTTTGAAATATATCAAACACCTCACCTTTAGTTTTCATAGGGTAGGCCCAAACCTTCCTAGATGCATCATCTATGAATGTAACAAAATATCAGGCCCCTCTTAAAGACTTACATTTAGCAGCCCAAACACATCAGTGTATTAATTCTAACAAAATTGTTTTCCTTTTGTGATCACCTCTCATAAAAGAAACCATTCTTTTCTTATAACAAATACAATGCTCACAAAGATTAATTTCATAGGATTTCAAACTTGGAAGTAGATTTTCACCAACAAGAACTTTTAGGCCCTTTTTACTCAAGTGGCCCAATTTCTTATGCCATAAATCCACTAAGTTTTCTTCTTTTGCAACAAAAATTGTATCTAATATCTTTGTTGTTTCACTCATTATATACAAGTTTCATGTCTTAGATCCTTTAGCCAAAACCAATTACCCTTTGGTAATTTTCTAGCTACCTTTCCCAAAGGATGTGGAGTAGCCTTCATTAGCCAATCATCTCATAGATATCAAACTCATACACATCTCTCGAACATTCCTAACCTATTTTAGCAAGATACACTGTCCATCCTTTGTCATTATTCGAATATATCCCACTTGCATTATTACAAAAATGAGTATTCCCTAAATGTACTCTACCATGATCAACTTCTTCATACGTAACAAAATTGCTTTTACATGGGGTCACATGGTGAGATTATCCAGATTCAAGCACCCAATCAATAATACTGCTAGAAATATATAAATGGGATTCTTCTACTGAAATAGTAAATAAACCTTCACTTTTAGAAGTTACAATAGTGGTCTCACCTTCATTTCTGTTGCTTGATTTTTTATTTGTGTTCATTGATGTTTATTCCTTCTTTTCCTTTTGTTCCTTCCTCCAAAACCAACAATCCTTTATCTCGTGTTCCACTCTTCCACAACGAAAACACGTAAGTCTTCATGTTTTATATTTCAATCTACATGTCGATTTTGAATGCCCCTATCTACCATGTTCAATTTTCCTTCCACAATCAGCTAATACTAGAGCTTATCCTCCCTGGTTTTCTAATATTGATTTGTGACACAACTCCTCATTTATTAAATTTCTACTAACGACATCAAACTTCAAGGTCCCCACAGGTGTGTTGATAGATACTATCAAATTCTCCCATATTTCTAACATAGAAAAAAATAATAAGATGGCTCTAATTTCATTATCCAAAATAATTTTGACAGAGGCAAGTTGACTTTTGATTAAATTAAACTCATTCAAATGTTCCACAATTGAAGCAACTTCCTTCATCTTGGGATTGTACAACTTCTTCATCAGAAGACTTTGTTTGATGTCGTGTTCTTCTCATATAAATAATCCAACTTTTTCTGTAGCCCTTTTGTCGTATTCTCTCCAACGATGTTAAAATATACAATCTTTTCCAAATACTGACGAATTATGGTGATTTATTTTCTATCCAGTTTATACCATTCTTCACCCATCATCGATGAGGGATTCTTTTTTGCTCCCTCAATTGACAAATAACGATTCTTTAAAATCAATATTTCCTCCAATTTCACCTTCCATAGGGAAAAACTATCCTGATTTAATTTCTCCATATCAATTAATGTCACTATCCCCATGTTCATAATAACCTGGAATACACCAAAAATTAAAAGGACCAACCTCACTCTGATACTAGTTGTTAAAAAACGATGATAGAAAAAACATTTAACTGATCTTTTTTTTCACTCACTAAAACAAGAATTAACCCGGAAAATTTATTCAAACACAGAACACCAATTAATGTGGAAAACCCCATTTAGGGAAAAACCGCAGTGAATGGTTAAGTATATTTCTATTATCACAATGAAAATTTTCTTACATTTAAGTCACTTCATTCTTTCTCACCCATGATTCCTTTTTACTCATACCCCTATATATAAAAATATTTTATTACAATAACATGGGCACAATACTGTGGGAAATACCATGGGTTGCGAATACCATGGGCACTAACAACTTTGACTTGATTTGGTCGCATGCCTAACAAAATCTAAAATTTTCGTTATGGAAAATGAGCAAGAATCTCCAAGTAGATAATTTTTTAGGTGCATATCTTTGAACAATCATTTCTCTATTTATCCCAATTTGTTTGATGCCAAAAATTATTTTTTCTAATTATTCTTCAATTCCATATGACACAAATGATTTTATATAAACAAAGGAATTTTTATAGATTTTATTAGTGAAAATTTATTTCTCAAATTTAATCGGGTTAATACTTTATCAATAGAGCTCACTGTTGATTATCTTGAGAATTCTCATAATGTTGAATTTCATCATTTTTATGAGTCTAATTTATTCTGTGGAAAGGGAGAAAATGCTAATGCTAAAAGTGAATTTATTTATGATGATGACTTGAGAATTAAGAATAATGAGACACCTTACCCATCTGTGATGGTTATGTCAGATTCTCATATTTTTAACTCTTCAATTCAATTCATATTTGAAGATGAGCAAAACACTATTTGAATAAATGCTCCAATAAATTCTCATTTTCAAACTTCTAATCATTTTGATGATTTTAATGTTCAAGAATCCATCCCAATTTATGATTATTATGTCGATCAAGTTCTCATTCGTGTTCATGGTCTTGTTCCTCATTCACTTCCCCAAGTGGATGTCAGTAATAATTTTAATTGCATTCTCTTAGTTGACACTTGTGAGAAGGAAATATCTTCAAATAAATCCTAACTATCTTGCAACATTTTTTGTAATATTAGTATAAATAACAATGTAATTGAATTTTTTTTCATGGTTCATTTCTAATTTTTATTCAACTTTAATATTTCATCCTTTTGATAGCTTATACATATGTTGGCATTTTGAGCATTGAGGCACTCAACACTCATGAAATGCATTAATGGGCCAACATACAAGTCAATTTTAAGGCCTTAACCATGAGTATCACAAACTTTTAGTTTCTCAATCTTCTTTGATGTTCATGTCATATCAATTCATTTCTTCTTTCCAAACGATTTTTTCACGAGCTCTAGCACTTGAGAGTGCATTATTGCAATCTGACCAATACTCTAATCTATATAAAATTTTCTGAAATATTCATTATATTTCCATCTACATTTCTTTGATCCATTTGAAAGTTGTATGGAAAGTTCAATTTTCAAGAAGATTTCTTCTAATGTTCTTTCTTTTGTACAAAGTGCTAACACTTTTTCAATAGGCCTCTCTTGCACTTAAAGATACATTTTTTTAGGATGATATATTATCTTTCCCTCTTTTAAATCTCTTTCAATCATTAGCAGATACCCATTCTAATTTTTATGATCCCCTAGTAACATATTTGGAAAACACTTTTCAAGAGAGAAATCTTGTAAATAAGTTTATTCTGATAGATTTATTAGAAATAAATGTACATATTAGGGTTAAAATTTCTTTTAAATTTTTAGCAATAATTGTATTTATGTTACTAAATTTTTAAATTTTCATTTGTGCATAAATAAAGCTAATAGAATGGCTCCATTGGAAGTATGATTTTACTTAGTTTTGATCTGCCTTATTAGATTAGGCTAGGAGTAGTAATAGTTTAGTTAGAATTTTTTTTTTTTTTTTTGAAAAATGTAGGTAGAAGAATAAGTGAGAAGCAAGCCTTTTCATTTTTCTGGACAAAAATTAGTCAACATTATTCCAATAGATTTTTCTCATGATCATGTTCAGGGAAGTATTCATCCATCCATCATAATTTTACATTTTTTAAAAATGTGCTCTATAAGGGTGCTTTGATTTATATTTTATTGGATTTATTAATTTACAAGATAAGTCATGATCATATTTTGCTTCTTTTATTGATACAACTGTAACAAAATGCATGCCTCGTGCTTGTCTTTTTATGTCACACATCTTTTCTTTCTAAAGTTTTTCATGATTAATCAAAGAACGGTTCTTGAAGGTAAACAAAAATCACAAGCAATTGTGAAGAAATAACTTTGATTGTGTTATTTTTATTATCCTTGGGATGACTCAGTTCCCACACAACCATTCAATTTGGATGTCATATTATATTGTTCCATCTTTTCTTGCATCTAATGTTTTTATATGGAATTTGTTTACCTTTTTCCATGTCATCTTGAAGCTTTGTCATCTTGTCTATCCTTTATATTTATCCTTTGTATATTTTGGGCTTTAGTTTCTAGGATAAAGTAAGCACAAGGCATGGGCCCATCTCCACATGGATTCTCCTCATAATATCTCTCTAGAATTTGGATTAGCCTACATGCCACATCTTCCAGCTTGTTTTTTCCCTGGCAGTATCTTTCATAGCCTCTTCTATTCCTTCTGGAATTTTCATCCTTTCAGGATGACATGGAAAAATGGGACCATTTTCTTCATTTCATTCTCCTTGTGTCTGTTACAAGTTACTCAAATCACCTATTATTATTTCCGTACCCTACCACGTAGCCTAGAGGTTCTTTACTGGAGCTTTCATAAACTACTCCTTTCCATCCTCCTAAGGATCACCTTTCAGGGTGACAAAATCATTCACGATGGTATAATACAGTGGAGCCCATTTCTAAAATGCCCTTTTCTGACTCACCCTCCGTGCTCTTTACACCATCATCTTCTTTCCACATCATCCCAACCCATATTCTAAGATGTTACACATGACTCATTTATATGATATACCATTGGGAAAACTCAACATTGGGACTATTCAGCATCACATGTTACTTGTAGGCTCCACTCACGCCTTTCCATCAAATCGCATATCACCACTTGTCACCCCCAAGTAGTTTTTATATTAATGTGGAAAGTCGGCAAGCATGCCCAGAATATGCAAAGGTAAATTGGAGTGTGGTTAATTTATATTTTTGGGGGGATTCTCTTATGCTATGATTATATTTATACTACTCCACTCTAACGTACACTATGAAAAGGTCTAAGTCCTATCCATATTTATTTAACTCGCTACATGGGTTGGGAATTTGGATTGATTCCATGGGATTTTATCCAAACATTGGGGCTGATATAAAATCAAAAGAAGCAAGGAGAATAAGTGCAACTACAATAAAAAGTGAAGTACATCTAGCATATTTTCATTCTTTCCATTCTTATCTCTGACGATTTTTATGCTTGATTCCCTGAACATGAACTATTCTTTTCTGGTTTAATGCTCATTCTAGTTTAGATTCAATAAGTTCATGATCTCAGGCATATGAAAAAATTCGTTAAAATTTAACTTAGTTGTAATTTGCATATCAATCAAAAGAGGACGACATTATTTTTTTGGAGAAAATCAATATCTTTCAGGTAAATCATAACAATATTCTTCAAGGTAAGACTCATACACTTCTATTCATCTTTTCCTATTTTCCTTATTCTTATTTTTATTCTATTATTTTCCATTTTAATTTTAGTTTCAGTTTTGTGTTAGCAAATTTTGATCTTAGCTATGTTTTTATAGGTCCTTACTAGTTACATTGAAGGTTTAATTCTCCCAACAAGATTTTTTAAAAACTAATTCAACTTACTTTGCATCACTTTGGACTTAGAGAATTAGTTGTGATGATGCTTAATTGACAAGCAAGTGACAAAAAGGAGTCTCTTTATTCTACTTTGTTTTCCTTTAGTTTCTAGTTCTTTATTTTTTCAAAGACTTATTTTAAAACAAGAAATTTACTAAATGAGAGAGATCTGATGCAACTTCATCTCTTATCCATAGCTTCCCTCTAGTTTCCAAACCGCTTTTTCAATTAAAAGCCTAATCAGTTACAACTTTACAAGACATCTTAACAAGATATCAACTTAATAAAAACATGCTTCGTTTCTACATATTTGTTCTTTTGTTGAGACGTTTTCAAAATTGGTCTTGTTGAAGTTTTATTTAAGTCATGGATTTTAATTACCTTTTCTTTTGGTTTTTCATTTTCTTTCTTCATTTGGAATTTTTGAAGTGTGTTGATTTCATTTGTTCTTCTTGTTTGGATTTTGTGATATTTCCAAAATCGATATGGAGGAATTTGTGTCACCCATTATCAATTGGTTAACATGGGGAAATATTTACTCTACAATTTCAATAGAATTTCAATTATCTAAAGATAATTTTGATCAATTTTCACTTTCTCATACATCCACCATTACCTAGGGGGAATATTGAGATATGATTCAAGTGGTATAAGTTTTCCTTTATAAAGGAATGAATTGTTTATAGTCTTTGCTATGAATCACTCTCATACCCCTCCACATTTAAAAAAAGCCTCTACATTCGTAGAGAAAGAAAAGTCTTGTGGGGTCAATTTTAACTATCGTTGCATTTTTTTCTTTAAATAGAAAGCCTCTTATACCACTATGCTCTCTTCACCCAATTGCTAAAGGAAATTTTCTAAACATACCAATCAAAAGGGTTATATAAGAGGGTTGAAAGCACACATGTGTGGGAAGTGTATGCAAATCCATCGGGTACTAAATAGGCTTGATGGAAGTATGTCAATACATACATGGTATCAAGATAGCTTCATTGGGGTAATGAACAAGCCTACTCACAACAAAGTGATGTCGAGAAAAAGAGGTAACTCCATTTCTAATAGGTGCATGCTAATCTTAAAAGCCTCGTAGCTATCTTTACTACCAAATTTTAGAGAAACAATTTAAAAATAATACTTATTTCTTATGTTTGGATTCATTTTTTAGATTGGGCATTCAAGCACTTTCATTTTATGAGATTATCTACCTTGATTCATCTCATGTGAGACCCTTCAAAATAATGTGATGTGCGATAAATTTTTGAAAGATTTTATTTGGATCTTTGGAAAACTTAACCCTATTATGTAAACCAAAGATAACTACCTCATCCTCGAGTGTCACCAATTTTTGTGGCCACAACATCCCCATAATTTTTCAAACTTATTATGGGGACCCTCCAAGTAAATTTTGGTCAAATCACTCCTATATTGCTTTAACTAGTTTATTTTGTGGGTTTTTCACATTGTTTGGATTTTCATTTTGATGACTCTATTATGTGTGGTTTCTTGTCGGCTTCTTAATGACAAAAGATTCACTGAATTTGGATTTATGGTTTGGAAACTAGGCTCAATAAAAGTTTGGTTGAATTTCACTACCTTGACTTAAAATATGTAAAAAATGTATTTTATCTTATTTTATAAATTTAAATAATTTACATATGTAAATATAATTATTTTATTAATCCAAATTAATTAAGTTAATTTCCCAGATGCGGGTGTGTAACGTGACAAGTTGTACGAGGGTGGCTTGGTGGGCTGGTGCGTGGCTTACTACCACCGCCATTCAGCCTCACGTGAAGCCAGATTTAATGTCTTCAGCGAAAAACATCAATGCAACATTAATGTTGTTTGTTCCCCCTCTCCAGTCTGCAATTTCTTTAGGTATGGCGCCCCCCTTAAATTACACTCTTGCTCCTCCCCTGAGCTCTTGTCGTTCCAATACTGGTGCAGAGCTTCGCTCTCGAGCCAGTCCAGGGTATCGTTTCACTCTGGATTGTTGTGTTGAGGTATCACTGGGCTTCCACACTTCTCATGGCCCTGTTTGCAACTACAGCGGTCACTCCTCCTCTGTTTTTCCTGCTGCTGCCAGTTTAGCTCTTCTGGCTCATTTCAACATGCCTAGATTACACTCGAGAATGGGCTACAGAAGAGGAAGTTCTTGAGGCCGCGTAACCCACCAGCCCTCCTCCACTACCTTGGACTCCTCGACTGAAGTCTTGGACTTCTGCACTGATATCTATCCAATTACCAAGCGTGGACATGGTCGAGGTCGAGGGCAGCAAAATATAGCAAAGCGCTCTCAGCGTTCCCATTCTCACACTGTTTTTTTTCAGTTCCCCTGCACTCTCTGTACTTCCTCCTTCATAGCCTTTGTCACCATCGAGCTTCTGGAGGATTCTTTTGGTTCGGTTGCTGCCACACCAGGGGTGTCTCAGGAGATGGGGTTGGAGGACAATCATGGGACTTCTCAAATTGAAAAGGCACAGACTAAGGATCCTAGTGGCTCATCCGGTCCAAGCGTCCCCACTGGCGGAGGTTCTTCAGGTAAAGAAGGCTATCCCTCCAAGGAAGAAGACCCCTACAAATATGGGTGTCGCATTGTTGAAGAGGCGCCTACCACCTCTCATGAAGCCTAATCAGGTCTGCGCTTCTTGGTTTTTGTTTCTTTGCTGTTCGAAGCTGCTCAATTCCCTTATGGTTAATAGTCATCACATGATTTACAGTTCTCAGGCTCAGATTTTTATTCCAATGTCAAATGGCCGGTTTCCCTTGTGAGGGCGGTATTCTCCTGACTATGTCATTGGGTCTCCATTTCGGTTTAAGTTTTTCTTTGGGTCAGTCTCCAGTTTTGAAAGGGCAACACATAATTGTTTAATTGTTCAGGCTCAGTTAACTTTTCTTGGTCTAAATATTCCTCTGGTCAGTCTTCAGCTTCAATCTGGGCGTTTTCTGTTTCATGGAAGATCTACTAGTCAGTCTTTAACCAGTGTTTTTGGTCAATGATCAAGTGAGGTATTGTAATCATGCCACCTCTATGGGCTAGACGTTTCGAGGCCACTACCTCTCTGTAATTATAACTTTTTGTATCAATATAGGAGTAGACAAATTCAGAAAAAAAATAAATAAAATAAATAAATAAATAAAAAAAATATATATATATATAAATAATAATAATAATAAATAAATAAAACAAATAAATAAATAAATAAAAAGAAAAAAAAAATTAAAAAATAAATAATAATAATAATTAATGAATTAAGTTAACTAAAATTGATTTAATTAATTTGTATATATTATTATTTTATTAATTTCTTTATTAAATTAATTAATTATTTAATTATTCTACAGAACCACCACAACTAAAGACTTGTATATATATTAACTATATAATTAAAAAACGTTATTGTAACCATTTAATATTATATATTATATAAATAAATAAATAAATAAGTTAATTAATATATGATTTCACCCCAGTCAAGGCACCTCAGAGGTTTAACTTTTGAAGTATTTCATGCCTATCATGATCCCATCCCCAAGATGACATAAGTGGGAGGGGTTGGAAAGGTTTTTGTCTTATATATGTAACTGGGAGGGACTTATTTCATGTAATAAAAAGTGCGAAAGGACCCACTCTCCACGTGGGCTCCCCTCCCCCCAATTCATTTAGGAGTTGTCTATAGTGCGACTTTTTGGAGTTTCTGGTGCTGGAATCCAGTGGAAACATTTGAGGTGAAATCTTGATTTGTGTTATTTAAACTAGTTTTTTTACTGTATATATGGATTCAGCACCATGAAAAACCCCTAGGGCACTTCTATTGTGCAGGATTTACCCATCAATCTTGTGATTTCAATGAATTCCAACTGGATTTTAGAGAAATTAAACCGGAAAAATCAACTGGAAAAGCTTCCAAAAAGTCACACTAAAGACAACTCCATTCATTTAATTCCTTCCTACATTGCAGTTAAACCTCCCGCGGACTCGTTTTGTTTAGAATTGTATTTATTATTTTTTTCTTATTTCATAATGTTTAATGTTTAAGTTTGACTATTTTTTTAATTTATTTATTCTTATATTATTTAATTTAATTTTATATATTTAATTTTCTTGTTTAGTTTAATTTTCATAACTTATATATATATATATATATATATATATATATATATATATATATATATATATATATATATATATATATATTATTAAAATGAAATACTATAAAATTGCTGAGAATTTTTAATTAAATTCCTAGCACTATGTATTTTCTAACATGCAACCAATTTTAGCACCAAGAATTTGGAAGGCTTTAATTTGAGATTTACTCAACCAAATGAGGCCAAATGATGCCCAGGATGGCTTGTTAGAAAGATAAATCCATGGGGAATATTTTGGGAGTGGTTACATGACTAGATTTGGTCATTTACTATGCCTAAAATTTATTAGAAGTTGGAGTTATGAATTTGTAACAAGAAATTCATTTTTAAGCCTTGTTTTAGAATTTGATTGGCTAAACCTTCTTATTTTGCAAATTGGCTTGAAGACCACCTTCTTCAGCCAAATATATCATTATAGAAAGCAATGAGAATAAATAATATATTTTATTGAATTTATTCAATTAATTTTTAGTTTATAAATGCGTTCATAATTTTATATTTTAAATTTTGATATGCAAATTTAATTGGTTTTGCAAGGAATTGTTGAATATAATGAGGCAAAGAAATTTGGACCAATAGAATGAGAGCAGCAAAGAAGAAAAGGGGGGATTTGCAGCTCCAAAATTGATAGATCTAAACACTTTCAACAACTCTCGTATTTGGATATTTATTTTGTAATATAAATAAATTGGAGGAGGGGGAAAACAAGTTCATGGTTTTTGCAATTTAGAGGCTCTTAGAAATTTTGTAAGGAGAATTTTGTTCTATATTGCAAGGAATAAATCAGATCTGAGCTTTGGGGGTTTTCCTCTCAAAATTCAAACTTTGTTGAAGAAGTAGATCTTGCACTATTATAACTTTCTTTCCTAGTGGAGCTGAAAGTTTGTGAAGATTATAGAATAGATCTATTGTAAAGGTAGAGCAAAACATCCAGTTTCATCATTGTATTTCAAATACTATTAATTTGAAATATACTTTAATATTTTAATGATTGATCTATGTCAATTATTCCCTCGTTTACACTTATGTTAAATAGAGAATGGTTGTTTGTTGGGTCAGCTATCTAATCTAATGATCACATAGATCTGTTATTTATTATTTATTCTCAACTAGCTCTTTCAATAAAACAAATTTCTGAGTAATAATTTACTAAAAAAAATTCCATTTAAAACTTGATTTAATTATCATTGAATTGTATGAACTATTTCTACATTTTAGTGGCTTATATTTCATTGTTTGGATTCTCTAAAATGAACATGTATTGCAAGTATAATATCAATTATTAGAACTTATTCAACAACTTGATATTCATCATCAAAGAAAGAACATGTTAAATCCCCATCTAATTATATCCTTGCACTTGGAATTTAAGAGCTATCTCTTAGATATCGAGTTAGAGTAGTTTGCTTTGTTTTTCTACATTATTAGATAGGCTTGCATTTAGATTTAGATTTAGATTGAATTCTCTTCTTTTGGAGGTTGTTGGATCCTTTGTTTTGAATTTTGGATTTTGGCAGGAAGAAAGGTCAAGAACAGGTGGAAAGCACAATAGTTTAGGTCGCAGAGCTAAAACCCAACGAAAAGGACAGGAACTGGAAGTGAAAAGGTAGTTGTAGCAAGGTGGCAGAAGAGTACATAAGCAACCGAGAAAGGGAAATAGAAGGCAACCAAGGGCAGAGTCATCCGAACAGAATTGGTAGTGGGAATGCAAAGCAAAGGATTAAAGGCAAAAGATGACATGAGTAAGGGGTTGGTGATAAAGCTGGTGAGTAAGGGCGGGATCTAGAGAGCAAGATCGGTTGTGGAAAAGCTAGGACTATCCTTGGCTCTTCTTATATCCATTATTGTGTTGTAGCGGCTACAACCACCCTCCAAAATTTTTCCTTAGCTTCGTTTCGGAGCCTCCCTACCAACCTTTCACAGCAGCATGTCTTGCCTTGTCAGGTACATAATCTTCAATGATTTTCTTGTAGAATGACAACCTGTCCATAAAAACATGTTGGGTCCCCCTCACAGGTTGTTTCACTGGACTTGGTCCAGTTGCAGGCTTAGCAACTCTCTCAAGAAATTGTGCAATTCTGGAGGGGAACCAGTCTTCCCTCCAGAAATTGCACAATTCTATTTGGCAGTCTGGTGGGCTCCAGAATTACACAAATCTGCCTATCACTGTTCACTAGAAAAATTGCACAATTCCTCCCAACAGGACTGCTCAACCCAGAATTTGTGCAATTCTGAGCAGTAGTCAGATGCTTTGCCCAGAAATTGCAGAATCCCTCTGGTTATCTAACCTAGCTCCGTCCTAGAAATGTGCATTTATACCCCTCAACTGAGGAGACTGTTGCATGCGCAGTTGAGTTAACATGTTCCCTCTAGGATCGAGCAAAACTAATTTTCATGCATAAGTTGTTTCTCCCAAGGCAGAATGTAAAGCCATCCCTTGATTCAGGGATCTACTTTTAGCAGATGGAAGTTGCATGCAAAGATAATTTCAAAAACCTCCCTCCAAGTGTCGCTCTTCCTAGATTTGTGGCATGTGTGTCACATCTTTTATTTTATCAAAACTCATGAACCGAAAGCTGCAAAGCTCATTCCTCACATCGACCTTGTAGCTATGAAATCCCACATTGAATCTAGGAGTCGTTGACACATTCATCTTAGCTATTTTTGGGTAAGCTGCCTTCCATATCTTGTGTTGCATTTCTTTCGCTTTTTGTGTTTCTCTTTGTGTGATTGTTGTCTACTTGATTTTAGTTAGCACTTCTTGTCATTTTGATGCATGTTAGCTTGTAGAAGCATCGTTTCAATTTTCATTCGCATTTCACTGCTTTCACATGCATGACACTATTTTGCACGGACGATCGTCGTTGCAGTGACTCACTTCACACACATGCATGCTTTCCCCTTTTTTGAATCATGCACTTTTTGTTTGCATGAATGATCATTCACTCTTTTTTGCACTCATCTCATCATGAATTCACACTTCTCATGTTTTCAGTCACCCATTGGCTAGACTGGCCTGCCTTGGCCCGGACTGTGCCTTTCCTGGCTAGCACTGTGAATTTACGGAAGCAAGGGCTCAACCTTCCCTCCAGAAATTGCATGAGTCTAGCTAGGCATTTACCTCTAGGCATGCATTGTGCAATTCTTGGAGGCAGTGTCTAGTTGGCCCCAAAAACTGTGCAATACAGTTTGCTAGTTGCATGTCACTATTGACTGAAATTTCACATTGCAAAATTTGAATCCTCAGTAGGACAGGCTGAACTGTGCATTATGTAGTTCCTACAGTCGGTCAGCCTATTGACATCCCGGATTGTGCCTTGCACAATTTTAGCAGTCAGTCTCCCACCCTCCCGACGTAAATTGCCCAACCTTCATGATCAGTCACACATGTATGTTGCAAGTCAGTTCACAAGTTCATTTTTTTTTTCGACTGACAGATGGCTTGCCATGTCTCTAGGTATTGCAAGTGTTCATCTGCCTCTCAGCAGCACATATACAATGGTTTCTAGGAGAGTAAAGTCGAAGACATCGTTTAGAGCACGCTTGGGGATGCAGTCAATCAAGTGTCTATGAAATTTCATACCCACGAAGAAATCAAGTTGTTCATAGACAAGGACATCAAGATATGACAACAACAACATCACAACCAGCAGCACCATCAATAGTAGCTGAAGGTAGCATACTGGATGCAATGAACGCAAGAGGAAGGTTGTTAACAAGGCATAGAATGGAACAGAGAAGGATTTGCATGTGCTGAAGCAGCAACTTAATGAAGAACAAGAGATGCATAGATGAGAAAATGAGTTGTAGCGGGAATAGGTACAGCAAGGTGCGCAACATGCACTCACGGATGAAACTGTGCCCATACAATTTATAGATCCATCCCAGTAGTTGGAATGACGCAGACCAGGTGAGCAGTGTTTCTAATCACATGCAAGGGAATGCATTAGAATGCATGTCATTGTGCTCATGTATGTGATCCCACCCATTTGCATTCTCACCAAAGCGAAGAAAATAAGCAAGTCCGACTAGAACTGAACATGTACTCCAACAAGTTGATGTGCACGATCACCGACACATGCTTGGAGAGGAGCGTAGACACTATGCATCAGTGTGTTTCCGGTTTGGCCACACCCAAGAAGACGATGCACATGCTATTAGATGAGTTATATGGAGAAGCCATATCATTGTACCTGGATGCAATGGAGGAAAGAGTTAGCTTTAGCAAGATGTCACCATTAAGCGCACGAAAACCATCATGGACGACCAAGCTTGGCATCAGTTTTCCACCATCGACCATCACAAGGGTTTCAAAGAGTTGGTCTCATCACAATGGTCTAAGTGTCAGTGATGTCTTTCATGGCTTTCTCAAGCCATTTTGTCTCACATGGCCACATGTGCATTCTAATGTAATGTCTTGTCAAGTGGAAGTTCAAGTGTTGATAGTTGAATGTAACACAATCATAGAGTAGTTGAAGAGTTATGAGGATAGACGAATGGTCACAAAGGGGAACGTCAAGGGTCACCCCACCCTTTGCTATAAATAGTACCTCATAACTCATTGTATAGGCTTTTGGTTAGCCAAGCTTTCGATAGGACTATCTTATAGAGAGCTTAGATAGTATTGTAATGATCCTTGGCTTCTCCATTACGCAGAACTAGTACATCTCTTTGGAGGAGTAGGTCCAGGTTGTGGCTGTAACATTCCGCTATCAGAACTAGTGGTTGGACATGGACCTATTGTATGGCTGGAACTTACACTTCTTAATATAACAAGAGACAACACATTTCATGCATATGTTGTATTGTATTTCAGCTATCTGTTTACTCTAAATGATATATGTATTTGTTTGCTTATACATGCATGTATAGCTATTTATGTGTATGTATGTATGAATCTTTTTGAAATGTGCTATTGGTTTAACCATCACTTTGTATTGCTAGCTAACTTTCCTTCCATGTTGTGATGCATCTTTGCTCATGTGTTCCCTTCTTAACTCCGTGCTATCACAGGTTTCCAAGGGGCGCACTCATCTCAACTCCCGTGTGTTAGAACCTCTCATGCACCTTCCTTGGCTTACTGCATATGTCACACCCTTTCTACCAACAAAGACATCTTACTTGCCTCTGCACGAAATTGTGGTCAAGGCATTACCATATGACCCACTATTGGGACTCCTACACCAAATGGTCTGAGGTATAATTGGGACTTCTTACCGGAGAGATCCCCTGACATGTTGGCGGGTCCAGCATCGTCAACATGTTGTTAGTTTTATTCAATGAAAAAAAAATCTTTGTGTATTTGATGAACAAGCCTCGAACCTTGTATACTCTATCATCTACTCTCTTATATTCTATTTAAGGAAAGAAGCAACTTGGGTTCCTTATTGTATTGTTTTGTTCCTTATGTGTTATTTAAATTTTTAAATGAATGATTAATAACTAGGTATTTTCCTACGGTGGCATGAGGAGGATGACAATCTTAGATAAGTACAGAGAATTGAGTGTGATGAGTAATTGTTGTATGTTATTTGCATTTCCTCGATACCCCACCCAACCCCATCTAACTTCGGTAGTCGTATGCCTTAGGTGTGACTCCTTGCCCTCTCGGTAAGGTGAAAATGTCAGTATTATCCTAGACTACAATAGAGCCTTGTTGGCCCCTAAAGCCTCAACCTAGGGTCTCTTCCCTGTTGTCATTCTCGTGCCAAAAAATGGTTCTATTTCCAGGACCTGGAATCAAAAAGAGGGGTTCGAAATATGGTATCGAGGATTTTTAAGAAAGAAATAAGAAACTGGTAGGACAACCAAGTGGATTAGTTTGTGTCGCAACAAGCTTCCCTTCGAAACCAGATTGCTGCTAAGGTGAACGATGAGATCTTGTATTCAAAATCTGCAAGTGATCAGTATGAGATATTTTGGTGTAAGTTACTGTAGGAACTATACAATTGGATGTGGAGACTTCAAGTGAAGGGTCAGCTGAAAAGGACAATGACCATCTTGTCATGGTTGGGTCCCTAGTAATCATGCAACACTCCAACACCTAGACACCAATCTGACAAGAGCAATAGACTTTTGGGTACAGACTACTCTAGAGGGATATGTCATCGAGTTGCAACAGAAAGTTATTAGTCCTTGAAGGTTGATGTTGTGTTTAGATCAGGGCTAAGAGAAAAATTATTGAAGGAAGTACCTATTTTGATTAAAATTTTGATGGTGGAAGAAGGTTTAATTTATTTCCAAGAGGCGAACATGGTAGCGTAAAACCCTAGTGCTAGGGGAAGGATAAAGGGGGGAGAACACTACTGAATAGGGGATTGTGATGTCGTTGAAAGGATGGATGTAGAAGACTCATGAAGGGTTAGGGAAATGAGATCACAGAGGAGGGCACTGATAGCATAAAAGTGGCAGGAAAGGGCCATGCAGGCTATGAAGTTGCATGCAGAGGGACCACACCAATAAGGAACGATGTCGAGGGGTCCAAAAGGAAGAGATGAGAGAGCGAAGAACTCAAAGAAAGGAATAGAAACAGATGGGTCAAACGGAAGAACAAAACGTTGTAGGAGCCCTCCCTCCCCAGTTGCAGGGGAGGTTTCCAATGGCAGTGGTCGCAGTAATCCCGAGGAAGAGATGGAAGATGAAATGTGTGATGTTGTTGTAGGGGAGGTTTCCAATGGAAGTGGTCGCAGTAATCCCAAGGAAGAGATGGAAGATGAGATGTGTGATGTTATGAGACACTATTTTTGGAGGGAAATGTGCCAAAAGAAATCAAGAATATGACCCCCCAAAGCTCAGGCAAAATTCACCTTGACCTTCCCCTAGTACTTTACAACAGTCCTGGTAAATTTGTTGCTAAGTTGCTTAAAGCAATACTGATACATAGTGTGCATGTTAGATATAAAATAAATTCTGGTACCTCTAATAGTAGTGGGAATAATAATATTATTAATCTAGGATTGTAACGATCTCAATAGCTAGGGACCCAAGGTTTTGTGCTTCTAGCAGGCGCTTAAGCCAAAATGGTAGGATACTTTACCAAATACCCAGAGTTCTTGGCTCAAGGGAATGAGGATGTGGAGCAACATTGGTACATCTGCAAAGCTCTATGGAGAGCTCGCCAAATGCCAGAAAATGTGAAGGTGATCAAATTCGAGATCAACCTTAGGGAGAGATCCCTGAGATGGTTTATCAAATGGGCAAAGTTAAACCAGAATCCAATGGTGGATGACATCAAGAAGAGCTTTATACAGGAATTCAAGCTTCCACATACAGATCAACAACAGCTATGAGAGTTATGGGAGATAAAGTAGCGAGATGGAGAGACTGCATAGGAGATGATTCAAAGGTTCAAGGACGCAATCGACAAGCTAAGTTACACCATAGACCCCAATCACCAAATGGATTGGTTTATCAAGGCGCTCCTACCCCTTACCTGGATGCCCTTAACACAACATAAGATTGAGACCCTATAGGATGCTTTAGAGCAGGCAACTCGTATTGAGGCAATGGTAGGGTAACCACATGAATATCATGGGGGGGGGCAAGGTGGGGGCAGGGTCACAAGACCCATTGATCATGGGACTCCAGCACCATATAGATATCTTAACAGAGAAATTGCAAGACTTACAGTCGGTCTGCCCAGCGAGACCCAACCTGTGGTGCACCCATTGTTTGGTCGAAGGTCATGTTGCGACTGAATGCCTGATGCTAAGAGGTACAAATTCTACTATGAGTTCTGTGCGTCCACGAATCACCACACTGACTAGTGTCAAGCATTGGATGCACTAGCAGAGAAGTTAGACCAGTCGAATTTCAGGATCAATGAGACCATTCGCGAAGGGCGAGGACAGGCAGGAGGAACGAGAGGAGGAAGAATGGGGGAAGGGGACCTATCCAATGCTACAACTGTGACCAGGAGGGAAATTTTGCTAGGGATTGTTCTCTTCCATGAAGACCTTGGTGCCTTCTATGCGGGGCAATGCACATGCAGCAAAGGACTGCCCCGAGTTGATCTGAATATGGGAAGAGCGAACCATGAAAAGGGGAACTAACTTGATCAATGTAGAACTGAGGACTATTGAAATAATTCCACTATCCAATATAAACATAGTAACTAGAGGAGGAGAGAAGACGGGGGATGACTAGGGTGCGCTAGAGAAACCCCTGTTTGTTCGAGTAGCTTTCCCAAAACAATCATATGACCCTGGAAATCAAAAACAATACTATCAGGAGGTAGCAAAACTGTTTGAAAAATTGGGGAAGAAGGAATCTTGACAAATCTGCCAGAGAAGCACACAAGGAGAGTCCAAAGAAACAAGAAAAGAATAGGTAGGGATTTCTGAATTGACACACAAGTGGCAGGATTCTATATCAAAGATACAATGTTGGACCTAGGTTCCAATGTTAACATTCTAGGTAGAAAAACATGGGAAGAACTGGGAAAACTAAAGTTGAAGTATTCAGCGATCTAGTTGTGGATGGCTAAGCAATACTGCATCCTACCCATCGGAAGGCTAGAAGATGTGGAAGTAGATGTCACAGGGGTGAAGACACATGTAGACTTTGAGGTAATATATATAATGGGGGACAAATATCCTTACCCAAGACTACTTGGCATCGACTGGGCTTATGAGAATCATGTTTTCATCGATCTCAAGAAGGAGTTGATGATCTTTGAAGTGGAAGGGATGCGGGTAATACAGCCACTGTATCCTACCAAGGGCCGAGATTCATGGAACGAGTAGATGACCGAGATGAACCTAGAACACTAGACCAACTATAGGGAGGAGGGAAGATTACATCAATCCCATGGTGGATGGGTCAGTCAGATAGAGGAGTAAAAGGAGCTCAGAGGTTGGCTCCGAGGCTGTGTGCGATGCTTGGCAGCAAGGAAGATATGAAGTCAATACAATACGCTACACTAAAAGATGTCACATCAACTGGATTGGGATAGAGGTAAGTTATTATCCTACTTTCTATGGCATAGACTCGATAGATGTATTTATAAGTAAGGTTGATAAAAGCATAAGGGAAAGCCACAAGGTACCATTGCTAAATTAGGACAGAGACTTGTCAAGCGGCGTTGAACATCCTAAAGGAAAATTTAGTAAGTACACCCATCTTAGTATACCCAGACATGAACAAAAAATTCCACATGCATATCAATGCATGAGGCATTACTCTAGGGGTAGTGTTGGCGTAACCAAGAGAATGGAATTTGGATCATCCAATCTACTTGGCAAGTAGGGAGTTGCCGACTGCAGAAAAGAACTACAACAAAACCAAAAGAGAAGAACTATCCATGGTGTACTCCTTGCAAAAGCTTCGACATTATTTACTTGGAGCCCCATTCAAATTATTTACAGATCACTCGAAATTAAAATACTTGGTCGAAAAGCTAGTCTTAGAGGGAAGAATCTACAAGTGGCTACTATTGTTCTAGGAGTTTACATTCGAGGTTATCATTAAACCAGGCCGATTGAATGTGGGACTGGATCACCTCTCCAGAGTGGAATCAGGAGAAAGTGGGGGTTCCCTAGATGATCAACTACCGAACGCTGATTTATTCTGCATAGAAGTAATACCTGACTACTTGGAAGAAATCACAACTTTTCTGGCCATTGGGCAATGTCCGAAGGGACATGCAACAATGCAAAAGAGACACATGGTGGTGTGAGTAGCTAAATATCAGTTGAACATAGGACATCTATATATTATGGGCCTCGATTAAATCTTGCGGTGATGTCTCCCCCAACATGAAAAGCAATATGTCCTATGGGAGTGCCACTCTAGAGTCGTGGGAGGGCATGTCGGGGGAAAAGAAATGGTGAGGGAGGTCTTGAAAGTAGGGTTATGATGGCATACACTCTACAAGGATTCCAAAGAATATGGGAAAGGTTGTGATGTGTTTCAAAGAGTTGGAAAATCATCACATCGTGATGAATTACCATTACAGTCGGTACATATAGTGCAAATATTTAAGAAGTGGGAATTTGATTTCATTGGGCCTATCAACCCACTGGCACGTCATTCTCAAGCATGATATATCATCACAACTACCAAATATCTCATTAGATGGGCATAGGTGGCACCAGCGAAATATTATACAATAGACACAACTGCGAGGTTCATTTTTGAAAACATCATATCAAGGTTTGGATGCCCAAAAGTACTGACAAGTGACCAAGGGACTCATTTTATAAAAAAGTCAGTTGTGTCCCTCTTGCAAAATTTCCTATTCCAACATCATAAGAGCAACCCATACCATGCTCAGGCTAATGGGAAAATCGAAGCATTCAACAAGATATTGGAAAAGGGACTAAGGAAGATATGTTCAGCAAGTCGAGACGATTGGGATGAGCATGTACCAGCCACGCTATGGGCGTAATGAACGACAGTCAAGCGATCACACAAGAAAACACCTTTCCAGTTGGTATATGGACCGGAAGTCATGGTACTTGCTGAATTTGCATTACTGAGCATCTTCATTTCTCAAGATACAAAGATGATGGACAATGCATCGCTACATAAGTGTTTGGAGGAATTGATGGAATTAGATGAAAAAAAATTTCTAGCTAAATTCCACCAGTCTGTTGAGAAAATGAGGTAGAAAGCATGGCACGACGGACACATTAAAAGAAAATAGTTCACAGTTGGAGGACAAGTTTTATTATACGACAGCAAGTATCAAAAGTTTCTGGGTAAGTTACAAATGCATTAGCTTGGTTCGTTCAGAGTTGAAGAAATCAGGGAGTCCGAAGCGGTGAAACTTGTGCAACTGGTTGGAATATTAATACCAAGATGGGTGAATGATGCATGCCTAAATCCTCTCCACCAGCCAAAACCCCAATCCTCTAGTTGATGAGGTCTCTAACAATGGCCTATAGGTAGGTTTAGAGTTAATACAAATAAGACAGTCAAGCAGTCAACCCATTTAGTTTTTTATTTTATTTTCAATACAATAATTCTCGCATGTCAGTTCAATTGCAGCAACTATGCTGCCTCACCGCAACCGACTGTGGTTGGGGAGGTCAATCACACATTTCACAAGTCTTATCCACCATACATAGAGTTGTTTCTGTAATAATTAGGTAAAAATACCCCTGTCAAGTAAATTTCTATAGAATTGTTTCCCATTATGGAAAGAGTTAACTAATAAAAGTCACCATTATGGTCACATTATTACCCATCTACTACACTTTGTACTTTTCTCGTCATGCATCATCTGAGTCACGTACAACTCAGCTAGTGGTAAATTAACACGATAGAGTTTGCATAGGGAAAGATGTTGTAGTAATTAGTTAGCGGGTCTATTCAAAAACATCATGTCGAAGCTGGTCTACTTAATTTGCATGGCTATGTAGGAATTTTCAGAATTTCCAATTCAGGTGACAGAATTGTTCAAGTCTCGGTTTGATGCTCAACAACGTCACTCAAGCACTTGTTATTAGCCTCCTATAATTGTTGTATATCAGTGACATAGAAGTATGACGAAGATAATATCAGCTCTTAAAGATAAATTAGATGACCAAATTACTATTATAGAATCTTTGTATGGGAAATATGACAAAGAAATAGTGATAGACAACGATCATTCAGATTGCTTCTAGTTTCCAGTGCTCAAGCAAGAGGTATATATAAAAGAAGTTATGAAGGGTGATGGAACAATGGCGACGAAGATCAAAGGAACATTTCAGTCACCTCAACGATCGGCATTGATCAATTTGAGGATTCTGTCGATATTCAAAACATCTTTCATTGCAATGAAATGCACTAAACTTTTGGTGAGCAGGATGCATGGTAGCTTGCTCTGGTTAGACAAGGAATATCCAATTAATGTAGAGGAAATTCAACACTTCACTGGACTCTGAGAAATAGGAGATGTAGTCTCCACAGCGTTTCAAATTGGGTCGAAGCGAGCCAAGAAAGAGGGTGAAAATGATTATTACTATCAGGCCAGATAGTAACTCCACAAATTAATTCATTTTATTCCTCCAGGTAGGTCTTTATTATATACATGAGGGAGACTATTCACTTCATCTCCCAATGACTATTCATATTTATTATTATTTATTTACATCAATTGTATTTATTCACCCAATCCTGATGATTATGCGTCAACATTCCCCCCCTTAATCTGAAGGGATGTTGGTGAGTCCAAGCATCATTATGAATCATTCAAGCTTTTCTCTTCCTAGTGCTTTGGTGAAGATGTCTGCAATTTTCTCATTAGTGGAACAATGACGGAGATGGATTGTCTTGGCCTCAACATGATGTCGAATCAGATGATATTTAGTATTGATGTGCTTCATTCGATCATGGAACTTTGGGTTCTTGGCCAACTTTATTGCAGAGGTATTGTCAATCATGAGTGGAGTTGATTGTACTTGGTTTACTTGCAAATCTTCAAGAATTTTCCTGAGCCACATAATTTCTTTTGTTGCCTCAGCTGTTGCCATGTATTCTGCTTCTATTGTGGAATCCGTTGGAATTGATTATTTGCATGATCTCCATGAGATAGTTCCTAATCTAAGACTCATAGAATATCCTGAAGTAGATACCCTAGTTTCTTTGTCTCCATCGAAGTCTGAATCAAAGTATCCAATTAAACTGAAGTTGTCCACCTGTGTATACTTGATTCCAAAGTCTTGAGTTCCCTTCAAGTACCTTAGAATTTTTTTTGTAGCAGACCAATTTCCCTCACAAGGCTTTTGCATAAACCTAGAGAGGATTCCAGCAACAAAAAAAAATCTGATCTAGTAGTAGTTAGGTAGTTGAGACTTCCTACAAGCTGTCTATACTTTGTTGCATCCTCAAATTCTTTTCCTTCAATAGATGTGAGCTTTAAGTTTTGTTCCATTTGAGTAGTAAGAGGATTGCATTCTGTCATGCCAAACTTGTTCAACAAATCTCCAATGTACTTCTTTTGAGAAAGAAATATGGACTTTGGATGTTGAGTTACTTCAATACCAAGATAGTAATGAACATAGCCCAAATCAGTCATTTCAAAACTTTTCCCCAATTCCTTCTTTATGGATGCAATGCAGCTTTCATTGTTCCTTGTCATCAAAAGATCATCTACATATACCACAAGATATGCAACTATTTTTCCAACTTTCTTGACAAATAAATTTGCATCATCAAGATCATAATGTTTGAAATTGAGTTTCAAAAGATGCTCAATTAGTTTTTCATACCAGGCTCGCGGTGCTTGTTTGAGGCCATACAAGGACTTCACAATTTTGCATACTTTATGTTCATGTCCTTTCACAGCAAATCCTTCAGGTTGGGACATAAAAACATTCTCTTTTAGATCTCCATTCAAGAAAACAATTTTTACATCCATTTGATGGAATTTCTAACTGTTCTGAGCTGCTATGGCAAAGAGTGTCCGGATGGTAGCCCATTTTGCTGTGGGGGCAAAAGTCTCCTCATAATTGACCCCTTCCTTCTGTGCAAAACCCTTTGCCACAAGCCTAGATTTGTGCTTGTCAAGTGAGCCATCAGCTTTATACTTGTTCTTGTAGACCCACTGCGGCCAATTGGTTTGGATCCTAATGGAGGATCAACCAGCTTCCAAGTGTCATTCTTTATGAGGGCATCATACTCCTTTTGCATCGCTTCTTTCCATTCACCATTAGAAGCAGCTTCTTTAAAGGAAGTTTGTTCAAAATCTATAGACAAGTTCAATTCACAATCATAAGAAACATCCATATCAACATGTGAATTAGAGTCATCTCCATCACCTCCATTTTTCCGGTTCGAATTTCTAGTTCCTCTCTTTCCAACCTCATCAGGATGAACACTTTCAAGTGTCTTTGTCAGCCACTTTGGGGCACCTTTCTTAGATGGTCCAGGCTGCTCCGTTGATTGAGTTGGGACTAAATCAAGATTGAGTCTCCCAATTCTATCAATCACATCACTTAAAGCATCATCCGTTGTTGGAGTTTCATGCAGGGAAGGGTGTTCTTCATAAGAAGATTCCACATGTTGATCTAGTATAGGAATTCCCCCTTCAAGATGTGGAATCTGATTATCAAATTCTTGAAATGATTTTGCATTTGCGAATCTATCCTAGCAATCAAGTTGTCGCTCAACAACATTGTCAGTTTTGGATGATTCAAGAAAAATTACATCTCTAGATACAACAAGCTTTTTATTGACCTCATCATAGAGATGGTATGATTTGGAGGTGTTTGAATACCCCAGGAAGATACACTTACGACTTCTTGCACCAAGTTTGTTTCTATGTACCTTTGGTATCAAGGCATAATAGGTGGAACCAAAGACCCTAATATGCTTTACTGAAGGAACATGCCCATACCACATTTCATATGGAGTCTTGTTTCTAATAGCATTAGATGGACATCTATTCTTTATATATGCAACACATAGAACAACATCAGCCCAAAACATTATTTTTACATTTTTGAAGAAGAGCATGGAGCGTACCATATTTAAGATTGTCCTATTCATTCTTTCAGCTACACCATTTTGTTGGGGATTATAAGGTACAATTGTTTGATGTTTGATCCCATGTTGGCGAAGATAGTTTTAAAATTCATTTGATGTGTATTATTTTCCATTATCAGTGCGAATAGACCTAATATGACATTGTGCATCATTTTCAATCCATTTATGGAAGTTCTTGAATGTTTGAAAAGCATCGTATTTGTTCTTCAATAAATAAACCCAACACATTCTAGGGTAGTCATCAATAAATGTCATCATATATTTATTTCCATTTGCAGAAGGAACAAGCATTGGACCACATAAATATGAATGAATGAGTTCAAGTTTTCTATGTGCTCTTGAATGTGAATCATGAAAATACTGTTTGCTATGCTTTCCTAGAATGCAAGCATCACATCGCTTAAATTTCCTAGGAATTGTAGGCAAACCAACAAAACCATTTTTCTTCAACAAGTGGAGGCTGTCATAGTTCAAATGTCTGAATCTAGCATGCCATAATAAACTTGATGGAAGAGTACCTTCTTCATAATGAGAATTATATGAGAAATGTTGTGCATGAGAAGAGGTACCTTGTAGCTTGAGAAGCTTTTCTTCTTCTATTCCCCTCATGACAAGTGAGTGGCTAGATGCTTTTCTCACCTCAAGCTTGCCATCAAAAATATTAATGGAGTGACCCTGTTGGCAGATGTGGACCAAGGACAACAATTTTCTCTTGAGTTGTGGGAGATAGAGAGCATGATGCAAAAAAAATCTAGAAGACAGGCAATTTAACCCTGATTGTGCCAAGCCCTAATGGCTTGATTTTTGATTGGTCTACAAAGTGTATTGCTCCATCAACATTGTTAGTAAATTCTTAAAAAAAATATTTTCTATGAGTCATGTGGCAGGTTTCTCCTGAATCAAGCAACCAATCATTTTTCCAATAAGCAACTGAAGCATTACATAAATCTTCATTTACTCCAATATTACATTGTGCCACAACATAGTGAGCGGATTCAGGTGCTTTACCTTTGTCCGTGTCATTAGTTTTACCTTTCTGTTGGTTTCTTTGCTACTCAATTTTGTCCCATGGTAACTTGCATGTAGAGGCATCATGTGATCCATTTCTTTTGCAGCATGTGCAATGCAAATCTACCTTTTCTCCTTGAGAGTGTCTGCTCCCCCTGCCTTTGAAATATCTTCCTCTTCCTCTTCGACCACCTCTTCCTTTGGAAGAATCTTGAGCAGGATTATTTTCTTTATGGGAAAGGCACACAGCCTCTTCAGAAGATTCAGGGGCTGTCTTCTTTCCAAAATCTTTCTCTCTTTCAGCAAATTTTCTCACAAGAGAGTCAAAGGTAATATCTTTGAGATTTCCATTTGCTTGCAATGACTCAAGATATTTGGAGTAAGTAGAATAAAGTGCCTTGAGAAAAGAAATAAGAGGAATATCCAATTCAACCTTAGTGGATTTGATATCATTCATTATAGATTTTACTTCGGATGCAAGAGCAAGAGGATCATTATTTTTTAATTCAAGAGTGAAGAGTTTAATCATGAGTTAAACAACTTCAAGTGCAGAATGTGAGTCATAGAGTTCTTTCAGCTTTTGAAAGGCTTCGAAAGTAGTTGATAATGGTGAAATATGGTGACTCACCTCTTCATTTACAGATGCTGTGGTTAATGCATAAGCTTTGTTGTTCTTATTTTCCCAAATGGCGAGCTCTTTGTCTGAGTTAGGTTGTTTTGGCTCTTTGTCTCCATCTCCAATGCACACTCCTTTCCACAACTCATTGAAAATGAGGGCGTGGTTTATCATCCAGGACCATTCAAGATAGTTCTCTTTGCCAGTGAGAACTATTCCCACCATGGATATGATTGAATGCATTCTGTAACAAAAAAAATTATGCCTAATATAATCTAGCCTAAATATATTTTGGAGCAGCTCCAATACACAAAAAAACTATATAGCCCATTCAACAGAGGAACCATATTAGAGGTATATACCATACAATGTGAGACCATAGCATTCAAAACACTTCATGCCACAGTGCTTCTGGGTTTCTGGTTTGAATAACAATTAAAAAACAAATTTACACACTCATACTATAACCCGAGTTTGCAACACTCAATTGATCGTTACATAATTCTATCTCAAATAAAACACCTATTAAACCAAGCAGAGATGATATTAATGTATGATCATGAGACAGTTGGAGGAATCAGCTATGTTGAGTGGTAAAGAATTTTGTACAGAAGCAGAAGAATCGGTGTTGCAAAGATAGCACGGGATGCAACAACTATATAATGGATTGCAAATGGAGGAATAATTGAACGTTTGTTAAAATTCTTAATTTCTTCCATTAACGAAGCAACCAAATCCCTCTCTCCTTCCAAATCAATGGAACCAATGGAACCAACATTCAAGAACTGTGTTAACACTTCAATGGAACCAGTGTTAACATATCACACAACATAAATGGATGGGGCAGCATAAATGGATGGGAGAAGCATATGATACCAGAACTGTGTTAACACTTCAATGTTAAAATCAACATATCAACGTTCAATCAATGGAGAGGACGAGGTATAGATGGAGAGGCTGTTCGATGGATGGGGCAGCGATCAATCAAATATATGTTGCGTTCTAGTTTCTAACGGAGCAGTGGTAGAACTAGCACGCAGTTAGGATTATGAGATTGCTTCAACGGAGCAGTGAAGCATTTGAATTGTATTTCATAGAAGTTTGAATTTAGCTTGAATAATATTGAATCTCTAGTTCGTATCAAGCAGGTCAGACCAGAGAATATAAAACGTCTATGACACTGACGCATTGAGACAACATTTGTAGTAGGTCTCTTGACAGAGGGCGCAGGCTTGAAAGAGGGAACAGGTAATATCAAAAACATATATGACACTGCCTAGGGTAGGCTTCAAGCAACCAGGCAGAATATAGGTAGAAAACTGAAACTCAGACACAAGGAGTTACACAAAAACTAATTTCAGGAGCTGGCTCTGATACCATGTCAGGCCAGGTAGTAAATCCACAAATTAGTTCATTTTATTCCTCCAGGTAGGTATTTATTATATACATGAGGGAGACTATTCACTTCATCTCCTGATGATTGTTCATATTTCTTATTATTTATTTACATCATTGTATTTATTCACCCAATCCTGATGATTAGGTGTCAACAATTACAACAAGTATAACACCAAGCATAGTGGCAAGGGAGCTAAAATATATTTGATCAACAAGGACCACACCAAATTCACCTGCTACATCATTGCAGGGAAAGTAACATGACACTTCTCCATAAATGGGTGCATGTTGGACACCATATCAGTTACGGAGCACTATTGCGAATAAATTTCGCTCAATTGGTCTACATTTCTACAAAATGAGTTATTCGAAGATTGCGAGGATTTCTACAAACAAATAACAAATTTCATTTTTGGGTATTTTATTATGACTTTGGCAATGTGGAAATGTTACCCACCAGTAGGGAGGAACCTCGCGGAAATCACAGATGAGAAACCACTAGCACTCAAATACACACCATGGAGGACGTCTGGGGACCCCAGCAGCAAAGAGATCAATGAGGCATGCTTTAAGTACTGGTACTAGAAGATGCTCATGAACATAAGGGAGATGGAAAGAATCCCCAAGGGATGATCATGACCATAAGGGCGACGGAACGAATCCCTAAGGGATTGCTCGATAGCTACTAGCAAGAAATCTAGTTTGGAGTAACACATGACCAGACTTATATCAGGCCACAATGCATCCATCTGGATACTTTCCAAATGAGGCCGAAAATGTTCACATTAGTAGAAGGGGCATTCCAAACAGAGTTCGGATCATGGCCAAGGGTTGCTTGCAAGATTACATATTGTCAGTTCAAGTATTTTTTCGGCAGCATGCAACGGCAACCATTAATAGGAGACACAACCAGGAGCAGAAGGAAGAGGGGGATGAAGGAGGAATTATGGTTGATGGTCTGTCAAATGGAGCAACAAATGATCTTCATTAAGGAGAAAATTTCCATCTTCAAGGATTCATCAAGTAGAACTCCCCAGTCTGATTCTTTTCAAGGGTTTACTTTGTTCAATCTAGTCATAACTACTCCCCTTGTTGTGAATACCCCCCATTATGGCCCTCACTCTCAGAAAAATCCAACCATCCCCAAGCCCAGGTAGCCCAAAGGTACCAAGGTACCAGCGACCAAGAAGCAAAAGAAAATTCTTGTCGTGACTGTTATTGACCTCACCGGTGATGGAATCTAGTCAGCATTACCCTCCCCAATTGTTGAAGAAAACACACAATTTTCCACTACTATTTCACCCAGGTCACAGGATCCATCCCCCCATACAACTTCCACCTCCGTGAAACTATTTGAAAAAATCCCTCCAGGCACCTGCATAGCCACTAAAGAAATGGAAGTTGATTTAGCTATCCAGTCCACCAAGTCGTTGAATGGGGGTGAAGGCCATACTTCTATTCAAACATCCCTAACATCCCTATTTCTAGGAACGGGCCCACTCCCGGGTGAGGAACCAATCACCCCACAACCACACTCCAATGCGATCAAACCGTTTGAAGCCTCATTTCTAATAAATTTCCCTGTTGTTCCAAAGCTATTCATTATCCCTCCTGATCCTCAGTGTTTCGAAATCACGCAACTTGCAAATTCCCCCCAAGGTCACTCAGAAAAATATATTGCTAGTGGCCAACCCCTAAAAGCAACTTCCCGGACCCATCAACAATGCAAACTAGGAACCTTCAATACTGGTCATTGACATAGTTGTTCGGATTTATCCAACAGGTAGGTCATAGGGCTAAACAAATCCACAATGACTTGGTCATCAAGCACGAGCAGCATGAGAAAAAAATTGTCGCTATCATGGCGGAGCGAGATCAACTCCGACAGACCAATCAACAGCTGTAATCATAGGTTGAGCAGGTGACATCAAAGCTACGATCACTTTGGCTAACTATGGCTGATTTAGTAATTGAAGCACCCAAGGATTTTTTGGCCTGCACATTGGTCAACTGTTGCGAGCATATTGAGACAACATGCACAAAACTTGTGGCCACCAACAAGGAGCTAAAGAAGATTTTAGATACAACAAGAGCAGCGCTGCCCAATCCAACTACAAGCTGCTTCACTAATTGATGCCCTGGCGAATGGTTGTGTGGTAATGGAGCAAGTCAATGATTGGTTAGGAAACTTGGCCACGAAAAACCATCCAGTGTATCCACTTCACCAACAACTCCAAAAAGGTATCGCTAATAGCAAGACCTATAGGGACAAAGTCCAGCTAAAGAAAATTGATGACGACATCGCCTCTCTCAAGGCTGGGGTATAAAAAATTGAGGAGGAGTTGGACATAACAAAAAAGAAAATTCGTGATCTCAGGCCATTGGTCCTTAAGAATGTGATTTCTCTGTGGGAGGTATGTGATGATGTGAAAGAACAGTGGAGCACCCTGCAAAATACCCAGCCTGATCAATCGAACTCCACATCAGCAGTCAAATTTCTCCAAAAGGCAGAAACCCTCACAGGCATCTAGCAGACAGAATTGGAATATTATAACCACTTTCACCAGGAAACGATTGTTGCAGTACTTGAGTTGGGGCCTTCATTTAGAAAAGAAGGCCAAAGTGTAGCAGAAGCAACCCCACAAAAAGCAGGACTAACACAACCAAGGACATAAGAAGAAGCGCCACAAGAGGAGTAACCAAAACAGCCGACAACAAGATAGATGACAACACTTGAGATAGATTGACTCGACGACAAGTCAAAGAACTGTGGTCAGGGCCTATTGGGACCTTCGTTTTGAATTTTGGATTTTAGAGAGAAGAAAGGTCAAGGACAGGTGGCGGGGACAATGGTTTAGGTTACAGAGCTGATAGCCAAAGGAAAGGGACAAGAACTAGAAGTGAATAAGCAGTTGAGGTAAGGTGGCAGAAGAGTACAGAAGCAACCGAGCAGGGGAAATAGAAGGAAGTTGAGGGCAGAGTCAACCGAATGGAACTGGCAGTGGGAATGTACAGAAAAGGATAAAAGGAAAAATATAACATGAGGAAAGAGTTGGTGATAAAGTAGGTGAGCAAGGGTAGGATCTAGAGAGTAGGTTCGGTTGCAGAAAGGCTAGGACTATCCTTGGCTCTACTTATGTCCATTCTTGTCAGTTGTGTTCTATGACAATGTACTCTTTGTGTATTTGATGAACGGGCCTCGAGCCTTGTATACTCCGTCATGTACTCTCTTATATTCTAGTTAATGAAAGAAGCAGTTTGGGTTCCTTATTGTATTATTTTGTTCCTTATGGGTTATTTAATTTTTTAAATGAATGATAAATAGCTAGGTATTTTCTTACGGTGACATGAGAAGAATGACAATCTTAGATAAGTACATAGAATTGAGTGTCATGAGCTATTGTTGTATGTTATTTGAATTTCCTTGATACACCCCATCTAACTTCGATCATGCCATGCCTCAGGTGAGACTCCTTTCACTCTGGGTAAGGTGAAAATGTCGGTGTTGTCCTAGACTACAGTGGAACCTAGTTGGCCCCTTGAGCCTGAACCCAGGGTCTCTTCCTTGTTGTCATTTTTGTGCCAAGATAAGTCTCCTACGCAGGAGAAAACCCCTTGGTGACTTGGTTGAGCTCTTATTTGAACTTAAGGGTTTCTTTCTTACAAGAGATATGCAAGAGGGTAAATATGATATATCTCTTCTTGTTGGTGGTAATTAGATACATTATATGTTATAAAGAAGGGTGAGGGTGTAACTAGACCCATTGAAACTAGTCATAACCACCAATTCAAACTTGAAAGGGTATAACTTGGGGCTTTGACTAGGTGGTCTCCTAAATGTTGACTTTGGTCATTTTTTTTCCATCAATAGATCTTCATATGTCATTCTTCTTAGATTTTATGATCAAGCATTTTCTAATTGATATTGAGTTGATTAAATTATTGCCTACATGGAGGAATGGTCAATCTAATAGCCATGAAGTGTCTACGAATTTAGAATTCTTTTTTGTTAGCAAGGTCTTTTAAACTCAAGGTGCAGTATAAATTCTTCTATGGTTGTGGGTGGGGTATATGCATGAAGTTGTGTTAAAATTTTTGGCAAGTAAGGGTGCAATTTGGGTGAAAAACAATAACTCGATCGAGCTATTCGAGGGCTTAAAAAGATTGCTTGATTGAGAATTAAAAAAAAAAAAATCCTCGAGCGAGCTCCTATGTAACATGAGGTTATCTATGAGCTCAATTGAGCCATGTTTTTTAAATTTCCTGCTAATACAAACTAAGCACATAATTAAAATAAGTGGCTCAATTGAGCTTTAAAGCTAGATCGAGCCTGTGTTTAACCACATTAAGGGCTCAATCGAGGGTTTCTTAAAATATTGATCAAGCTATTTGAAATTTTACCTCAAGCGCTCAATCAAGCTACTAAAGACCTAAAAAATAGAGTTTTAGCTCCCCTTCTATAGATTTCTCTGCAACACCATTTTGTACCCTAGCGGACTTAAGGCATAACTTTTCCTTAGGTGGTGGAGTTGATGATGTTGTATTTGTGAAGGAATCCTTTATCTAATGGCATATGAGTTTGACATTTTCGAATTCATATGATATTTTTTATCTAATTTCTTTTAAAGATAATGCTATAAAATTTTTAAATAGTTTCAAAGGGGTTGAATAAAAAATCAGTAACATAAAATATACACAATGAAATTTAAAAAAAATACCACTATCTTTGTTTACAAGTCTTCTTCAAGGGTACTCTTAGTTTTTGAATTTATTTAAATAGTTGAAAAAAATCTTATGTGAACACATTTCTACAAAATGCATTTGAATTATTACTTCGCCAACTTCGAAAAATAATAAATAAATAAAATTTCATAAAAAAAATTTAATATGCATAAATTAATTCTCTCTGTGTATATCATGCTCATATACATTTTTTTTTTTTTAGATACAAATTTTATACTAAGTTATGATATGTGAACACACACATACCTTTTAAGATGTGTGAAAATTTACAAGGACAAGCATTTCATTAATGGAAAATTGACAAATTATACAACACTATTTTTTATTGCAAAAAAATATCATTTGGAAAACAACATAATTCTCCAGAAATTGTCTTTTTACTCTAAATCAAAATTCACAATGCTTATATGAATTTTGAGGGCTTCAATTTGATAAAAGAGTAAAATTTTGAAATTTCATCGCCACATTTGGCCCAAAAGTGTAAACCATCTTCATGTATTCACCCATTGCTCTTTCTAACCATAGGCCTATTTTACTAAATTTTTATCCACTTGGAGGTTCAAAACCCATTCCTCTAATATCTAATCCTTCACGATTGGAATAAGAGGATTATCAGGCTCTTGTGATCCAAAAATGGATCCTGGAAAAACCTGTAAGTCTAAAAGACTTCATATAAGAGGTAAAAGGTGCCAAATGACACAAATCCTTTGTAAATCAGAGGAAAATGAAAGTCGCAGGCTGTTATCAGAAATAGTCCCATTGCAGAGATCTTTTCCTTCTGAATCTACTGCAACTTGAACGGGCTAAAATGGACTTAGGATGCAGAAGTTATCACATGCAGAAGATGCCCAATTTCTTTGAAAAAAGAGGCAAAATCCTTTAAAAAGGCAAAAAGCCCTTCAAAAGAGGAAATCGCATCAGACCAGGGCACAAGAGCGAATTAAGTGAAAAAAGGAAGCCACCCTCGATTGTCGATCCCCGACATATCTAGTCGGAGGAAGGCACATGTGATATAACATGGGGATCGGGCCGAGCGATATGCTGATTGCCGATATCGGCGAGTCACAATTGGCGATGACATATGGCAAGACCCCAGGCTCATGCGATATGCGATTGCGACTAGTCGCATCGCAAAATCGCAACGGAGCTACAGAATGGAGTGAGGCAACACATATATATGTGCGATGCGATAGGAAGACCCAACGAGGCTATGGGCGATATTGGATATATTTTGAGATCCATAAAATGACAGATTTCTATGTATTTTCGCCTTTTCATTAAATAAACAAAAAATGAAGGGAAAGCGCCAATGCGATGAAACCAGACCTGAAGGGGTTTATAAATGCCATTGCATATTATTTCAAGTCCAAAACAAGCAAGATTTCAGGAGGAGAGAGAAAACCGCCCTCATCGGGCGATTAAATCCCGTACAAAAGGGCCACCCGAAATGGAACCACATCCGTTGGATCTGGATCTCCCAAATCAATGGTGGAGATGCGATTTTGCACCTAATGGTGGACCCGAGAGGGTTATAGGAGCAATTTAATGGGTTCTCAAGTCCCGAAATCACGCCCGATAATGCATTTTTTGGGAATTCTTTGTGTTATGGTATTTTCCCAATTCTCTGTTTTTTGCCAGAGAAACGGCCACGATCCTTTAGTAACAGCTCCTGATCATTGATGCACGCTACAGGTGGGCATTTTTGACAAACAATGATGTGTTTGAAGCCACAGAGCCACAGAGCTAGATGGCAGTCGAACAAACAACACACAGGGAAGCCAAAGAGCCACAGAAGGATGATTGCACACAGAGAAACAGCGGGGGTAGCCAAAATGCCAAAATCTCACCTCAAAGGGGGCAAAGAGCTCAATTGAGAGCAAGGGGGATGCTAGAAGTAGTTGCAGAGCCAAGAGAGAGCCGAAGAGATACCGCGCAAAGCAGCTGAGGGAGCCTTTGTGGTCACTTGAAGTTCAAGTGAAAATCCAGAGAGTTGAAGGTTGCAGAGGGCCAAGAAGCCAAAGCCGAAGAGCTAGAGCCAAAGCCAGAACCAAAGAGTCAGAGCCAGAGCCAAGAGCCAAAGCCAAGAGCCATAGTCAGAGCCGAAGAGCTAGAGAGAGAGCCGAGAGCCAGAGAGCCGAGAGCTTCAAGAACCCGAGGATAAAATGGTGTCAAAACCCACTGTTTCTGTGTAAAATAGCAAGATTTGAGCCAAGAGATTGTAAAAAGGACTTATACCATAATCCCAGAGAGCCTAGTTGAATTGACTAGAGCTCATAGAGATGTAGCCCAAGAGTTGTGGGTGAACTCCTAATAAATCTTGTTGTTCTGTGTGTGTTTTATTGTTGGATTGTCTTTGCTGCTTTATTTACTGTTATATGTATTTATATATCAGTTTGAGCACATTAAATTACAACACATAAATATATTTAATAAACAACACCAACATAGACCTTCTGTTCAAGCACATTTTTAATTTCGCATTGGTTAATCAATAAGACTTGGGAATATTTAAAGTTTTGGAAGTGGGAAAGGTTCTTGTAACCTAGACAGGAAGCCTAAGAGCCCCATTTTTAGATCATCTTGTATGCAATTCTTGGACACCCTTGGTCTAGTTAGCATCCTCCTCTTTTATGAGTCAATTTGCTAATAATTTATCAGCTGTTAAGCAAACCTCAAAACTTTGGGAAAATAATTTCTAAGTTGAGGATTTAGTTGGCGTATCTGAAGTGGAAAAATAAATTAAATAATTATACAAAGAACAAAAAGCTAGAAGTGTGTGTTCTGACTTATTATTGAAGATAATATCCATCTAAGAGGAGTGCCATTCTCTTTTTCTCTAAGAGGAGGATCATTGGGGACTGAACAATAGGGAAATGTGACTGCAATTGGAGTAGAATAATGTTACAAACAAATTTTAACATTTTTCAAATTTTGGGAAGCAAGAAAATACAATATGGGAGATCAAAGATGGTAATGACCACATTCTAAGGTTATTTAAGGACAAGGCTGATGAGGGTGCCTAGTTTTCCATTCCTTCTTTTAGATTCTACAAGGATGCCTAATATAGGACATTATATAGGTTTTTTATTGTGTATAGGGTGGATGTAGAAACGTAGCCTCTCTCAAAATATTTGAATCAACTTGTTCTACTCTACCACTATGACAAAGATTAATGCACCACTTATAGTCTTAATGGGATCTCTCTGGTTTGAGGCCCCAACTAGGGTTTACGCCCTTTGGGATGAGAGTCCCATCTATCTTTTTGGCCCGACTACCATATTATGTTTTTACGAATGTTGATTTTTGGATGAATGGTATATGAAAGGGATACCTAAACTAAGTCCTTGATGGAATATAAGTAAAATCAACTTCAATGAAAATAATTTTAGTGAATCTGTACAAGGAATGCAACAACATATTTATTATAAGAATGTATCTCAAAGAAAGAGTGATATAAAATTCTAATTAATATGTACGACGACAGAAATTATACTAGTTTTTAATTATGAAATATTTTACAATCAAAACCCAACATAAAAATATGCAAAAGCTAACAATAAATTCTCAAAATGATAAGAGTTTATAGCAAACAAAATAGTTCATTAACTTTCCACAACAATAAAGCAATCATATATTAATGAACAACAATAAAGAAAAGTCTTACAATAGTCGGTAACCCATGATAAGGAAGTCCTCATTGAGCCACTTTCAGGTTCTAAATATTATCGTTGTACATTCAATGCCAAATTATAAAGTGTCTTAGAAAATCCCAATAGTGGGAATGCATAAAGCTGAAAAATAATCCTGAAGGTAATTACAACCTTTTCCCTCTCAAGATTTCTCCAAAAGTCCAAAAACCCAGATATTTCTTCCTTACTAGAGGGTTATATTTATACAAAGTGAGGTGACTCTTCACATTCTATGACTTTTCACGTGCTTTAATTCCTAATTTCTAATTCACTTTATTTTCTAATTTTATTTTACTTTTACATAATTACATCAAAATTCTAAAATAACCTTTTGAATAAAATAAACGTCTAACTTTGTCCCAACCCAAAAATTGATAAAGCTTGCACTTGGACTTGCAACACTTAGATCACATCGATGTGCCAAGACTTATAACCTATTGCAGTTGATAGATTTTTTGTTTTTGAAATTAATCCTTCATTTATGAAATTGTATTCACATGTATTTGGTATTAATAACTTCAAGTCAGCTTGGATCCGATGAAATAACAAAGTAAGCTTGGTATGCACCTTAGTGGGCTCTATAGGATGTTTTTCCAATGCTACTGTGGTTGGATTTATATCCTTTTCTATGAATCCTAGCTACCTTGCAAGAATTATTGCATGTATTTCATGTTCAATATCTTGCTTAGGTCTCACCTCTCCTCAGGCTCAGATGTAGAATAATTCGTGAGATTTTACTAGTGTGTCCATTATGATGTGATGTTATTAATAGGTGTTCATATTTCTTATCACATCCTTTTCAAGATTTTCTTGTCCTTGGATGGTGAGTCGCATTCCAGCTTTATCTATTTCCTGAATGAGCTCATCTTTTCTTAGCAATTCCTCTAGTAAATCAGAGTGTTCCATGCCACATACATGCATCATATTGATGGCTAACAAGGTCTCTTTGAGTTGTACAACTTTCTCTTTAACTAAATTTTGATTTAAGATGATTATAGCAACCACCTTTTGGAGTTTCCTGAATTCTTGGTACAACTACTTCAAAATTTCCTCTAGTGATTTATTTACCTCCAATGTTGCACTTTGATAATCCTTATCGTAAGAGCTTGAAGTTGATAAATGTTGGTTTTGTTTCCATGGAATTTCTTTCTTCGTGGGCTTTATTCAAGCTCCTATATTGCTCTTTTACATTTTCCATCAAATGTTCAATATTCCTTTGTGTTGACGAGGAAAAGATAGTCTCCATTAAGGCTATGGCCTACATATTATCTCAATTGTTAGACACTATATTTCTTTCCCTAGTGGAAGAGAGATACATTGTAGGAGACAACATAGAGTTGGTTGAGAGATGTATTAATTCCTTTTAGTCCCTTATTTTTATGGCTTCTTTTCAATATTTCTATGCATGAAGATCAATGATTTTTATTATTCACAGTAACATATAAAAAATTTCATACATGTTGATACCATAATTTTTCCTTAATACCATTTCATAAGTACTAGGCATAGTCATGCTCCTAAAATGTCTATTTATTTTCTTCACTTTTTGTTTTATGCATGCTTATTTTCTAGTATACTTTATAGTTCTTAACATCATGTGTAGAGAAAAAATAAACTTGTATGCTTAGCTTTCCTTAAACTGGTAGTTGATCAAATAATATCCTTGATACACAGGGAGTTTTGACGTGTGACTCCTGGAATCGAGTTCCCTCATCAATTCCTCTCAAGGGTTTGTTAAGTAGGGACTACATGCAGTTAAGGGATTAGACAAAAACCTCTTTTCAGTGTTTTCCTCTACCCTGCTTACCCTATATATATATATATATATATATATATATATATATATATATATATATATATATATATATATATATATATATATATCTTTTATTTTTATTAATTCTTTAACCATAAACAAATTTTCTACTTTACCCAGAGCACTTAGACTGAAGAAATTGCATAACTGAGATTAGAAATTCATTAAGAAAAAAATTATTAAATTATATACCTACTACTCATTCTTCTTCCTATGTATGTTAACATACAAATTATTCCAAAATATAAATTCCTAAAGGATCCTAATTCAATGAGTCCATTCACTTATTTGAGTATTTGAAAATAATAGGATCAACCACGCTCCTCCCAACCAATGAATTGCTACCTCAACAATCCCCCCCAATCCTTAGGCATGCAAAATTTTAGGGGCTAATATTCGTAGGTGGGCTAATTTTCCATGTTTTTTTCAAAAAAAAAGATTCATTAATTTCTAGTTTTTCTAAAATTGTTTCACCAAAATTTTATAATATAAAATTATTTTACCTTAAAAATCGCCAAAATGTTATGTAGAGACTATACAAAAATATTATAAATTTGAGCATTTTCACATAAATATTACCAAACATTTTACAAATTGCATGTCATGGACTAGCGAGATTCACAAAGGATTCTAAACTTTAAGATGCATTTCCATTCTTAAAATTTTCCCTGGCCTTAGGCAACCCTCTTGTCAAGAATCAATTCAGTGTTCTTTAAAAAATTCATCCTTGGACCCAAGTAGCATTCTGCTAGATTAGGGTCCAATAATATTATATTCTTTCCAATCCATCCTTTCTCTCCATATATAACATCTATTCTCATATTTCCTTTGTATCTTACAATATCTCTTCCTATTTCCACCCATGACCTTTCTCTCGTCATGTTTATTCTAGCAGTAAACATCTTCTTTTTTTTAAAGATGGAGGGTTTTCTAATTCTAACAACTGTCACTTAAAAATTGCTCTTTCTTAGACTATGATTCATTCTTAATTATTTTCTAGCAATTGGGATCCTGACTACTTGTGTAGGATCCTTTTATATTTTCAAATAAATAATAAGTAAAATAAACAATATTTGATTCATAATAATAAATATTTACATCTATCATCAAAATGCCCACCTTTAATTTTAGCCCCATCGATAATATCCAAACTTAAATGTCTAGATGAAAATAAAATCATAAAAGTCTAATAGGATATTAAGTTCATCAATAGTACTACAATATTGAAGGTTGTAGAGGATAAAAGACATAATGCTTAGTTAAGAAAAGGGTTGAAGACTTAGATGGTAGGGGAAACCTACCCAAATCGAGAGAGTAAGTACCACATCCTTAAGTTGGGCATGTGAGGGAAAGGAAGGGTTTATAGGTATTGGGATTATAAAATAAGGTATCTTGTAAAAATATTGGTTAAAGTGCAAATAAGATGATGAAGTTCCCATCCAGGGGATGTTATAAGATAACAAAGTACTCCATTTTATGGAATTTTTTTGGAAGACATTGTAAGAGACAAAGGAGAGCTTTTGTTGAGAGTTTTCTAAAAAATGCAGAGAAATATAGAGAAATTTTAAAATTAGATAAGACTTAAAGGAAACTTTAAATGAAGTAATGTCAAAATAGTTTTGGTTGAAACTCCTCAAAACATATTAAGCAATAAATTAAAAGTTGGATAAAATATAGAAGCAACCCATAACATCGAAAGAGAGTTGATTTGATTCTTCGAGATCCATCACAATTTTTTATTATGCCAAAAATGAATTGGAACAATAAATAAGTTCTACAGGGAAGGTTAGTCCCTACCACTTATGTTAGAAATTATTCTCTTAGAAAATTTTCATATAAGATGGTTGTGTCCAAATTAACTTAGTAGCATTTTATGGATCCACCAAATTTGAGCTTGATAGGTAATTGATAGAGATTTAGTAGAGTTAAGGAAAATTGCTACAGGAATAATAGAAATCTAAAATGGGTATGTGTTGAAAAATAAGCTTTTAATAATATTGAAAATAAATACTTATTTTTAAAAGTTAAATTTTATAACTTGTATGGGGGTGCAAGGACACACATAAATTTTGGTGGGGAATAACCACTAGTAAACTTCACATTTACATTTTTACTTATAGTGGTTGAGGAACAAATAAATAATTGTGGATAGTGACTGGTAATTTTATATTTATTTACATATTATTTTTACCCATTTTTAATGCAAAAACTTGGTTAACTTATAGTACCTAATAAGTGATGAAAAATATGTTATTTACCTAAATATGAGTTACTTTCACGGATTTAAATCTTAACCAGCCTAGATCCATCTTAACTCCAAATCCAACAAGGCCCGAGAGAGATCAAATCTCTTCATATGTAAACATAGTGAAAAAAGATTTGATCCCTGTAGGGGTTTGATAGATCCAAATTATGATAAATTTAGAATAATTTAATTATTATTTAAAATTATAATTATAAATTTTATTATTTTATTTTATTTATATTTTTTAATACTAGTTCTATGTTATATTAGATATATTATATAGATGGTACTAATTAATTATTGTCAAACCCTATCTCTCAAGGTGAAAACTTATATTATTGAATGTAAAAATTAAGCAAACGTTTGAGCTTGAAGAGGTTTAATCTCTCCGCTGGATAAATACATAGTTAAAATGGATTAGATTGGTTAATATAGTTACTAATAAGTGATATGTTTCTGTCATATACATTTTGTAAAAGGTAATAATTGTATTGCCAAATGTAATACGTAAATGGGATCTGTATGGGTGACAATAAAAAAATCAAATGTTATACTTTAAATATATAACCTTAACCTTATCAATCTTGTTATCACTTAGGTTGTTCCCAAAAGTTGTAAGAAAGGGAATATGGCCAAGGTAACCACAGACCAATCTTTTAGATATAGATTCTAGCCAATCTACATCCAGAGAGGGCTCTCTCTTTATGTTTTAGCTTTGCTTTTAAGGTATTAGGCTAGTTATGAAGCTCAAGGGTTTTGTTTTGAGTTTGGGTGGTGAGATTCAATAGAACAGTGAGGTAAAACAGAATAGTTTAGTCCATTGGGCATGATGGAGTCAAAGAAGATGGATTTCTGGATTTGGTTTCTCAACGGAGGATGGCATCACAGAACAAGGTACTTAAACATGGAACAATTAAAAGGATAGAATCGGATGGAATGGACTCAAATGGATGAAGGGTAGCTAAGAATCCTTCAACATATTGAAAGAGGAAAAATGGATGCTTACCGACAAAGAGAAGTTAAGAATTATTTATCAAATAATCAACATGAGAGAACTAAGAAACATGAGCAATTAAGAATTCACTGTTTATGCTAATTCTAAAGAAAACACAGAGAATAATAAAGACTGAAAACAGAGTGCAGTTAAGCAAATTCTGAATTAATCCTTTTCTTTATCATTCAAATTATGAAACACAGATGATATCAAAACTCAGAAAACTATAAAACATAAGATATAGGGGACTTATTGATCCGGAGTTTGATTCAAGAATTCTGTGACAAGTCCTCTGCATCAATTCTTCATTTAGTAGGCCAGACAATAGTTTGTTTCCAACAGCTCTTTGTTCCAAAGTTTCAGTATTGCAACAGAGTCTAAGAAATCTACACATACCCAACCTCTTTAAAAATATACTGAAGGGGGTATTTATACAACAAAATATCTCATCACAACTGCGAGATAATATCTAGATTTTAACCTAAAGTAATTTTAGATAGTTCGGCTTGCAGCTTTCCTGTGTAGTAGCTTTGTGCACTTGATACTCTTTAATGCTACTCTGCCCATTTTTAATGCTGATCTGCTTTGCCTTTAATTCTCTGATACACTTTGACTTGCGATCTGATACACTTTAACACTTGAACTGATACTCTTTTAATTTTGATCTGACCCTTGCTCACCGTTGTTTGATAAAATGCCCAAAGTTTCCTTTTTCCCAAGGGTAACGGTGCAGCGGGATGAACACTTGTTTGTGGGGGCATTGGAGGTTGTTCTATACCTTTTGATTCATTTCCTTTAGATCTTTCTGTGGCTGCGGAGAATGCTGAGAAGTTCTGCGATTTGATGTGCTGATAGCCATGTTTTAAGAAATTTTATGGGAACTTGTGTCAAAGAGGAGTAAACCATACACTGGAGGGTCAGTTGACAGGCAGCAGAGCTCGTCGATGGAGCTTTTTTCTAGTCAGAGGTAGTCAAAACACATAAACTGTGAACTTAGTGATCTTACTTTGCAAGAGAGCGCAGAGTGCTATATGCTGAAGAACATAACAAAAACAATCTTTTTCCCTTCTTTTTGACAAAATGAAGCTTGGCGGGAAATTTAGGTTCGAAGGATGGATGACATCATCATGACATACGGGACATATGACATGGCAGTGACATGGCATGTGATGTGGCAAGTGATGTCAGCAGAAGGTGATGTGGCAGGGTGATGTCAGCAAAGGACAACTGACGTTAGCGGATGACGTCAACAAGGGGGGGTTAAGTGGTTTTTCCTGCACCGCTTTTGGGCTTGGGCGGTTTCGGGCGGAGGGGCAGCAAACACCCCGGGCGTGCGACGCGTGTCCATGGTACGGGGGTAATATCGCCAGTTCCCCGGGAGGTAACTTTCGGCAGTGGAGGGGGTCGCGAAATAATCGTAGACCATTGGATGTGAGGACAGAGATCTGACGGCGGACGGTTTATGATCAAGGCGGAGGTTTAATGTTGTGCGGGCCCAATATAAACCAAAGTTTTTAAGGGTATCGAGCGAGTTTTGATTGGTCGGCGGGCTTGGTTTTAATTAACCCGGATGGCTAATTAACCCATGTTTTACGCGGTGAAGGTTATTAACAAGCTCCAGATGAACTTATTAATCCCTAACTTTAAAAATAGTGAATATTGTCGTATTTCGATCGGGGAGGGGATATTAAAATATTGGGATTTATTATATATTTACATACGGGGATGGGGAAATAGCAAAGGATTTGTATAATAAAAGTTAGTGTTAATATGAAAAGATGTAATGAACCTGCGCTAAGTCAATATGTTAAAAAACTTAGGCAAAAGGGGAAAAAGTTTATATGCGAAATGTAGCCATTTTCCTAAGTTCAACAAAGTTTTACTTAGGCAAATGTTATGAAATGAAATGAGTTTTTAAGAGGGACATTAAGCTGATCTTAATATCTTTAGGGGGATATTAGTAAGTGATTGGGGAGAAGTGTGAAGGGGAGTTAGTCATGCCTCGCTTGAGCTACTCCGAGTGTAATGTCCACCAGGCACTTATGATAAGAGTGAAATTTTAACACATATTTTTAAAGACAAAACTATCACAAGTCTCATTCTGCAACAACAATCTACTTACCCAGCCTACTTCGCCTAACATTTTTTCCTTCTTTCACTTGGGTGCACTTAGACTAGCAAACCCTTTTCAACTTTTCTTTTCTTTTCATGGTAAGCCTACCTAAGTCTGCACTTATTACTTACAAGGGCTCAGATTAAACTGCTGATCTCCTTTGCTTATCTACCTATCTACTTATCTGCCAAGATTAAACAGTTTGGAAAGATTTTTATTCTCTATCTCTAAAACATGAAATTCAAACATGAACTGGCCAAGATTAAGCTGGTTGGCCATTCATTAATTGTGCAAAAAGGTTCAACAAGCTGTACATGATGCTTTATTTACAGAAAATGAAATAGTAGTGGCATTTGGACTTGCACACTTTCCTGGTCTTTCTTTTTTGGGATTCATTTTTTCTCATTATTTTTATTTTGACCATCTATTCTTTTTTTCACCCTTTGATTTTTCTTTTAAGGTATACCCTATTTACATTTTTTACATTTTTTTTTTTTTATAATATGGAAACCTTTACAGCAAGGAAAGGTATGAACATATTACAGAGCTCAACCAGTCAATCATGAAATATGACACCTATTACTATAGGAGTATAACACTGGCTCCACTTGGGGATGGCTTTCCCTCGTGAAAAGTCAAGAATAGCAAGTCAGATGGCCTTCTACACAACTTTTGCTCTGCTCTGAAATTTTCCTTTTGCTAGTTGCTTTATTGTAAATATGACAGCACACTTATGGAGCTTAGGGCCTTCTCTTCGGGCTTCAACTGCAGCAAGTTACTATCCAATCCACATTTAAACACATTTTTTTTCTCTCCTTGAATCCTTCTTGAGCACCTTGTCTCTTGGGCAGGAGCTTTTAGCCTTGGTCCTTTTGATCAAAATCTTCTTAATCTTTTCCTGCACAACTATGAGATCTGGCCTAAAACAAAAAAGTGCTGCAACTTCAAACCAAATTAGTAAATCATCAAAATCTTTATGACCTTTTGATTGGATTCAAACATTTAAGGATTTATTTTTTTAACTTATTGAAAACTGAATTAAAACAAACTGAAATCCTACCTACTTTACTCTAATAAGCTTTCTGATTGTTGGTTAGGTAAAATGAAACAACCAATGCAACCACTTAAGCATTATATACATCAATAACCTATGTTGCTTTTGTTTGATGGTGTTTAAAATTGAGATCTTGCAATCAAATTTGGCTTTGTTAATCTTTGAGAAGATAAGGAAATCCCTTATCTCCTTTGCTGAATCTAGAAACTGTACAAAAGGGTCCTGCAAAATATATACACTATCCTTGAACTGATTCAAACAATAACAATACAAATGTCCTGGATAGCTCTCATGCCTTGGAATTGAGAAATAACTTTTGTCTTTGTCACTCTGCATGTTTCCAACTGCTCTGTGTGATGATACTTCTAATGACTGTAATGTCTGTCTTGTAAAACCATTATCATCTTGATTTTGACCCTCATGGTCTGTTATTGGAGAAGAATTATGATTTCTTTCATCATCCAACCTGTCAGCTATTGGCTCACAAAGAACTTGGAAGGTTTGTTGCAACTTATTACATACAGGTTCAAATGGAACTTGACAGATTTCTACAAGCTGCTCTTATTTTTCTTTAACAATTTCACATGATTCAAAATAGAGAGGCAGGGAATCACCTTGGAATATTTGATCATTCGTTCCTGCTTCCAAGTTTTCTTCTGCAACCTGACATTTAATGGCATTTTGGGGTTGCAAATCTAGATATGATAAGTTTTGAACAAAGATTTGATTTCCCTCTAGATGGTTAATATCAGGACTTGTTGACATTTGATTTCTAATTGCATGATAGTTATCTCTCATAAACTGAAATGAATCAAAACAAAATGGTAAAGTTCCTTCACTGATTTCAAAATTTTCTGCACTTTCCTCCTCATCCTCATTGCTACAATGAACAAGTTGATCACTACTTTTAAGTTGTTGAACATGAATTTCCTTGTTACCCAAATTAGCTTCTGATTCCTCTGCAAGGTTAATTTGGTTTTGAGAAACATAATCATCATCATATTGATCATACTTGGGTGATTCATTGAAATAAGAAATGTTATCAAATGCACACATTAAATCAGGAGATCACTCCTCCACATATTTCTCTATGAATCTATCATCTGATCTATGGTGGGTCGGATTGGTAGGAATTTGTTTATGAATATCAACCTTTTCCTCTTGTGAAACAAATGTGTCATGATGATTTTGAACAAAACATTCAACTTTCATTGTGATCTTCTGCATCATTTCCTCTACTTTCTTTATCAAAATGTCAAGCCTTTCCTCTTTCTCTATTTTCAACTCCTCTTTTCTAATTTTCAGATTAACCTCTACATCCACTGCCATGTTCTGCATTTGTTCCATAGTGGAGGGGTTTCTTTCTATCAGATGAAATTCTATCTCTAAATCAAATGCTCTTGGGTAATGCAGTAGAGCTGAATCAGGGGGAGGTTTTATATTCAATGGTATTTGTTGAAAATGCAACAAGATGATGGAGCTTAGTGAAAAGAAGTCTCCTTCACTAAGTGGGCCCGCAGGCTATTTTTGGCGCAAAGTCTATTTTTAGACATATGGATCATGGTCTATGAGTTGCAGGATGATTTTTATGGATGATTGGTCATGTTGGTAAAAATAGATGGACCTCTATTTTTAGACATATGGGCGGAGTCTATTTTTAGACTGCCAGTCAAAAAAATAGAACAGTCAAATATTATTAGCTCTTAATAATATTTGGACTATAAACATTATCTTATCCTCTTGCAGCACTTCAGTTCGAGCTACAGATGTGGCACATGCAAGTGCCAGAAGGAAATATGCTTTTCCTATGGGTTAGTTGAGCTATTGCATGATGGACTTCAGTTAGAACTCAAGTGATTGAGTTTGGTGGAGTTGATTGAGGAGTTGACGGAGTTGTGTTCAGTTTGACTTAGTTGAACTAGTTGTATTTAGTCTAACTGCCAAATACACTAGTGATGAGTGATGTGAATTAATTATTAATTAATTCACTAATTATTAACTCATAAATCAACTAAATAATACATCAGTTAACTCAGTGCATGGACAGTTCAGTGGAGACAAGTGTTAGAGGTGGGTGAAAGGGTGAGACTACTATCAGTTGTGACTATAGCTGTGCATGAGATTTGCACAATCGTTGATTGAGATTGCTAATGAGGATTGTGCAGTACAAGCCATAGGGAATTCGAACTTGGATCTGATCTATTCTCAACTTGGATTACGCAGTAGAGGCAGGCAAAATAGTGGAGGAGATTTGAACCCGTGACTTGTTCAGATTTGAGCTAGTTTTGTGTAGCATGTGGAGATAGTATTGAGTACTTGTGAGGAGTATTGTACTATGTATTGTTACATGTTCTCTATCATTATAATATACAGATATTTGGGGGTTTTTGACTGTATGCTTTCCCCATTACATACTGTGTTGATATGTGTGATTGATGTTTTAATGTGCGTATGCGATTGTTTTTTTAATTCTGCAAATTGATGATCAATGGTAGAGGAGGTTATATTATGCATGCATTCCGCAAATAGTGTATAATGAGGATAATCTCTGTGAATAAGTGTTATATTATTCAAATTTATACTTGGTATCATAGCGAATTTGATCATCAGATCTATTATTCAGAAAGTGATTGCATTTTATTTCTTCAGGCAGAGTCTGTAATCGGGCCAGGTAGCCTCTGGATTCATCCTTCTTTTGGAAGGTGAGATATCCGGTAAATGACAATACAGTCAATCTCTGTATGAGAAATACTTTTTTCTCATGAATTTTAGATCAGAAGCAGTTGAGTTTTGAGCTGGTGGAATTTGAATTTGCAGCAGTGTTTTCTTGGTGTCGAAGTTGAAATGTCTTTCAACGGATTGCGATTGGAGTATGCCCTTGAAGGTAGCTCGAATTATATTGCATGGAAAGACAGGATGGAGGCAGTGTTAGATGAAAATGGGTTGAAGGAGTTCATAGATGCTGAGGTCCCAAAGCCTACTGATGCTGCTTAAGTTAAGGCTTGGCAAAAGAAGACATCAAAGTGTCGAAGGATTCTGTTGGAGGGCGTGAAGGATCACATTGTGTCCAGCCTGCATGGAAAGGCTTCTCCGTACTTGATATGGAAATCATTGACAGATTTATTCCAAAGCAAGAGCGACTAGAGGAAGTTGGCGCTCAAGGATAAACTCAGAAACATTAAGTGTGAGAAAGGAGACAGTATGCCCAAGTATCTCACGAAGTTCACCCAATGCCGGGATGAGCTGGGAAGTGTGGGGGTGACTGTCGATGACGAGGACTTGGTGAGCTTGGCTCTCCTTGGTCTTCCGAAGAGTTGGCATTCCTATCAGGACTCTGTCAATGGTTGGGAGAAACTTCCAGGATGGGAGAGACTTTGGTATGATCTTGTGCAAGAGGAGATCAGGCGGAATACCAGGGACGGATCTTCATCAAAGGCATCTGATGAAGAAAATTGCGCTTTGGCTGCCAAAGCAAAGAAGGGGAAGAACAAGAAAGCTTCGCATTCTGATGCAAAAGGCAAGAAGCAGGACATGTCCAAGGTGAAGTTCTTTCACTGTCACCAGCACGAACATTATGCCACAAATTGTTTGCAAAAGAAGAAAAATAAGCAAGCTATTGGATCTGCAGCAGGAGAGGCCTTAGCCTCACAGTTTGAGCTGGATTTTTTTCTGATCGCATGCTTGGTATCAAGTGTGATGGGATCGGTATGGTTCTTGGACAGTGGTGTGTCTTTTCACATTACAGGAGATCGAGATTTGTTTTCTGATCTGGATGAGAAAGATCTTGGAGTGCACATCGAGATGGGAGATGATGGTAGATATAGTGCGACCGGTATCATACCATTTCCTTTGAGAGGGATTCTGGTAAACCCTTCGTATTGAAGGAAGTGATGCATGTTCCAGGATTGAAGAAGAATCTTATCTCTGTGGCGATGTTAGAAGACAAGGGATATGATGTTGTCTTTAGTGAGGGAAAGGCTTTCCTGCGCAGTAAGACAACTAGAGAGACCCGGAAGATAGGGGTTCGAGTCAAGAACCTTTATCAATTTCATGTAGATGGCTGCACAACAATGACATGCAAGGTAGAAGGATTGGTGAGCCGGGATGATGGTGAGCTGTGGCACTGGAGATTGGGCCACCTTCACCATGGAGCCTTGAAAATACTGCAACAGATTTCTACTGGGCTTCCTAAAGGCACTCTTGCGCAGTCAAATCAGTGCAAGGGGTGTACTTTGGGAAAATTTGTGAAAGCCACCTTTCATGAGAAGGATAGTCACGCCACGATGATCCTTGAGAGAATTCACACAGACATGTGTGGACCTTTCTCAGTAGATTCGATAGCAAAGCACAAGTACTATGTGATCTTTGTTGATGATTTCTCTCGAAAGTGCTGGATCTTCTTCATGTAGAAGAAGAGCGAGACATACTCAAAGTTCTGTGAGTTCAAAGCACTGGTCGAGAAGGAATCGGGGAAGAAGGTGAAGGCTCTTAGGAGCGACAATGGTGGTGAATTCATCTCTGGCGAGTTCAAGGACTTCTACAACACAAAAGGGATTCGAAGAGAGCTCATAGCTCCCCATAACCCACAGCAGAACGAGGTTGTTGAGCGGAAGAACAGAACGATCATGGGTGCTGCATGGGCGATGTTGCATGATCAGGGCCCACCCCTTCAATTTTGGGTGGAGGCATGCAATACTGCAGTATATGTGCAGAACCGTTGTCCTCACAAGATACTTGGCATGAGTACACCCAAGGAGGCTTATTCTGGTAAGAGGCCTGATATTTCCCATTTGAGGATTTTTGGTTCTCCTGTTTACATGCATGTGACGAAGGATGCCAGGAAGAAGCTGGAGCCAACCACATAGGTTGGGATATTTGTGGGGTACACTGATACACCCCACAACTATCATGTGTATTTCCCAGACAGTGGCAAGACTGTTGTGCGACGGGATATCAAATTTCAGGAGGAGAAAGCCATGAAGTGTTCGCTTGAGAGGGAGCCACACTTGCATGCAGATGAGGAGCTATTAGTCCCTAAGGATGAGTTTCAAGATGTGGATCAGCCACAAGATGAAGTTCATGGAGTGGAAGAGACCACTCATGCAACGCTAACCATCAGAGGGCAAAAGCACACTACGGAAGCTGAGCGACTGGCTCAAGATGCAGAGAAGGTTGTAGGACCACCTACAGCACAGCGCAGACAGAGACAGCCACCTGAATGGTACATTGGATACATGGATCTTGTGAGCAAATGTGTCGTGACTGAGCCATCCTCTTTCGAGGAAGCTGTGGAGGATCCCGCATGGGTAGATGCCATGGTGGAAGAGTATTATTCGATTGTCAGAAACAATGCATGGGAGATTGTCCCAAGACCAGAGGGAAAGTCAGTGGTGGGTTCGAGATGGATCTACAAAGTGAAGAAGGTAGCTGAAGGGAGTGTGGAGAAGTACAAGGCAAGATTTGTTGCCCGAGGCTTCTCACAGATAGAGGGGATCGATTATGAGGAGACCTTTGCACCTGACGCAAGGTATTCTTCCATATGGACGATTCTTGCTCTCTCAATGCAGATGGGTTGGCACATCCATCAGATGGATGTGAAGACTGTGTTCCTCAACGGAGTCACTGAGGAGGAGGTGTACATAGAGCAGCCTGAAGGTTTAGAGATCTTCAGCAGTGAGTCGCATGTGTGCAGGCTCAAGAGAGTGTTGTATGGGTTGAAACAAGCACCTCGTGCTTGGTACACACAGATAGACAGTTATTTCACCGGACTTGGATTCTCCAAGAGTAAGGCAGATCCTAACCTATACCAGATTGTGGTGGAGGGTAAGTTTTTGATCATTGCACTTTATGTAGATGATTTTATTTTGACGGGAGATGAGCTGTTGATACTTTCATGCAAGGAGGATCTTGCTAGAGAGTTTGAGATGAAGGACTTGGGCCTCCTTCATTATTTCCTGGGATTGGAAATTTGGTAGCACAGTGATGGACTATTTGTTTCTCAGGGTAAGAATGCCCGGGAGATACAAGAGAAGTTCAACATGCATGGTTGCAAGCCTGTTGATACTCCTCTTCCTGGAGGTTGGAGGAAGGAGGATGCTACTTCAGCGGAGGTAGTGGATGCCACTGTTTATCGACAGTTGGTGGGGTCACTTATGTGTCTGGTTAATACACGACCCGATATATGGTATGCTGTTAACCAGCTTTCACAAGCTATGGTTAAGCCAACCAAGCTCTTTTGGAAGGTAGGCAAGCATGTATTGCATTATCTCAGAGGCACATCGGGATATGGATTGTGGTACAGATAGGAGGATGAGGTGAAGCTATGTGGCTTCACAGATGCAGATTGGGTAGGGAGCCCAATGGACAGAAAGAGCACATCTAGAGGGATCTTCAGTATTAGGTCGACAGTAATTTCTTGGTACAACAGGAAGCAGAGATCCGTGGCACTCAGTTCAACAGAGGCCAAGTATATGGCGGCAAGTTTGGATGCATGCGAGGCTATATGGATGAGGAAGATCCTGGTCGGTTTGTTCGGGTCACACTTAGAGCCTACTGTGATTTATTGTGATAACCAGAGTTGCATTAAACTCTCGGCTAATCCAGTATTTCATGATAGATCCAAGCACATCGACATCAGGTACCATCATATCAAAGATTATGTGCAACGAAGAATCATTTTACTTTCATACATTCCCACGGAGGATCAGGATGTTGATATCTTGATGAAGGCGCTCACTAGGAGAAAATTCGAATACCACAGAGACAGGATAGGGGTTGCAGATAATCCATATCTTGTTGAGAGGGAGTGTTGAAAATGCAACAATATGATGGAGCTTAGTGAAAAGAAGTCGCCTTCACTAAGTGGGCCCGCAGGCTATTTTTGGCACAAAGTCTATTTTTAGACTATGTCTATTTTTAGACATATGGATCATGGTCTATGAGTTGCAGGATGCTTTTTATGGACGATTGGTCATGTTGGTAAAAATAGATGGACCTCTATTTTTAGACATATGGGCAGAGTCTATTTTTAGACTGCCAATCAAAAAAATAGAACAGTCGAATATTATTAGCTCTTAATAATATTTGGACTATAAACATTATCTTATCCTCTTGCAGCACTTCAGTTCGAGCTACGGATGTGGCACATGCAACTGCCAGAAGGAAATACGCTTTTCCTATGGGTTAGTTGAGCTATTGCATGATGGACTTCAGTTAGAACTCAAGTGATTGAGTTTGGTGGAGTTGATTGAGGAGTTGAAGGAGTTGTGTTCAGTTTGACTTAGTTGAACTAGTTGTATTTAGTCTAACTGCCAAATACACTAGTGACGAGTGATGTGAATTAATTATTAATTAATTCACTAATTATTAACTCATAAATCAACTAAAGAATACATCAGGTAACTTAGTGCATGGACAGTTTAGTGGAGACAAGTGTTAGAGGTGGGTGAAAGGGTGAGACTACTATCAGTTATGACTATAGCTGTGCATGAGATTTGCACAATCATTGATTGAGATTTCCAATGAGGATTGCGCAGTACAAGCCAAAGGGAATTTGAACTTGGATCTGATCTATTCTCAACTTGGATTGCGCAGTATAGGCAGGCAAAACAGTGGAGGAGATTTGAACCCGTGACTTGTTCAGATCTGAGCTAGTTTTGTGTGTAGCATGTGGAGATAGTACTAAGTACTTGTGAGGAGTATTGTACTATGTATTGTTACATGTTCTCTATCATTATAATATACAGATAGTTGGGGGTTTTCGGCTGTATGCTTCCCCCATTACATACTGTGTTGATATGTTTGATTGATGTTTCAATGTGCACATGCAATTGTTTTTTTAATTTCGCAAATTGATGATCAATGGTAGAGGAGGTTATGTATTATGCATGCATTCCACAAATAGTGTATAATCAGGATAATCTCTGTGAATAAGTGTTATATTATTCAAATTTCTACAGTATTGAGTGATAGACTTGATTAAATCTGTCTGAAAATTGTTGTACTGTTTCATCTGGATGTCTTTTTAACTGATTATATTCTTCTATGATCATGAGGAGATTGACTTTGATTATCCATCTATCAAGGAAGAGTTTGAGAAACTTCTCAAGATTTGAGATGCTTGCCTCAGGCAAGGTTTTGAACCAACTCCTGACTTTGCCTTGCAAAGAAAGAGAAAAAATCCTAATACTAACATCCTCTTCATCCACTTCAAATAAGTTAAGATAATCTTCAAAAACTTGGATATGCTTTTTGGCAGTGACACCATTCTCTCCATCAAATCTAGGGAGATACTTGGGATAATCGTTAGGGAAAGCATGGAGTGTAGGAGGCAAAATGAGTGGTTTATACCTATCAGGAACTTTATGAGGTACCGGAATATGTTCAGGGATTGGCTAATTAGTCTCAATTTTTGGGTTCTACTTAATTATTTAAAAAATGATCTTCATAAGAATTAGAAGACTGTTGTTCAAATGTGTAAGGAGACTTTTCATCTACATTTTTGGAAGGAAAATAATAAAAATTTAATCTAAAATCATCTCTAAAATATAATATACATTGAAAAATCTTATCAATGAAAAAGAACATAATGTCTTGGATAACAATCCAAGTTAAAAGCATGATCTTTTCATATAGTTCTTTCAGGTTCATTTTCTCCAGTGGAGTCTTGATTGTGAAATTGATATGGAGTCGCCAGGTGGATAATTTTAACCTTTGTGTGTCTGATCCTTGTCCACCATCATAGATCAGATCTAAACCTGTAAAACAATTCTGAAGACAAGGTTTAGTTCTCCAGGAGACCGAATTTTTTGAGTATTTTATGATTATTTCGATTTTTTATGATTTTTTAAAACAACTTTTATAATTTCTTTAAGAGGCTTTAGATATGAGATTTAAACTTTCTTAAAGACTTTATTTGACAAGAGGAACTGATCAAGCATTTGAAACCAACTGTTCAAACCATAAGCTAGACCGGAGATAGACTGAACTAGCATTTATTTACTTCTGCAGTTGCAAAGCAAAAGCAGTTTCAAAGGCTACCTGGCTAATTTCAGGCTCCATCTGTAGCTTATACAGAAAACAGTAGCAACAAATAGTTATTCAAGTCCCCAGTTGAGTCGCCAATGATGTTATCACTCAGGTTGTTCCCAAAAGTTGTAAGAAAGAGAATACGGCCAAGGTAACCACAGACCAATCTTTTAGATACAGATTCTAGCCAATTTGCATCTAGAGAGGGCTCTCTCTTTATGTTTTAGCTTTGTTTTTAAGGTATTAAGCTAGTTATGAAGTTCAAGGGTTTTGTTTTGAGTTTGGGTGGTGAGATTCAATAGAACAGTGAGGTAAAACATAATAGTTCATTCCATTGGGCATGGAGTCAAAGAAGATGGATTTCTGGATTTGGTTTCTCAACAGAGGATGGCATCACAGAGCAAGGTACTCAAACATGGAACAATTAAAAGGTTGGAATCAGATGGAATGGACTCAAATGGATGAAGGGCAGTTAAGAATCTTTCAACATATTGAGAGAGGGAAAATTGATGCTTACTGACAAAGAACACCTAAGAATTCTTTATCAAATAATCAACATGAGAGAATCAGGAAATAGGAGCAATTAAGAATTCACTGTTTATGCAAATTTTGAAGAAAACACGGAGAATAATAAAGACTGAAAACAGAGTATAGTTAAGCAAATTCTGAATTAATCCTTTTCTTTATCATTCAGATTATGAAACACAGATGATATAAAAGCTTATAAAACTATAAAACATAAGATATAGGGGACTTATTGATCCAGAGTTTGATTCAAGAATTCTGTGACAAGTCCTCTACACCAATTTTTCATCTAGTAGGCCAGACAACAGTTTGTTTCCAACAGCTCCTTATTCTAAAGTTTCAGTATTACAACAGAGTCTAAGAAATCTACACATACCGAACCTCTTTAAAAATCTGATGAAGGGGGTATTTATACAACAAAATATGTACAACAAAATATCTCATCACAGCTGTGAGAAAATATCTAGATTTAACCTAAAGTAATTTACAAGTAACATCGAAGTAGCTAACTTATGTTGTGCTGGAGGCTGGCTCTTTAGGGTTCAGCTTGCAACTATCCTGTGTAGTAGCTCTGTGCGCTTGATACTCTTTAATGTTGCTCTGCCCCTTTTTAATGTTGATTTGCTTTGCCTTTAATTCTCTGATACACTTTGACTTATGATCTGATACACTTTAATGCTTGAACTGATACTCTTTTAATTCTGATCTGACCCTTGCTCACCGATGTTTGATAAAACACCAAAAATTTCCCTTTTCCCAAGGGTAATAGTGCAGTGGGATGAACACCTGTTTGTTGGGGCATTGGAGGTTGTTCTGCACCTTTTGATTCATTTCCTTTAGATCTTTATGTGGCTGCAGAGAATGCTGAGAAGTTCTGGCATTTGATGCGCTGATAACCATGTTTTAAGAATTTTTACGGGAACTTGTGTCAAATAGGAGTAAATCGTACACTGGAGGGTCGGTTGACAGGTGGCGGAGCTCGTCGATGGAGCTTTTTTCTGGTCAGAGGCGGTCGAAACACCTAAACTGTGAACTTAGTGATCTTACTTTGCAGGAGAGTGCGGAGCGCTATATGCTAAAGAACATAACAAAAATGGTCTTTTTCCCTTCTTTTTGAAAAAATGAAACTTGGCGGGAAATTTTGGTCCAAAGGACGGATGATGTCAGCATGACGTATGGGATAGAAGACATGGTAGTGATGTGGTAGGTGATGTGGCAAGTGATGTCAGCAGAAGGTGATGTGCTAATGTGACGTCAGCAAAGGACAGCTGACATCAGTAGGGGGGAGGGCGGTAAGTGGTTTTTCCCACACCACTTTTAGGCTTGGGCAGTTTCAGGCGGAGGCGCAGCGAACACCCTGGGCGCGCGACGCGTGTCCATGGTATGGGGGTAATACCACCAGTTCCCCGAGAGGTAACTTTCGGCAGCGGAGGGGGTCGCAAAATAATCATAGACCGTTGGATGTGAGGACAGAGATCTGACGGCGGACAGTTTATGAACAAGGCAGAGGTTTAATGTTGTGCGGGCCCAATATAAGCCAAAGTTTTTAAGGGTATCGGGCAGGTTTTGATGGGTCGGCAGGCTTGGTTTAATTAACCCGGATGGCTAATTAACCCATGTTTTACGCGGCGAAGGTTATTAACAAGCTCCAAATGAACTTATTAATCCCCGACTTTAAAAATAGTGAATATGGTCATATTTCGACCAGGGAGGGGATATTAAAATATCGGGATTTATTATATATTTACATACGGGGATGGGGAAATAGCAAAGGATTTGTATAATAAAAGTTAGTGTTAATATGAAAAGATGCAATGGACCTGCACTAAGTCAATATGTTAAAAAACTTAAGCAAAAGGGGAAAAAAGTTTATATGTGGAATGTAGCCATTTTCCTAAGTTCAATAAAGTTTTACTTAGGCAAATGTTATGAAATGAAATGAGTTTTTAAGAGGGATATTAAGCAGATCTTAGTATCATTGGGGGGAGATTAGTAAGTGACTGGGGAGAAGTGTGAAGGGGAGTTAGTCATGCCTCGCCTGAGCTGCTCCGAGTGTAATGTCCACCAAGAACTTGTGATAAGAGTGAAATTTTAACACATTTTCTAGAGACAAAACTAGCACAAGTCTCATTCTGCAATAGCAATCTACTTACCCAGCCTACTTTGCCTAACATTTTTTCCTTCTTTCACTTCGGTGCACTTAGACTAGCAAACCCTTTTCAACTTTTCTTTTCTTTTCATGGTAAGCCTACCTAAGTCTGCACTTATTACTTCCAAGGGCTCAGATTAAACTGTTGAGCTCCTTTGCTTCTCTACCTATCTACTTATCTGCCAAGATTAAACAGTTTGGACAGATTTTTATTCTCTATCTCTAAAATATGAAATTCAAACATGAATTGGCCAAGATTAAGCTGTTTGACCATTCATTAATTGTGGCAAAAGGTTCAACAAGCTGTACATGATGCTTTATTTACAGAAAATGAAATAGTAGTGGCATTTGGACTTGCACACTTTTCTGGTCTTTCTTTTTTGGGGTTCATTTTTTCTCATTTTTTCTTTTGACCATCTATTTTTTTTTTCACCCTTTGATTTTTCTTTTAGGGTATACCCTCTTTACATTTTTTACATTTTATTTTTTATTTTTTTTAATAATATGGAAACCTATACAACAAGGAAAGGTATGGACATATTACAGAGCTCAACCAGTCAATCATGAAATATGACACCTATTACTGCAGGAGTATAACAGATCCCAATTTCATTTTATCGTTACAATAGAAAGTAGTAAAACATTTAGAGTTTGGTTATCTGCTTTCACACTTCTAATCATTATGGTTTAAGTGATGTCTTAAATTTGAGTTATGGTGTAACTCCACTTTGGTGTGGATCTTGAGATTATTGCAAAACTCTTGAGTCTTAATAATATTGTAGAACTATTTACACAGTTAATAATATTAGGAAAATGGATTTTATATGTTTTTAGGAATTTCAATCTTTCTATAAAACCAATAGAAACCATTGAACACAGTATAAGTCATTATTAACTGACAAACAAGTTCACAAAATCATATAGCTCTAGCATGTTACATAGGAAATATAATCCCCTCGACAAAATTAAGGTAACAAATATTTTTTCATGACCAACAATGTTGATTTCATGACAATACTCTTTGCTAAAGTTATAGTAAGTCATTTTTGTGCAAATAATTAAAGCCATATAATGCACATAGTTAGAAAACTACTCAAACTTATGAAAAAGGATAAATATAAAATCCCGAAGTCATCACCTAAAATCCTAAAATTATAGAAAGCCTAAAATTGCATAACTTATTATCGAGGAAGAAATAAAAGTATTCCAAAATTTAGTTAGAACGAAACCAAATCTAACTATAACCTACTCATTGATGTCGAATGTCATCAATTGACAAGCTTATTACTAAGAGAAGAAGACTCTAGAAGCAATGTGAATCTTTCTTATGGAAGGTTCCCAAGTTTTGGTTAACTATTTGATTTTTTATTTTTTTTTTTAATTTATTTTATTTTTTGGAACATTCTTGTTAACTTATTTTTGTTTGGAACATTCTCATTAGCTATATTATTTTGTTTTATGTAGCTTGATTGAGTATTTTATAATGTTTACATGATAGGACATGACAATACATTACATCTCTTATAAAGTGGGTTGGAGAGCACCTATGGGCGCAACTATAACCAACATGGATCCATCTTAACGTGGATCTATCAAGCACCAAGAGGGATCTAATCTCTCGAGCCGCAAACCTCTTTTTTGAGTTCAAAACATAAGGAAAGGTTTGCACCTCAAAAGATTTGACCCCTCTCGGTGCTTGGTAGCTCTGAGTTAAGATGGATCTAGGTTGGTTATATAATACTATATAATATTTATATTTGTATCTAGGTGTGTATTCGTCATTCCCTCTCTCTATCTTACCCCCCAAACATATGCACTCTCTCTCCATATCTATCTCTCTCTCTCTCTCCCTCCCTCTTCCTCTTCGCCTCTTTCTCTTCCCTCCCACTCTCCTCTCTCCCTCATTCTCTCTCCATCGCTCCCTTGTCACTCCCTCTCTCTCTCTACCTTTCTCCCTCTATGTCTTTCTTCATCCTTCCCTCACTCTCCTCGTCCAACTCCATCTCTCTCTCTCTCCAACTTTATCACTATCTCCCTCCCTCTCCCCTTCTCTTTCTCCCTTCCATATTTGTGCCTCCCTCTCTCCCTCTCACCCTTCTCTCCCTATCTCTCTCCCCTCCTCTTCTCTTTCTTCTCTCCTCTCCTCTCCCCATCACTCTCTCTATGTCTCTCCCTTGTCACTCCCTCTCTTTCTCCACCTCCATCTCTCTCCCCCTCTCTCTCTCTCTCTCCCCCAACTCCCTCTCTTCGTCTCCCCCCATCTCTCTCTCTCTCTCTATGAAAATATTTTTAGTAGTTGTGAGGATAGGGGGTTTAGATATATCTCAAAATTAATTATAACTTTTTTTTATTAACTTCAATTAAAAAATGTTATAAAATAAAATTAAAATAAAATATTTTTATTGTGAATAAGTTATAGTTTTTGGGCATGTGGTATTGATAAGCCATGGTATTGAGAACAAAGCCTATTTACAAGTTAATAATATCCATGGTAAAGTGGGGGTGAATATCCATGGTTAGTAATCTTGTCATATTGTTATAAAATATTTTGATTGTGAAATAAGTTATGATTTTTTTGGCATGCGTTCATAATGTCAATGGCAAAGTGGGTTGAATATCCATGATTAAGAATCTTGTCATATTGTTAAAAAATATTTTGATTGTGAAATAAGTTATGTTTTTTGGGCATGTGGTATTGATAAGCCATGGTTTTGGCCCATGGTATTGTAACAAACCCTGATTTTTACAAGTTAATGATATCCACAGTAAAGTGGAGGATATCCATGGTTAAGAATGTTGTCATATTGTTAAAAAATATTTTGGTTGTGAAATAAGTTATAGTTATTGCCCATGGGGTATTGATAATTCATGGTATTAGTTCATGGTATTGTAACAAAGTCTATTCACAAGTTAATAACAAAATCAAAATATAACAAATTGAATTTTAGTATTTTTATTATTAATTGAGCCAATATTTAAATATTTGCACTCATGCCTAATCACTTTTTTTTTTTTAAATTAAACTGACATTTAAAATTATTTACATACTTACATTACACCTACACATATACTCTATGTAAAAAACACAATATTAAAAAAACATAACAAACAATTATATCCATAAATTATGAAAAAAAAATTGTGAGAAAATTTATTTGTAAAAATTATCCATAATATTGCAATAAAACTTTTAAATCATAATCAAACAAATATTTGGAAAATATTTATTTTTAATAATATTAAAAAAAAATTAAACATTTTAAATTCCATTTCTTCCATAAAACTTTTACCTAAGATTTTCAAACTGATGATCATAGATTCCAAACGGATCGTATCATTTTTTTCTCCCAAGATTAGTGGGATCAGATATTCCCACACCGAACGTTCGCTCCAAGTTAAAAGAAAGCTTTATACCGTAGTGAATAAACCAACCAAGTCTTCGATTGACATCTTCTCTTTCTCTGATTTTTCTATGTTACCCAATTATTGCGCGTTCTAGTCGATTGACGTCTTCTCTTTCTTTGATTTTTCTATGTTACCCAATTATTTTGCACATTCCATTTTTCCATTCACAACATAAATGGGTACCTATTACCCAAGTGACATGTATAAATGAATATTTTTCAGAGATATATATAAATGAACATACAATATAAAGGAACTACAAATTTTTTAATTGTAGTATTGGCTCATGGTATTGTAACAAAGTTTGATTTTTACAAATTAATAATATTCACACTAAAATGGAGGTGAATATCCATGGTTAAGAATGTAGTCATATTGTTATAAAATATTTTGGTTGTGAAATAAGTTATGATTTTTTCTCATGTGGTATTGATAAACCATGGTATTAGTTCATGGTATTGCAGCAAAGTCTATTCACAAGTTAATAACAAAATCAAAATATAACAAATTAAATTTTAGCGTTTTTATTACTTTAACTTTTTGTTATTAATTAAGACAATATTTAAATATTTGCACTCACCCCCAATCATTTTTATTTTTTATTAACCTTACATTTACAATTGTTTACATACTTACATTACACCTACACATCTACTTCTACTTTATGGACAAAGACAAAATTATTTTTTATTTTTTAATTAAACTGATATCTAAAATTGTTTACATACTTACATTACACCTACACATCTGCTCTATGCAAAAAAATAAAATATTAAAAACCATGACATGAATATGGCAATTATATCCATAAAAAAAAATATAAGACTTATGGATAACATTGTCTTATCCAAATGTTACAATAAAACTTTTAAATAATAACCCCATCAAATATTTGGAAACTATTTATTTTAATAATATTGAAAAAAATTTAAACATTTTAACTCGCATTTCTTCCATAAAACTTTTACCTTAAATTTTCAAACTGATGGTCTCCCTTTTTTTTTCCCAAAACTAGTGGGATCCTGGATTCCCACACGGATCGTATCATTTTTTTTTCCCAAGATTAGTGGGGTCAGATATTCCCACACCTAACGTTCACTCCAAGTTGCTCCTGGCGAAAAAAGTTTTATACCGTACTGAATAAACCAACCAAGTTTAATATTTGTGATTCCGCGGCAATGTCCCTGTCGATTGACGTCTTCTCTTTCTCTGATTTTTCTATGTCACCCAATAATTCACGCACGCGACATGTATAAATGGACATACAACATAAGAGAGTTCGCAGGCTTTCCAAACGTTGTAGTGCCCAAGGAACTACAAACCTCTTAATTGTGTGATCTCTGTGACGCCAGAAATGGATAAAGGTGTTACATTGCTTCTGTGGTTTGTCACGGCAACCATACTAACGCTGGCCACCGTAAGTGCCACCACAGCTACTCATTATTCCCATCAACACGAAGATCCGTATGACCGCGTGGGTGGGAATTCAGATTTCAATGACTATGTTGGTTTCAATGAAGGCGATTTGGGCGAAGCTGAATTTATGCAATTTTCATCATCAACCATGGATGCCGAAAATAGAGACGTGGAGGCTCTTTTGTCTTTCAAAGATGCCATCACAGATGATCCAACTGATTCTCTGTACGGCTGGACGGCTGACAATGCAGAAAACGTATGGCAGTGGACGGGGATTTCTTGCACGTACACAGAGAGAGTTGTTGCCATCAAGCTTTCTCAATTATCATTGTGAGGTGTCCTTCACCCATCTCTATGTAACCTCTCTTTACTGAGGACTTTGGATCTTTCTCGTAATTATTTGATTGGTGTGCTCCCCCCATCTCTATGTAACCTCTCTTTACTGAGGACTTTGGATCTTTCTCGTAATTATTTGACTGGTGTGCTCCCCCCATCTCTATGTAACCTCTCTTTACTGAGGACTTTGGATCTTTCTCAAAATCATTTGAGAGGAAGAATTCCGCCAGAATTTGGGCAACTTAAAGTGCTCGACTTGTCGCGTCAACGGGTGCTCATGTTTGACTCAGGGGAGGGATCCCATTCGCTCTCGGGACTCAGTAGAGAGATCGCACCAGGACTCAGTGGAGAGATCCCATCAGCTCTCGGGAATTGCAGTCAATTACGGTTCATCGACTTCAGGTATAACAACTTCAGCGGGAGAATTCCATTAGAACTTGGCTATCTGCGCGACTTAGAGTACCTGATCCTGGGTTCCAACAATTTGGAGAATAGCATACCTGCATCTCTCGGAAACTGTGGAAATCTTGTGCACCTCGATTTATGTTACAACAAGCTGGAGGGATCCGTACCCATGAGTATATTTCGGCTTCCCCTTTCCATTTTATGTCTTAGTTATAATATGTTGACAGGGACCTTACCGGAAGCCATTGGCAATCTGACCCACTTGAACTACTTATATCTTAGTGGAAATCGCTTCACTGGGAAATTACCTGAAGCTATTGGCAATTTGAGCTCCCTCACCGGCTTAGGTCTTTCTGCATTATTTTCAAATGGTTCGACAGGAAGGATACCTGACTTCATTAATAGATTAAGTGAATTGACCTTGCTATCATACTGTGGAAATGATCTCAGAGGACGGATACCTGAATCCATTACTGGATTGAGTCAATTGACCGACCTATACCTTTGTTCTAATCGTCTCACAGGGGGCATACCTGAATCCATTACCAACTTGACTAAATTGACCCGCCTAGACCTTAGCACAAATAAACTCAGTGGGAGCATACCACGTTTCATTAGCAACTTGAGTTACTTGACCGTCTTATATCTGGGAGACAATGCCTTCACCGGGAGCTTATCTGAAGCCATTGGCCATTTAAGTACTTTGATCCAGGAGTTAATTTTAAGCTCAAATAGCCTCGTAGGGAAAATCCCTGAATCCATTGCCGGTTTGAGTCAATTGGTGGACCTATATCTTGATAACAATAGCTTGACAGGGAGCTTGCCTCAAGCAATTAGCAATTTGACCAACCTCCAATGGCTTGACCTCCATGACAACAATTTTAACGGCAGTATCCCAAAAAGTTTATGTGAGTTAAAGTGGCTTGAAAGTTTAGATTTATCAGAAAACAAGTTAGAGGGATCCATTCCCCACTGTTTTGGCAATCTTCAATATCTCTCTAACTTGGTATTAAGCAACAATTTGTTGTCAGGCGTGCTACCAGGAACATTAAATAACATCCCTTATTTAGTGAGGTTGAAGGTCCACAATAATTTGTTTAATGGAAATTTGGACATAGGTTGTCCAATTTATATGGAAATTTTCTCGGCCTTTTCAAATAGTTTTTCTGGAGATCTACCGGCATCTTTATTTAATTGCGCTCAACTTCAGCTGTTGGATTTAAGAAGAAACAGATAGACAGGTACACTCCCAGAATATCTAGTCTCTCTTCCTGAGTTAAAGGTTTTAAGCCTGGTTTATAATAATCTTCAAGGTGTTCTACCTTGGATCATAAATCTCGCCAAATTGCAAGTGTTGGAATTATCCAACAATAAATTTAGTGGAACAATACCATCTAATCTTTTTAGGTTAGAGGGATTCCAAATCAATGGATCTTCACAATTATTTTCCAACACATTATATGCAGAGGTGGAGATGGATATGAAAGGACATCAATATATCTACAATTACATATTGCTGACAAACACAGTAATTGACTTGTCTAGCAATGATTTTGTAGGGGAGATACCAGCAAACATTGGAAGCTTGCATGGCTTAAGATTGTTGAATTTATCAAGAAACCATTTAGAGGGAGAAATCCCTAAATCTCTTAGTGAGATATCTTTTTTGGAGCAGTTGGACTTGTCTGTAAATAACCTCAGCGGGATGATTCCTCAAGAACTATCTAAATTATCCATGTTGGCATCTTTCAATTTTTCATGGAACAACCTATGTGGGCAAATCCCAATAGGAACTCAGTTTGACAACTTGGATGTCACTATATATGAAAGCAACAAGTGTCTATGTGGCAATCCTTTACAGCGATGTAAGAGAAAGCAAGTGACACCAGTAACAATGGCTACACAGGTTCTAGTGAGATCAAAATGGTTTGATCAAGTGGATGAGAAAATTTCTCTCAATGCATTGGGGTTGGGATTCAGAATTGGATTCGTAGGAGTTGTTTTTGTGATACTCACATGGGAGAGAGCTAGGCATTGGGTAGTGCCTCCTAATAGACGACCCTTCTATGGTGTGTATAGATTTCCTACATAAAATTCCCATCATGCCAAATGTATAGTTGATAAATAAAAATATATAAGGATAGTGCTTCAATAGAGGGACCTCAGGATTGAGATGAAACCCTCCCTCACTCTTGATGTATGTTTGCATCATTAAAACAATTTGATGCTATAATTTTCTAGTTAGGGTTGCTTATCCCATGTTAGAAGGTTATTTTAGGTAATGAAAAAGATTAAATGTGGAACATTTTGGTTCTATTCATGTTATGAGGAAATAAGATTTGAATATATGATGTATTATTGATATTTTGTTCAATGTATACTTAATATATGGTTTCATATATGAAAATTCCTTTATTATTCATGGTTGCATGCTATTAGTTGGTAGTGATTCCATGGTTTTATATAAGTGATCTTACTTATTATCAAACATTTGAAAAAAAAATGGACTAATTTAGGTGAATCAGTGAATGCATTAATTACATGTTCTCCAAAATATTCAATTCATCTTGCTCTTATATCTCAATTCAATTTCCCAATTGAATATGCATGAGGCTTCGTAATCCACCAACCCATTATTTCTAAAGAATATCAAAAATATTTTTGTAAATTTCTCTACTTGTAACATAAATAAATTTTAAGTAATTGAATATCTTTAAGTGTAGGTCCAAGAGGTAAAAAATTGACACCATTGTGAGGGACAAAGTCCAATTGTTGAGATTTAGTAGATTGACTAAAATGACTTGAACAGGGAATTTATATGAAGATCTCATTCTCATTTGGGGACTCCACAAAGGAATGAAACAATGTTCTTGAGTATTTTTAAGTCACATGTTGTATGTATACGTGTGGAATCAAGATTGAATGCATTTGATTACTAACTTGGTGAATCCAATGGTATTGAAATAGGGTACCATTGCAATATGTTTTAAAAGTTCCATATCAATAATTTATGTTGAAGATTTGAATCTGAAGAAACATGTTATTTCCCCACAGGAGGCCAAGTGATATCCCTTATCTAATTTATCCCTTATCTAATTTCTTGAGTATCTTAGGATTTTTGAATGAGATCCTATCTCCTTATTGGGATGATAACATTGCAAAATTCCATGGACATGTCCATTCAACTACATTGCATAAACATTCCGCATAAAAACTATTTCATATATTGATGTTTTCCACGAGGATGTCATGATGAGAATGTTTGTATGTACCTTCGAAGTTTTTTCCAAAACATGGTTTGAAAGGCTTGGTGGAAAGGAAATGTGCTCATTTAAAATTTTATTCAAATCATTGCATAGACATTTGGATCTTAGTTATGAAGAAGAGGAAATGATTGAAAAGCTTGTTGATGAGCCATCTATGTATGAGATTTTGATTCTAGGTGAGAAGAAGTTTGATGAAGTTCTTAACGGAAAATAATACATTGAATACTATGCATTTCATATTGTTTCAAAAGAAACATACTTTGATGATGATGTACACTTACATGAGGACATTCTAGTAGCCATTACAACTTTGAGGGACAAGGCTTTGGTAAGTTATGTTGAAACTTCTTTCAAAATTGATAAAAATGATGAAATTTTTGACATTTTAAAGGAATTGATCTTGTGGAAAAACCATTGGAGGATGAATAATTACATGTTCTTTTTCTAGCTCATGTGATGAACAATATGGTACCCAAGAGGATGATGATATTATCATTCATTTTGTGATTGCTAGATATAAATGAGATGTGAATTTCTAGTTTTTTATGGAGACATTATATATGACATGGATGGTGAGAGTTTGATAGGTGAAGCCATAAATTGGAACATTTCTTTCCTGACCAACCTTGAGAACTGCCAAAGGAAGAACAAAGAGGAAATTGCTAATCCAGTTTTTTTTTTCTTTTATACTAGGAAACCAAACTATGTTGAGCTATAAGATGCATTATCTATTTTTAATCAACATCTAAGTGTCTTTTTCCTTGGGAATTTTTTTTGTATTGAAAGGAGAATTTTCATCACACTATACAAGCATAAACTTTCCATTAATAAGTATCTTCATCTTGTACCTAATTTATGCATAAAAAAATCAGCAAGGGAAGGCAATTTTAATGCTTAGACTATATGTTTTAGTTAGTGACATGCTCAACCATTGATGTATCATGGTTTTTTTTCATCCTTCCAAAAGAGGGCATCAAGCCTCAAGTCATGAGATGATTTATTTTTCCACATCTAAAATTTTGTGGCATACTTCATGTGGATGTTTGATAGAGCATATCAAAGAGAAGCATCAAAATTTATATAATTTATCTAGGAGTTGTCTTCTAAAACCTTAGTGTGAAACACTATTATAGATGACTTTGCATAGTATTCAAGGAGGTTGATTTTTGGAGAATATACACTAGTCTTTAGAGAGGCAATTTGCAGTGCATGGAGGTGATTCCTAACTACATGATTGATTGTCCCGTTTATATATTGAAGGAAATAACCATACCAGCCTTAACAAAAAATTCAAAATAGTCATGAAGTATCATATCAACCTTGGTGTAATATTCATGTTTTATATTGTATTTGGTAGCTTACTCCACTCTTCATCCATACTATGATTGAGTTTCAATCCTATGCTTACAACATGTTTGATATAACATTGTTTTGGTTTTTCTTTTCAAACACAAGGGGAGATAGTATATTGAGGTGATGTGGTGATTGCACTGCTTCTTTGATTTCACTTATAATTTTCATCTTCCTATTATAGACTAGGTAGAAAGAATATTCTTAATGTTCATCAACAATAGATTTCATTTATGCTCTCTTTCAAATTTTGAGCTCATGCCTTTATTTGCAACACCCATTGAGAATGAGTAATTAGATGGAAATCCTCAAGTTGTTCCAATGAATTGGGATTGAATATAATTTGTACTATGTGATGGGGATATGGAATTTTTCATATATCCCATTTTGGAGAGTTAGCCCTTCGATTCACCTTGCATGTAAAACAAAGATTCTAGAGTTATATTACACTCCACTATGATGTGTAGTCCTAATATGGAGATAATTATTACCTATCGAAAATCATGGTTAATTTAAATCACATTTTCATAGGCCTTTATTCTCTTACTAACATAACATATCCTTGGAGCTCAATGGTAATGACAAGTTGCAAGAAGAGACTTGGGATATATTGATGGATACCTTTACAAAGACACTTCATTTGTGAGGTTATGTACATTTGACACAAATTTAGAGGCATGGTTACATGGTGTAGACTATATTTTGTTGCATCATTGATGGTGACCCTTATGCCTTAGTTACGTGAAAGAAACTAGACCGCATAGATGGAGGATGTAAATGAACAATAAAACCCTAATGGATGAAAACCTTACCTTAGGAAGAATTAAATTTGTAGAATTTTACTTGTAGATTCAAATTGCTTATGTAATATGCTAGAAAAAAAGATTTGAATCTATTGTACTCATCAGTGGAAAAAAAAATTATTTATGAAAAAACTAAGCAGAAAAGGAAGAATTTCAATCACACATAACACAATATTTTTCTGGGGAAAGCAACTGCTCAAAACCCCTACTATCTATATTGCATTAACCAGAAGATATGAGAAGTAAATAAAATGCTTGTTCAACCCAAAAAATCTCGGCACAAGTACAAACTATCTCCCTGCTTCACAACCCAGCTCAAGCCAACACTTAGCCAAATATGCTGACTTCCAAGCCCCTAATTCCTTTCCCTCAGAAGCTCCACGCATAAAATTGTGCTTCCTATTGCTTAGTCTCACCAACTCGTGCTCACCAAAACAATGATTAAACTTGTGCCTCCGTTCCTCCTTTTAAATGACTTCTTCTCACTGCATGCAACACCTATACAATTTGATGATTATACAACTAATAGTACACTTCACTTTAACTCCAACCTCAACTAGGTCTTCCTCAAAACTAACACAGAACAACTATTTATAGCGAATTATCGATTATATGATTGATCACTACATGTGAATTAAATCTAATTTAATTCAATGGACCTCTTACTAGTTCCTCAATCAAATAGAACTATTTCAATTGATTTTAACTCAAATAATTAAATTAAATAATTACAACTCAAAATAAACTGCAACTGGACCCCGTAAAACTTAGGGAGAATTCTACATGCCTCTAGTTTGACCCTCAACTTGAATTAATTGAGCTAACTAAGTCTTCCTAACTTAGTTAACTCGTACAAGTTGTCATTTGATGTGGAATTACAAATCGCTTCTAATTTAATTAAGGGAAAATTAAATTAGAAGCATCTTCTTGCTACCATTTTCAATATTTCTTGTTGCAAATTTCAACGCTTCCTCTCAACAAGAAAGGAATTCAACTCTATCCTGAGTTATGGGAGATAAAGCAGCGAGATGGAGAGACTGCATAGGAGATGATTCAGAGGTTCAAGGACGCAATCGACAAGCTAAGTTACACCATAGACCCCAATCACCAAATGGATTGGTTTATCAAGGCACTCCTACCCCTTACCTGGATGCCCTTAACACAACATAAGATTGAGACCCTATAGGATGCTTTAGAGCAGGCAACTCGCATTGAGGTGATGGTAGGGTAACCACATGAATATCATGGGGGGGGAGGGTGGGGGCAGGGTCACAAGACCCATCGATCATGGTACTCCAGCACCATATAGATATCTTAATGGAGAAATTGAAAGACTTACAGTCGGTCTGCCCAACGAGACCCAACGTGTGGTGCACCCATTGTTTGGTCGAAGGTCATGTTGTGATTGAATGCCTGATGCTAAGAGGTACAAATTCTACTGTGAGTTTTGTGCGTCCATGAATCACCACACCGACTAGTGTCAAGCATTGGATGCACTAGCAGAGAAGTTAGACCAGCCGACTTTTAGGATCAATGAGACCATTCGCCAAGGGCGAGGAGGGGCAGGAGGAACGAGAGGAGGAAGAATGGGGGAAGGGGACCTATTTGATGCTACAACTGTGACCAGGAGGGAAATTTTTCTAGGGATTGTTCCCTTCCAAGAAGACCTTGGTGCCCTCTATGCGGGGCAATGCACACGCAACAAAGGACTACCTCGATTTGATCTCAATATGGGAAGAGCGAACCATGAAAAGGGGAACTAACTTGATCAATGTAGAACTGAGGGCTATTGAAATAATTCCACTATCCAATATAAACATAGTAACTAGAGGAGGAAAGAAGACGGGGGATGACTAGGGTGCGCCAGAGAAACCCCTGATTGTTCGAGTAGCTTCCCCAAAACAATCATATGACCCTGGAAAGCAGAAACAATAATATCAGGAGGTAGCAAAAATGTTTGAAAAATTGGGGAAGAAGGAATCTTGAAAAATCTGCCAGAGAAGCACACGAGGAGAGTCCAAAGAAACAAGAAAAGAACAGGCAGGGATTTCTGAATTGACACACAAGTGGCAGGATTCTAGATCAAAGATACAATGTTGAACCTAGGTTCCAATGTTAACATTCTAGGTAGAAAAACATGGGAAGAACTGGGAAAACAAAAGTTGAAGTATTCACCGATCTAGTTGTGGATGACTAACCAATACTGCATCCTACCCATCGGAAGGCTAGAAGATGTGGAAGTAGATGTCACAAGGGTGAAGACACATGTAGACTTTGAGGTAATATATATAATGGGGGACAAATATCCTTACCGAAGACTGCTTGGCATCGATTGGGCTTATGAGAATTATGTTTTCATCGATCTCAAGAAGGAGTTGATGATCTTTGAAGTGGAAGGGATGCGGGTAATACAGCCACTGTATCCGTACCAAGGGCCAAGATTCACGGAACCAGTAGATGACCGAGATGAACCTGGAACACCAGACCAACTATAGCGATTAACAATAGGGAGGAGGGAAGATTACATCAATCCCACGGTGGATGGGTCATTTAGATAGAGGAGTATAAAGAGCTGAGAGGTTGGCTCCGAGGCTGTGTGTGATGCTTGGCAGCAAGGAAGATATGAAGTCAATACAATACGCTACACTAAAAGATGTCGCATCAACTGGATTGGGACAGAGGTAAGTTATTATCCTACTTTCTATGGCATAGACTTGATAGATGTATTTATAAGTAAGGTTGATAAAAGCATAAGGGAAAGCCAGAAGGTACCATTGCTGAATTAGGACAAAGACTTTTCAAGCAGCGTTGAACATACTAAAGGAAAATTTAGTAAGTACACCCATCTTAGTATACTTAGACATGAACAAACAATTCCACATACATATCAATGCATGAGGCATTACTCTAGGGGCAGTGTTGGCGCAACCAAGAGAATGGAATTTCATCTAATCTACTTGGCAAGTAGGGAGTTGCCGACTGTAGAAAAGAACTACAACAAAACCAAAAGAGAAGAACTATCCATGGTGTACTCCTTACAAAAGCTTTGACATTATTTACTTGGAGCCCCATTCAAGTTATTTACAGATCACTCGACATTAAAATACTTGGTCAAAAAGCTAGTCATAGAGGGAAGAATCTACAAGTGGCTACTATTGTTCCAGGAGTTTACATTCGAGGTTATCATTAAACCAGGATGATTGAATGTGGGACTGGATCACCTCTCCAGAGTGGAATCAGGGGAAAGTGGGGGTTCCCTAGATGATCAACAACCGAACGCTGATTTATTCTACATAGAAGTAATACCTGACTACTTGGAAGAAATCACAACTTTTCTGGCCATAGGGCAATGTCCGAAGGGACATACAACAATGCAAAAGAGACACATGGTGGTGTGAGTAGCTAAATATCAGTTGAACATAGGACATATATATAAGATGGGCCTCGATTAAATCTTGCGGCGATGTCTCCTCCAGCATGAAAGGCAATATGTCCTATAGGAGTGCCACTCTGGAGTCGTGGGAGGGCATGTCGGGGGAAAAGCAACGGTGAGGGAGGTATTGAAAGTGGGGTTATGGTGGAATACACTCTACAAGGATGCCAAAGAATATGGGAAAGGTTGTGATGTGTTTCAAAGAGTTAGAAAATCATCACATTGTGATGAATTACCATTACAGTCGGTACATACAGTGTAAATATTTAAGAAGTGGGAATTTGATTTCATTGGGCCGATCAACCCACTGGCACGTCATTCTCAAGCATGATATATCATCACAACTACCAAATATCTCATTAGATGGGCATAGGTGGCACCAACGAAATATTGTACAACAGACACAACTGCGAGGTTCATTTTTGAAAACATCATATCAAGGTTTGGATGCCCAAAAATACTGACAAGTGACCAAGGGACTCATTTTATAAAAAAATCAGTTGTGTCCCTCCTGCAAAATTTCCTATTCCAACATCATAAGAGCAACCCATACCATGCTCAGGCTAATGGGACAATCGAAGAATTCAACAAGATATTGGAAAAGGGACTAAGGAAGATATGTTCAGCAAGTCGAGACGATCGGGATGAGCGTGTACCAGCCACGTTATGGGCGTACCGAACGACAATCAAGTGATCACACAAGAAAACACCTTTCCAATTGGTATATGGACCGGAAGTCATGGTACTTGCTGAATTTGCAATACTGAGCATCTTCATTTCTCAAGATACAAAGATGATGGACGATGCATCGCTACATAAGTGTTTGGAGGAATTGATGGAATTAGATGAAAACAAATTTCTAGCTGAATTCCACCAGTCTGTTGAGAAAATGAGGTAGAAAGCATGGCATGACGAACACATTAAAAGAAAATAGTTCACAGTTGGAGTAAAAGTTTTATTATACGACAACAAGTTTCAAAATTTTCTGGGTAAGTTACAGATGCATTGGCTTGGTCCGTTCATGGTTGAAGAAATCAAGGAGTCCGAAGCGGTGAAACTTGTGCAACTGGATGGAATATTAATACCAGGATGGGTAAATGATGCATGCCTGAACCCTTTCCACCAGCCAAAACCCCAATCCTCTAATTGATGAGGTCTCTAACAATGGCCTATAGGTAGGTTTAGAGTCAGTACAAATAAGACAGTCAAGCAGTCAACCCATTTAGTTTTTTATTTTATTTTCAATACAATAATTCTCGCATGTCAGTTCAATTGCGGTAACTATGCTGCCTCACCACAACCGACTGTGGTTGGGGAGGTCAATCACACATTTCACAAGTCTTATCCACCATACATAGAGTTGTTTCTGTAATAATTAGGTAATAATACCCCTGTCAAGTAAATTTCTATAGAATCGTTTCCCATTATGTAAAGATTTAACTAATAAAAGTTACCATTATGGTCACATTATTACCCATCTTCTACACTTTGTACTTTTCTTGTCATGCATCATCTGAGTCAGGTACAACTCAACTAGTGGTAAATTAACACTATAGAGTTTGCATAGGGAGAGATGTTGTAGTAATTAGTTAGCGGGTCTATTTAGAAACATCATGTCGAAGTTGGTCTACTTAATGTGCATGGCTATGCAGGAATTTTCAGAATTTCCAATTCAGGTGACAAAATTGTTCAAGTCTCAGTTTGATACTCAACAACGTCACTCAAGAACTTGCTATCAGCCTCCTATAATTGTTGTATATCAGTGACATAGAAGTATGACGAAGGTAATATCAGCTCTTAAAGACAAATTAGATGACCGAATTACTATTATAGAATCTTTGCATGGGAAATATGACAAAGAAATAGTTGTAGACAACGATCATTCAGATTGCTTCTAGTTTCTAGTGCTCAAGCAAGAGGTATATATAAAATAAGGTATGAAGGGTGATGGAACAATGGCGACGAAGATCAAAGGAACATTTCAGTCACCTCAACGATCGACATTGATCAATTTGAGGATTCTGTCGGTATTCAAAACATCTTTCATTGCAATGAAATGCACTAAACTTTTGGTGAGCAGGATGCATGGTAGCTTGCTCTGGTTAGACAAGGAATATCCAATTAATGTAGAGGAAATTCAACACCTCACTGGACTCTGAGCAATAGGAGATGCAATCTCCACAAAATTCCAAATTGGGTCGAAGCAAGCCAAGAAAGAGGGTGAAAATGATTATTACTATTAGGCTAGATAGTAACTCCACAAATTAATTCATTTTATTCCTCCAGGTAGGTCTTTATTATATACATGAGGGAGACTGCTCACTTCATCTCCCAATGACTGTTCATATTTCTTATTATTTATTTACATCAATTGTATTTATTCACCCAATCCTGATGATTATGTGTCAACATTCCCCCCGTTAATCTGAAGGGATGTTGGTGAGTCCAAGCATCATTATGAATCGTTCAAGCTTTTCTCTTCCAAGCGCTTTGGTGAAGATGTCTACAATTTTCTCATTAGTGGAACAATGACGGAGATGGATTGTCTTGGCCTTAACATGATGTCGAATTAGATGATATTTAGTATTGATGTGCTTCGTTCGATCATGGAACTTTGGGTTCTTGGACAACTTTATTGCAGAGGTATTGTCAATCATGAGTGGAGTTGATTGTACTTGTTTTACCTGCAAATCTTCAAGAATTTTCCTGAGCCACACAATTTCTTTTGTTGCCTCAGTTGTTGCCACGTATTCTGCTTCTATTGTGGAATCTGCTGGAACTGATTGTTTGCATGATCTCCATGAGATAGTTCCTAATCTAAGACTCATAGAATATCCTGAAGTAGATACCCTAGTTTCTTTGTCTCCATCGAAGTCTGAATCAGAGTATCCAATCAAACTGAAGTCGTCCACCTGTGTATACTTGATTCCAAAGTCTTGAGTTCCCTTCAAGTACCTTAGAACTCTTTTTGTAGCAGACCAATGTCCCTCACAAGGCTTTTGCATAAACCTAGAGAAGATTCCAACAACAAACAAAATATCTGGTCTAGTAGTAGTTAGGTAGTTGAGACTTCCTATAAGTTGTCTATACTTTGTTGCATCCTCAAATTCTTTTCCTTCAATAGATGTGAGCTTTAAGTTTTGTTCCATTTGAGTAGTAAGAGGATTGCATTCTGTCATGCCAAACCTGTTCAACAAATCTCCAATGTACTTCTTTTGAGAAAGAAATGTGGACTTTGGATGTTGAGTTACTTCAATACCAAGATAGTAGTGGACATAGCCCAAATCAATCATTTCAAAACTTTTCCCCAATTCCTTCTTTATGGATGCAATGCATCTTTCATTTTTCCCTGTCATCAAAAGGTCATCTACATATACCACAAGATATGCAACTATTTTTCCAACTTTCTTGATAAATAAATTTGCATCATCAAGATCATAATGTTTGAAATTGAGTTTCAGAAGATGCTCAATTAGTTTTTCATACCAGGCTCGCGGTGCTTGTTTGAGGCCATACAAGGAATTCACAAGTTTGCATACTTTATGTTCATATCCTTTCACAGCAAATCCTTCAGGTTGGGACATAAAAACATTCACTTTTAGATCTCCATTCAAGAAAATAATTTTTACATCCATTTGATGGAATTTCTAACCGTTCTGAGCTGCTAGGGCAAAGAGTGTCCGGATGTTAGCCCATTTTGCCATGGGGGCAAAAGTCTCCTCATAATTGACCCCTTCCTTCTGTGCAAAACCTTTTGCCACAAGCCTAGCTTTGTGCTTGTCAAGTGAGCCATCAACTTTATACTTGTTCTTGTAGACCCACTGCGACCAATTGGTTTGGATCCTAATGGAGGGTCAACCAGCTTCCAAGTGTCGTTCTTTATGAGGGCATCATACTCCTTTTGCATCGCTTCTTTCCATTCACCATTAGAAGCAGCTTCTTTGAAGGAATTTGGTTCAAAATCTGTAGACAAGTTCAATTCACAATCATAAGAAACATCCATATCAACAGGTGAATTAGAGTCATCTCCATCACCTCCATTTTTCCGGTTTGAATTTCTAGTTCCTGTCTTTCCAACCTCATCAGGATGAAAACTTTCAAGTGTCTTTGTGAGCCACTTTGGGGGACCTTTCTTATATGGTCTAGGCTGCTCCGTTGATTGAGTTGGGACTAAATCAAGATTGAGTCTCCCAATTCTATCAATCACATCACTTAAAGCATCATCCGTTGTTGGAGTTTCATGCGGGGAAGAGTGTTCTCCATAAGAAGATTCCACATGTTGATCTAGTATAGGAATCCCCCCTTCAAGATGTGGAATCTGATTATCAAATTCTTGAAATGATTTTGCATTTTCAAATCTATCCAAGCGATCAAGTTGCTGCTCAACAACATTGTCAGTTTTGGATGATTCAAGAAAATTTACATCTCTAGATACAACAAGCTTTTTATTGACCTCATCATAGAGACGGTATGCTTTGGAGGTGTTTGAATACCCAAGAAGATACACTTACGACTTCTTGCACCAAGTTTGTTTCTATGTACCTTTGGTATCAAGGCATAATAGGTGGAACCAAAGACCCTAATATGCTTCACTGAAGGAACATGCCCATACAACATTTCATATGGAGTCTTGTTTCTAATAGCATTAGATGGACATCTATTCTTTATATATGTAGCACATAGAACAACATCAGCCCAAAACATTATTTTTACATTTTTGAAGAAGAGCATGGAGCGTACCATATTTAAGATTTTCCTATTCATTCTTTTAGCTACACCATTTTGTTGGGGATTATAAGGTACAATTGTTTAATGTTTGATCCCATGTTGGCGAAGATAGTTTTGAAATTCATTTGATGTGTATTCTTTTCAATTATCAGTGCGAATAGACCTAATATGACATTTTGCATCATTTCAATCCATTTATGAAAGTTCTTGAATGTTTGAAAAGCATCATATTTGTTCTTCGATAAATAAACCCAACACATTCTGGGGTAGTCATCAATAAATGTCATAATATATTTATTTCCATTTGCAGAAGGAACAGGCATTGGACCACATAAATCTGAATGAATGAGTTCAAGTTTTCTATGTGCTCTTGAATGTGAATCATGAAAATACTGTTTGCTATGCTTTCCTAGAATGCAAGCATCATATCGCTTAAATTTCCTAGGAATTGTAGGCAAACCAGCAACACCATTTTTCTTCAACAAGCGAAGGCTGTCATAGTTCAAATGTCTGAATATAGCATGCCATAATAAACTTGATGGAAGAGTACCTTCTTCATAATGAGAATTATATGAGAAATGTTGTGCATGAGAAGAGGTACCTTGTAGCTTGAGAAGCCTTTCTTCTTCTATTCCCCTCATGACAAGTGAGTGGTTAGATGCTTTTCTCACCTCAAGCTTGCCATCAAACATATGAATGGAGTGACCTTGTTGGTGAATGTGGACCAAGGATAGCAAGTTTCTCTTGAGTTGTGGGAGATAGAGAGCATGATGCAAAAAAAATCTGGAAGACCAGGCAATTTAACCCTGATTGTGCCAAGCCCTAATGGCTTGATTTTTGATTGGTCTACAAAGTGTATTGCTCCATCAACATTGTCAATAAATTCTTAAAAAAAATATTTTGTATGAGTCATGTGGCAGGTTGCTCCTGAATCAAGCAACCAATCATTTTTCCAAGAAGCAACTAAAGCATTAAATAAATCTTCATTTACTCCAATATTACATTGTGCCACAACATAGTGAGTGGATTCAGGTGCTTTACCTTTGTCTGTGTCATTAGTTTTACCTTTCTGTTGGGTTCTTTGCTACTCAATTTTGTCCCATGGTAACTTGCATGTAGAGGCATCATGTGATCCATTTCTTTTGTAGTGTATGCAGTGCAAATCTACCTTTTCTCCTTGAGAGTGTCTGCCCCCCCTGCCTTTGAAATATCTTCCTCTTCCTCTTCGACCACCTCTTCCTTTGGAAGAATCTTGAGCAGGATTCTTTTCTTTGTGGGAAAGGCACACAACCTCTTCAGAAGATTCAGGGGTTGTCTTCTTTCCAAAATCTTTCTCTCTTTTAGCAAATTTTCTCACAAGAGAGTCAAAGGTAATATCTTTGAGATTTCCATTTGCTTGCAATGACTCAAGATATTTGGAGTAAGTAGGATAAAGTGCCTTGAGAAAAGAAATAAGAGGAATATCCAATTCAACTTTAGTGGATTTGATATCATGCATTATAGATTTTACTTTGGATGCAAGAGCAAGAGGATCATTATTTTGTAATTCAAGAGTGAAGAGTTTAATCATGAGTTAAACAACTTCAAGTGCAAAATGTGAGTCATAGAGTTCTTTCAAATTTTGAAAGGCTTCGAAAGCAGTTGATAATGGTGAAATATGGCAACTCACCTCTTCATTTACAGATGTTGTGATTAATGCATAAGCTTTGCTTTTCTTATTTTCCCAAATGGCGAGCTCTTTGTTTGAGTTAGGTTGTTTTGGCTCTTTGTCTCCGTCTCCAATGCACACTCCTTTCCACAACTCATTGAAAATGAGGGTGTGTTTTATCATCCAGGACCATTTAGGATAGTTCTCTTTGCCAGTGGGAACTATTCCCACCATGGATATGATTGAATGCATTCTGTAACAAAAAAACTTCTGCCTAATATAATCCAGCCTAAATATATTGTGGAGCAGCTCCAATACAGAAAAAAACTATACAGCCCATTCAATAGAGGAACCATATTAGAGGTATATACCATACAGCATGAGACCATAGCATTCAAAACACTTCATTCCATAGTTCTTCTGGGTTTCTGGTTTGAATAACAATTAAAAAACAAATTTACACACTCATACTATAACCCGAGTTTGCAATACTCAATTGTTCATTACATAATTCCATCTCAAATAAAACACCTGTTAAACCAAGCAGAGATGATATTAATGTATGATCATGAGACAGTTGGAGGAATCAACTATGTTGAGTGGTAAAGAATTTTGTACAGAAGCAGAAGACTCGGTTCTGCAAAGATAGCACGGGATGCAACAACTGTATAATGGATTGAAAATGGAGGAATAATTGAACGTTTGTTAAAATACTTAATTTCTTCCATTAATGAAGCAACCAAATCCCTCTCGCCTTCCAAATCAATGGAACCAATGGAACCAGCATTCAAGAACTACGTTAACACTTCAATGGAACCAGTGTTAACATATCACACAGCATAAATGGATGGGGCAGCATAAATGGATGGGAGAAGCGTATGATACCAGAACTGCGTTAACACTTCAAAGTTAAAATCAACAGACCAACGTTCAATCAATGGAGAGGCCGAGGTATAGATGGAGAGGTCATTCGATGGATGGGGTAGCGATAAATCAAATATATGTTGCGTTCTAGTTTCTAATGGAGCAGTGGTAGAACTATCACGCAGTTAGGATTATGAGATTGCTTCAACGGAGCAGTGGAGCATTTGAATCGTATTTCACAGAAGTTTGAGTTTAGCTTGAATAATATTGAATCTCTGGTTCATATCCGGCAGGTCAGACCAGAGAATATAAAACGTCTATGACACTGACGCAGTGAGACAACATTTGCAGTAGGTCTCTTGACAGAGGGCGCAGGCTTGACAAAGGGCACAGGTAATATCAAAAACATATATCACACTGCCTGGGGTAGGCTTCAAGAAACCAGGCAGAATATAGGTAGAAAACTGACACTCAGACACAAGGAGTTACACAAAAACTAATTTCGGGAGCTGGCTTTGATACCATGTCAGGCCAGGTAGTAACTCCATAAATTATTTCATTTTATTCCTTCAGGTAGGTCTTTATTATATACATGAGGGAGACTATTCACTTCACCTCCTGATGATTGTTCATATTTCTTATTATTTATTTACATCATTGTATTTATTCACCCAATCCTGATGATTAGGTGTCAACAATTACAACAAGTATAACACCAAGCGCAGTGGCAAGGGAGCTAAAATATATTTGATCAAGAACGACCACACCAAATTCACCTGCTACATCATTGCAGGGAAAGTAACGTGACACTTCTCCATAAATGGGTGCATGTTGGACACCATATCAGTTACGGAGCACTATTGCGAAGGAATTTCGCTCAATTGGTCTACATTTCTACAAAATGAGTTATTTGAAGATTGCGAGGATTTCTTCAAACAAATCACAAATTTCATTTTCAGGTATTTTATTATGACTTTGGCGATGTGGAAATGTTACCCACCAGTAGGGAGGAACCTCGCGGAAATCACAGATGAGAAACCACTAGCACTCAAATACACACCATGGAGGACGTCTGGGGACCCCAGCAGCAAAGAGATCAATGAGGCATGCTTTAAGTACTGGTACTAGAATATGCTCATGACCATAAGGGCGATGGAAAGAATCCCCAAGGGATGATCATGACCATAAGGGCGACGGAAAGAATCACTAAGGGATTGCTTGATAGCTAGTAGCAAGAAATCTAGTTTGGAGTAACACATGACAAGACTTATATCAGGCCACAATGCATCCATCTGGATACTTTCCAAATGAGGCCGCAAATGTTCACATTAGTAGAAGGGGCATTCCAAACGGAGTTCAGATCATGCCAAGGGTTGCCTGCAATATTACATATTGTCAGTTCAAGTATTTGTTCGGTGGCATGCAACCACAACCATTAATAGGAGACACGACCAGGAGCAGAAGGAAGAGGGGGATGAAGGAGGAATTACAGTTGATGGTCTGTCAAATGGAGAAAAAAATGATCTTCATTAAGGAGAAATTTTCCACCTTCAAGGATTCATCAGGTAGAACTCCCCAGTCTGATTCTTTTCAAGGGTTTACTTTGTTCAATCCAGTCATAACTACTCCCCTTGTTGTGAATACCCCCCATTATGGTCCTCACTCTCAGAAAAATCCAACCATCGCCAAGCCCAGGTAGCCCAAAGGTATCAAGGTACTAGCGGCCAAGAAGCAAAAGAAAATTCTTGTCATGACCGTTATTGACCTCACCAGTGATGGAATCTAGTCAGCATTACCCTCCCCAATTGTTGAAGAAAACCCACAATTTTCCACTACTGTTTCACCCAGGTCACAGGATCCATCCCCCCATACAAATTCCACCTCTGCAAAACTGTCTAACAAAATCCCTCTAGGCACCTGCATAGCCACTAAAGAAATGGAAGTTGATTTAGCTATCGATTCCACCAAGTTGTTGAATGGGGGTGAAGGCCATACTTCTATTCAAACATCCCTAACATCCCTATTTCTAGGAACGGGCCCACTCCCGGGTGAGGAACCAATCACCTCACAACCACACTCCAATGCAATCAAACCGTTTGAAGCCTCATTTCTAATAAATTTCCCTGTTGTTCCAAAGCTATTCATTATCCCTCCCGATCCTCAGTTTTTCGAAATCACGCAACTTGCAAATTCCCCCCAAGGTCACTTAGAAAAATCTATTACTAGTGGCCAACCCCTAAAAGCAACTTCCCGGACCCATCAACAATGCAAGCTAAGAACCTTCAATACTGGTCATCGACATAGTTTTTCGGATTTATCCAACAGGTAGGTCATAGGGCTAAACAAATCCACAATGACTTGGTCATCAAGCACGAGCAGCAAGAGAAACAAATTGTCGCTATCATGGCAGAGCGAGATCAACTCCGACAGACCAATCAACAACTGTAATCATAAGTTGAGCAGGTGACATCAAAGCTACGATCACTTTGGCCAACTATGGCTGATTTAGTAATTGAAGCACCCGAGGATTTTTTGGCCTGCACATTGGTCAACTGTTGTGAGCATATTGAGACAACATGCACAAAACTTGTGGCCACCAACAAGGAGCTGAAGAAGATTTTAGATACGACAAGAGCAGTGCTGCCCAATCCAACTACAAGCTACTTCACTAATTGATGCCCTGGCGAATGGTTGTGTGGTAATGGAGCAAGTCAATGATTGGTTAGGAAACTTGGCCATGAAAAACCATCCAGTGTATCCACTTCACCAACAACTCCAAAAAGGTATCGCTAATAGCAAGATCTATAGGGACAAAGGCCAGCTAAAGAAAATTGATGACGACATCACCTCTCTCAAGGCTTGGGTATAAAAAATTGAGGAGTTGGACATAACAAAAAGAAAATTCGTGATCTTAGGCCATTGGTCCTTAAGAATGTGATTTCTCTGTGGGAGGTATGTGATGATGTGAAAGAACAGTGGAGCACCCTGCAAAATACCCAGCTCGATCAATCGAACTCCACATCAGCAGTCGAATTTCTCCAAAAGGCAGAAACCCTCACAAGCATCTAGTAGATAGAATTGGAATATTATAACCACTTTCACCAGGAAACGATTGTTGCAGTACTTGAGTTGGGGCCTTCATTTGGAAAAGAAGGCCAAAGTGTAGCAGAAGAAACCCCACACAAAGCAGGACTAACACAACCAGGGACAGAAGAAGAAGCGCTGCAAGAGGAGTAACCAACACAGCTGACAACAAGATAGATGACAACCCTTGAGATAGATTGACTCGATGACAAGTCAAATAACTGTGGTCAAGGCCTATTGGGACCTTTGTTTTTAATTTTGGATTTTGGAGAGAAGAAAGGTCAAGAACAGGTGGCGGGGACAATGGTTTAGGTTACAGAGCTAACAGCCAAAGGAAAGGGACAAGAACTGGAAGTGAATGAGCAGTTGAGGTAAGGTGGCAGAAGAGTACAGAAGCAACCAAGTAGGGGAAATAGAAGGAAGTGGAGGGCAGAGTCAACCAAATGGAAATGGCAGTGGGAATGCAGAGAAAAGGATAAAAGGAAAAATATAACATGAGGAAAGAGTTGGTGATAAAGCAGGTGAGCAAGGGTAGGATCCAGAGAGTAGGATCGGTTGCAAAAAGGCTAGGACTATCCTTGGCTCTACTTATGTCCATTCTTGTCAGTTGTGTTCTATGAAAATGTACTCTTTGTGTATTTGATGAATGGGCCTCGAGCCTTGTATACTCCATCATGTACTCTCTTATATTATAGTTAATGAAAGAAGCAGTTTGGGTTCCTTATTGTATTATTTTTTTCCTTATGGGTTATTTAAATTTTTAAATGAATGATCAATAGCTAGGTATTTTCTTACGGTGACATGAGAAGACTGACAATCTTAGAGAAGTACATAGAATTGAGTGTCATGAGCTATTGTTGTATGTTATTTGCATTTCCTTGATACCCCACCCAACCCCATCTAACTTCGATCATGCCATGCCTCAGGTGAGACTCCTTGCACTCTAGGTAAGGTGAAAATGTCGATGTTTTCCTAGACTACAGTGGAACCTTGTTGGCCCCTTGATCCTGAACCCAGGGTCTCTTCCTTGTTGTCATTTTCGTGCCAAGATAAGTCTCATACGCAGGAGAAAACCCCTTGGTGACTTGGTTGAGCTCTTATTTGAACTTAAGGGTTTCTTTCTTACAAGATATATGCAAGAGGGTAAATATGATATATCTCTTCTTGTTGATGGTAATTAGATACATCATATGTTAGCAAGAAGGGTGAGGGTGTAACTAGACCCATTGAAACTAGTCATAACCACCAATTCAAACTTGAAAGGGTATAACTTGGGGCTTTGACCAGGTGGTCTCCTAAATGTTGACTTTGGTCATTTTTTTTCCATTAATAGATCTTCATATCTCATTCTTCTTAGATTTTATGATCAAGCATTTTCTAATTGATATTGAGTTGATTAAATTATTGTCTACTTGGAGGAATGGTCAATCTAATAGCCATGAAGTGTCTACGAATTTAGAATTATTTTCTGTTAGCAAGGTCTTTTAAACTCAAGGTGCAGTATAAATTCTTCTATGGTTGTGGGTGGGGTATATGCATGAAGTTGTGTTACAATTTTTGGCAAGTAAGGGTACAATGTGGGTGAAAAACAACAACTCGATCGAGCTATTCGAGGGCTTAAAAAGATTGCTTGATTGAGCATAAAAAAAAAATCCACGAGCGAGCTCCTATGTAACATGAGGTTATCTATGAGCTCGATCGAGCCATGTTTTTTAAATTTCCTGCTAATACAAACTAAGCACATAATTGAAATAAGTGGCTCAATTGAGCTTTAAAGCTAGATCGAGCCTGTGTTTAACCACATTAAGGGCTCAATCGAGGGTTTCTTAAAATATCGATCAAGCTTTTTGAAATTTGATCTCAAGTGCTCAATCAAGCTACTAAAGACCTAAAAAATAGAGTTTTAGCTCCCCTTCTGTAGATTTCTCTGCAACACGATTTTGTACACTAGCGGACTTAAGGCATAATTTGTCCTTAGGTGGTGGAGTTGATGATGCTGTATTTGTGAAGGAATCCTTTATCTAATGGCATATGAGTTTGACATTTTCGAATTCATAGGATATTTTTTATCTAATTTCTTTTAAACATAATGCTATAAATTTTTTAAATAGTTTCAAAGGGGTTGAATAAGAAATCAGTAACATAAAATATACACAATGAAATTTAAAAAAAATACCACTATCTTTGTTTACAAGTCTTCTTCAAAGGGTACTCTTAGTTTTTGAATTTATTTAAATAGTTGAAAAAAATCATATGTGAACACATTTCTACAAAATGAAATTGAATTATTACTTCGCCAACTTCGAAAAATAATAAATAAAAAAATTTGCATAAAAAAAAATTAATATGCATAAATTAATTCTCTCCGTGTATATCATGCTCATATACATTTTTTTTTTTTAAATACAAATTTTATACTAAGTTATGATATGTGAACACACACATACCTTTTTAGATGTGTGAAAATTTACAAGGGCAAGCATTTCATTAATGGAAAATTGACAAATTATACAACACTATTTTTTATTGCAAAAAAATATCATTAGGAAAACAACATAATTCTCCAGAAATTGTCTTTTTACTCTAAATCAAAATTGACAATGCTTATATGAATTTTGAGGGCTTCAATTTGATAAAAGAGTAAAATTTTGAAATTTCATTGCCACATTTGGCCCAAAAGTGTAACCCATCTTCATGTATTCACCCAGTGCTCTCTCTAACCATAGGCCTATTTTACTAAATTTTTATCCACTTGGAGGTTCAAAACCCATTCCTCTAATATCCAATCCTTCACGATTGAAATAAGAGGATTATCAGGGTCTTGTGATCCAAAAATGGATCCTGGAAAAACCTCTAAGTCTAAAAGACTTCATATAAGAGGCAAAAAGTGCCAAATGACACAAATCCTTTGTAAATCAGAGGAAAATGAAAGTTGCAGGTTGTTCTCAGAAATAGTCCCATTGCAGAGATCTTTTCCTTCTGAATCTACTGCAACTTGAACGGGATAAAATGGACTTAGGATGCAGAACTTATCACATGCAGAAGATGCCCAATTTCTTTGAAAAAAGAGGCAAAATCCTTTAAAAAGGCAAAAAGCCCTTCAAAAGAGGAAATCGCATCGGACCAGGGCAAAAGAGCGGATTAAGTGAAAAAAGGAAGCCACCCTCGATTTTCGATCCCTGACATATCTGGTCGGAGGAAGGCACATGTGATATAACATGGGGATCAGGCCGAGCGATATGCTGATTGCCGATATCGGTGAATCACAATTGGCGATGACATATGGCAAGACCCCAGGCTCATTCAATATGCGATTGTGACTAGTTGCATCGCAAAATCGCAACGGAGCTACACAATGGAGCGAGGCAACACATATATATGTGCGATGCGATAGGCGGACCCAACGAGGCTATGGGCGATATTGGATATATTTTGAGATCCATCAAATGATAGATTTCTATGTATTTTCGCCTTTTCATTAAATAAACAAAAAATGAAGGGAAAGCGCCAATGCAATGAAACCAGACCTGAAGGGGTTTATAAATGCCACTGCATATTATTTCAAGTCCGAAACAAGTAGGATTTCAAGAGGAGAGAGAAAAACACCCTCATCAGGCGATTAAATCCCGTACAAAAGGGCCACCCGAAATGGAACCACAGCCGTTGGATCTGGATCTCCTAGATCAATGATGGAGATGCGATTTTCCACCTAATGGTGGACCTGAGAGGGTTATAGGAGCAATTTAATGGGTTTTCAAGTCCCCAAATCACGCCCGATAATGCATTTTTCGGGAATTCTCTGTGTTATGGTATTTTCTGAATTCTCGGGTTTTTGCCAGAGAAATGGCCACGATCCTTTAGTAACAGCTCCTGATCATTGATGCATGCTACAGGTGGGCGTTTTTGACAAACAATGATGTGTTTTAAGCCACAGAGCCACAGAGCCAGATGGCAATCGAACAGACAACACACAGGGAAGCCAAAGAGCCACAGAAGGATGATTGCACACAGAGAAACAGCCGGGGGTATCCAAAAAGCCAAAATATCACCTCAAAGGGGGCAGAGAGCTCAATTGAGAGCAAGGGGGATGCTAGAAGTAGTTGCAGAGCCGAGAGAGAGATACTACGCAAAGCAACTGAGGGAGCCTTTGTGGTCACTTGAAGTTCAAGTGAAAATCCAGAGAGCTGAAGGTTGCAGAGGGCCAAGAAGCCAGAGCCGAAGAGCCAGAGCCAAAGCCAGAACTGAAGAGTCAGAGCCAGAGCCAAGAGCCAAAGCCAAGAGCCAGGGCTAGAGCCGAAGAGCTAGAGCGAGAGTCGAGAGCCAGAGAGCCGAGAGCTTCAAGAGCCCAGGGATAAAATGGTGTCAGAACCCACTGTTTCTGTGTAAAATAGCAAGATTTGAGCCAAGAGCTTGTAAAAAGGACTTATACCATAATCCCAGAGAGCCTAGTTGAATTGACTAGAGCTCATGGAGATGTAACCCAAGAGTTGTGGGTGAACTCCTAATAAATCTTGTTGTTCTGTGTGTGTTTCATTGCTGGATTGTCTCTGCTGCTTTATTTACTGTTATATGTATTTATATATCAGTTTGAGCACATTAAATTAAAACACATAAATAGATTTAATAAACAACACCAGCATAGACCTTCTGTTCAAGCACATTTTTAATTTCGCATTGGTTAATCAATAAGACTTGGGAATATTTAAAGTTTTGGAAGTGGGAGAGGTTCTTGTAAGTTAGACAGGAAGCCTAAGAGCCCCATTTTCAGATCATCTTGTATGCAATTCTTGGACACCCTTGGTCTAGTTAGCATCCTCCTCTTTTATGAGTCAGTTTGCTAATAATTTATCAGCTGTTAAGAAAACCTCAAAACTTTGGGAAAATAATTTCTATGTTGAGGATTTAGTTGGTATATCTGAAGTGGAAAAACAAATTAAATAATTATACAAAGAACAAAATGCTAGAAGTGTGTGTTCTGACTTATTATTGAAGATAATATCCATCTAGGAGGAGTGCCATTCTATTTTTCTCTAAGAGGAGGATCATTGGGGACTGAACAACAGGGAAATGTGACTGCAATTGGAGTAGAATAATGTTACAAACAAATTTTAACATTTTGAAAATTTTAGGAAGCAAGAAAATACAATATGGGAGATCAAAGATGGTAATGACCACATTCTAAGGTTATTTAAGGACAAGGCTGATGAGGGTGCCTAGTTTTCCATTCCTTCTTTTAGATTCTACAAGGATGCCTAATATAGGACATTATATAGTTTTTTTATTGTGTATAGGGTGGATGGAGAAACGTAACCTCTCTCAAAATATTTGAATCAACTTGTTCTACTCTACCACTATGACAAAGATTAATGCACCACTTAAAGTCTTAATGGGATCTCTCTGGTTTGAGGCCCCAACTAGGGTTTACGCCCTTTGGGATGAGAGTCCCATATATTTTTTTGGCCCGACTACCATCTTATGTTTTTACAAATGTTGATTTTTGGATGAATGGTATATGAAAGGGATACCTAAACTAAGTCCTTGATGGAATATAAGTAAAATCAACTTCAATGAAAATTATTTGAGTGAATCTGTACAAGGAATGCAACAACATATTTATTATAAGAATGTATCTCAAAGAAAGAGTGATACAAAATTCTAATTAATATGTACGAAGACGGAAATTAAACTAGTTGTTAATTATGAAATATTTTACAATCAAAACCCAACATAAAAATATGCAAAAGCTAACAATAAATTGTCAAAATGATAAGAGTTTATAGCAAAAAAATTAGTTCATTAACTTTCCACAACAATAAATCAATCATATATTAATGAACAACAATAAAGAAAAGTCTTACAACAGTCGGTAACCCATGATAAGAAAGTCCTCATTGTGCCACTTTCAGGTTCTAAATATTATCATTGTACATTCAATGCCAAATTATAAAGTGTCTTAGAAAATCCCAATAGTGGGAATGCATAAAGCTGAAAAATAATCCTGAAGGTAATTACAACCTTTTCCCTCTCAAGAGTTCTCCAAAAGTCCAAAAACCCAGATATTTCTTCCTTACTAGAGGGTTATATTTATACAAAGTGAGGTGACTCTTCACATTCTATGACTTTTCACCTGCTTTAATTCCTAATTTCTAATTCACTTTATTTTCTAATTTTATTTTACTTTTACATAATTACATCAAAATTCTAAAATAACCTTTTGAATAAAATAAACGTCTAACTTTGTCCCAACCGAAAAATTGATAAAGCTTGCACTTGGACTTGCAACACTTAGATCACATCGATGTGCCAAGACTTATAACTTATTGCAGTTGATAGATTTTTTTTTTTTTGAAATTAATCCTTCATTTATGAAATTGTATTCACATGTATTTGGTATTAATAAATTCAAGTCAGCTTGGATCCGATGAAATAACAAAGTAAGCTTGGTATGCACCTTAGTGGGCTCTATAGGATGTTTTTCCAATGCTACTGTGTTTGGATTGATATCCCTTTCTATGAATCCTAGCTACCTTGCAAGAATTATTGCATGTATTTCATGTTCAATATCTTGCTTAGGTCTCACCTCTCCTCGGGCTCCGATGTAGAATAATTCGTGAGATTTTACTAGTGTGTCCATTATGATGTGATGTTATTAATAGGTGTTCATATTTCTTATCACATCCTTTTCAAGATTTTCTTGTCCTTGGATGGTGAGTCGCATTCCAGCTTTATCTATTTCCTGAATGAGCTCATCTTTTCTTAGCAATTCCTCTAGTAAATCAGATTGTTACATGCCACATACATGCATCAGATTGATGGCTAACAAGGTCTCTTTGAGTTGTACAACTTTCTCTTTAACTAAATTTTGATTTGAGATGAGTATAGCAACCACCTTTTGGAGTTTCTTGAATTCTTGGTACAACTACTTCAAAATTTCCTCTAGTGATTTATTTACCTCCAATGTTGCACTTTGATAATCCTTATCGTAAGAGCTTGAAGTTGATAAAGGTTGGTTTTGTTTCCATGGAATTTCTTTCTTCGTGGGCTTTATTCAAGCTCCTATATTGCTCTTTTACATTTTCCATCAAATGTTCAATATTCCTTTGTGTTGCTGAGGAAAAGGTAGTCTCGATTAAGGCTATGGCCTACATATTATCTCAATTGTTAGACACTATATTTCTTTCCCTAGTGGAAGAGAGATACATTGTAGGAGACAACATAGAGTTGGCTGAGAGATGTATTAATTCCTTTTAGTCCCTTATTTTTATGGATTATTTTCAATATTTCTATGCATGAAGATCAATGATTTTTATTATTCACAGTAACATATAAAAAATTTCATACCTGTTGATACCATAATTTTTCCTTAATCCCATTTCATAAGTACTAGGCATAGTCATGCTCCTAAAATGTCTATTTATTTTCTTCACTTTTTGTTTTATGCATGCTTATTTTCTAGTATACTTTATAGTTCTTAACATCATGTGTAGAGAAAAAATAAACTTGTATTCTTAGCTTTCCTTAAACTGGTAGTTGATCAAAGAATATCCTTGATACACAGGGAGTTTTGACGTGTGACTCCTGGAATCGAGTTTCGTCATCTATTCCTCTCAAGGGTTTGTTAAGTAGGGACTACATGTGGTTAAGGGATTAGAGAAAAGCCTCTTTTCAGTGTTTTCCTCTACCATGCTAACCCTATATATATATATCTTAAATTATTTTTATTAATTCTATAACCATAAACAAATTTTCTACTTTACCCAGAGCACTTAGACTGAAGAAATTGCATAACTTAGATTAGAAATTCATTAAGAAAACAATTATTAAATTATATACCTACTACTCATTCTTCTTCCTATGTATGTTAACATACAAATTATTCCAAAATATAAATTCCTAAAGGATCCTAAATCAATGAGTCCATTCACTTATTTGAGTATTTGAAAATAATAGGATCAACCACGCTCCTCCCAACCAATGAGTTGCTACCTCAACAATCCCCCCCAACCCTCAGGCATGGAAAACTTTAGGGGCTAATATTCGTAGGTGGGCTAATTTTCCATGTTTTTTTCAAAAAAAAGATTCATTAATTTCCAGTTTTTCTAAAATTGTTTCACCAAAATTTTATAATATAAAATTATTTTACCTTAAATATCGCCAAAATGTTATGTAGAGACTATACAAAAATATTATAAATTTGAGCATTTTCACATAAATATTACCAAACATTTTACAAATTGCATATCATGGACTAGTGAGATTCGCCAAGGATTCTAAACTTTAAGATGCATTTCCATTCTTAAAATTTTCCCTGGCCTCAAGCAACCCTCTTGTCAAGAATCAATTCAGTGTTCTTTAAAAAATTCCTCCTTGGACCCAAGTAGCATTCTGCTAGATTAGGGTCCAATAATATTATATTCTTTCCAATCCATCCTTTCTCTCCATCTAGAACAACTATTCTCATATTTCCTTTCTATCTTACAATATCTCTTCCTATTTCCACCCATGACCTTTCTCTCTCATCATGTTTATTCTAGCAGTAAACATCTTCTTTTTTTTAAAGATGGAGGGTTTTTCTAATTCTAACAATTGTCACTTAAAAATTACTCTTTCTTAGACTATGATTCATTCTTAATCATTTTCTAGCAATTGGGATCCTGACTACTTGTGTAGGATCCTTTTATATTTCCAAATAAATAATAAGTAAAATAAACAATATTTGATTCATAATAATAAATATTTACATCTATCATCAAAATGCCCACCTTTAATTTTAGCCCCATGGCTAATATCCAAACTTAAATGTCTAGATGAAAATAAAATCATAAAAGTCTAATAGGATATTAAGTTCATCAATAGTACTACAATATTGAAGGTTGTAGAGGATAAAAGTCATAATGCTTAGTTAAGAAAAGGGTTGAAGACTTAGATGGTAGGGTAAATCTACCCAGATGGAGAGAGTAAGTACCACATCCTTAAGTTGGGCATGTGAGGGAAAGGAAGGGTTTATAGGTATTGGGATTATAAAATAAGGTATCTTGTAAAAATATTGGTTAAAGTGCAAATAAGATGACGAAGTTCCCATCCAGGGGATGGTATAAGATAACAAAGTACTCCATTTTATGGAGTTTTTTTGGAAGACATTGTAAGAGACAAAGTAGAGCTTTTGTTAAGAGTTTTCTAAAAAATGCAGAGAAATATAGAGAAATTTTAAAATTAGATAAGACTTAAACGAAACTTTAAATGAAGTAATGTCAAAATAGTTTTGGATGAAACTCCTCAAAACATATTAAGCAATAAATTAAAAATTGGATAAAATATAGAAGCAACCCATAACATCAAAAGAGAGTTGATTTGATTCTTCGAGATCCGTCACTTTTTTTATTATGCCAAAAATGAATTGGAACAATAAATAAGTTCTACAGGGAAGGTTAGTCCCTACCGCTTATGTTAGAAATTATTCTCTTAGAAAATTTTCATATAAGATGGTTGTGTCCAAATTAACTTAGTATCATTTGATGGATCCACCAAATTTGAGCTTGAGAGGTAATTGATAGAGATTTAGTAGAGTTAAGGAAAATTGCTACAAGAATAATAGAAATCTAAAATGGGTATGTGTTGGAAAATAAGCTTTTAATAATATTGAAAATAAATACTTATTTTTCAAAGTTAAATTTTATAACTTATATGGGGGTGCAAGGACACACATAAATTTTGGTGGGGAATAACCACTAGTAAACTTCACATTTACATTTTTATTTATAGTGGTTGAGGAAAAAATAAATAATTGTGGATAGTGACTGGTAATTTTATATTTATTTACATCTTATTTTTACCCATTTTTTATGCAAAAACTTGGTTAACTTATAGCACCTAGTAAGTGATGAAAAATATGTTATTTACCTAAATATGAGTTACTTTCAAGGATTTAAATCTTAACCAAACCACATCCATCTTAACTCTAAATCCAACAAGACCCGAGAGAGATCAAATCTCTTCCTATGTAAACATAGTGAAAAAATATTTGATCCCTGTAGGGGTTTGATAGATCCAAATTATGATAAATTTAGAATAATTTAATTATTATTTAAAATTAAAATTATAAATTTTATTATTTTATTTTATTTATATTTTTAATACTAGTTCTATGTTATATTAGATATATTGTATAGATAGTACTAATTAATTATTGTCAAACCCTATCTCTCAAGGTGAAAACTTATATTATTGAATGTAAAAATTAAGCAAACGTTTGAGCTTGAAGAGGTTGAATCCCTCCGCTAGATAAATACATAGTTAAAATGGATTAGATTGGTTAATATAGTTACTAATAAGTGATATGTTTCTGTCATATACATTTTGTAAAAGGTAATAATTGTATTGCCAAATGTAATGCGTATATGGGATCTGTATGGGTGACAATAAAAAAATCAAATGTTATACTTTAAATATATAACCTTAACCTTATCGATCCTGTTATCACTTAGGTTGTTCCCAAAAGTTGTAAGAAAGGGAATATGGCCGAGGTAACCACAGACCAATCTTTTAGATATAGATTCTAGCCAATCTACATCCAGAGAGGGCTCTCTCTTTATGTTTTAGCTTTGTTTTTAAGGTATTAGGCTAGTCATGAAGCTCAAGGGTTTTGTTTTGAGTTTGGGTGGTGAGATTCGATAGAACAGTGAGGTAAAACAGAATAGTTTAGTCCATTGGGCATGATGGAGTCAAAGAAGATGGATTTCTAGATTTGGTTTCTCAATGGAGGATGGCATCACAGAGCAAGGTACTTAAACATGGAATAATTAAAAGCATAGAATCAGATGGAATGGACTCAAATGGATGAAGGGAAGTTAAGAATCCTTCAACATATTGAAAGAGGAAAAATGGATGCTTACCGACAAAGAGCAATTAAGAATTATTTATCAAATAATCAACATGAGAGAATCAGGAAATAGGAGCAATTAAGAATTCACTGTTTATGCTAATTCTGAAGAAAACACAGAGAATAATAAAGACAGAAAAAAGAGTGCGGTTAGGAAAATTCTGAATTAATCCTTTTCTTTATCATTCATATTATGAAACACAGATGATATCAAAACTCAGAAAACTATAAAACATAAGATATAGGGGACTTATTGATTCGGAGTTTGATTCAAGAATTCTGTGACAAGTCCTCTGCATCAATTATTCATTTAGTAGGCCAGAAAATAGTTTGTTTCCAACAGCTCTTTATTCCAAAGTTTCAGTATTACAACAGAGTCTAAGAAATCTACACATACCCAACCTCTTTAAAAATCTGATGAAGGGGGTATTTATACAACAAAATATCTCATCACAGCTGTGAGATAATATCTAGATTTTAACCTAAAGTAATTTACAAGTAACATAGAAGCGGCTAACTTATGATGTGCTGGAGGCTGGCTCTTTAGGGTTCGGCTTGCAGCTGTCCTGTGTAGTAGCTCTGTGCACTTGATACTCTTTAATGCTGCTCTGCCCTTTTTTAATGTTGATCTGCCTTGCCTTTAATTCTCTGATACACTTTGACTTGTGATCTGATACACTTTAACACTTGAACTGATACTCTTTTAATTTTGATCTGACCCTTGCTCACCGCAGTTTGATAAAACACCCAAACTTTCCCTTTTCCCAAGGGTAACGGTGCAGTGGGATGAACACTTGTTTGTTGGGGCATTGGAGGTTGTTCCGCGCCTTTTGATTCATTTCCTTTAGATCTTTCTATGGATGCGGAGAATGCTGAGAAGTTCTGGAATTTGCTGTGCTGATAGCCATGTTTTAATAATTTTTATGGGAACTTGTGTCAAAGAGGAGTAAACCGTACAGTGGAGGGTCGGTTGACAGGCAGTGGAGCTCGTCAATGGAGCTTTTTTCTGGTCAAAGGCGGTCAAAACACCTAAACTGTGAACTTAGTGATCTTACTTTGCAGGAGAGCGCAGAGTGCTATATGATGAAGAACATAACAAGAATGGTCTTTTTCCCTTCTTTTTGACAAAATGAAGCTTGGCAGGAAATTTTGGTTCGAAGGACGGATGACGTCAGCATGACATATGGGACATATGACATGGCAGTGACATGGCAGGTGATGTGGCAAGTGATGTCAGTAGAAGGTGATGTGGCAGGGTGATGTCAGCAAAGGACAACTGACGTTAGTGGATGACGTCAATAGGGGGGGCGATAAGTGGTTTTTCCCGCACCGCTTTTGGGCTTGGGTAGTTTCGAGCAGAGGGGCAGCGAACACCCCTGGCATGCGACGCGTTTCCATGGTACGGGGGTAATACCGCCAGTTCCCCGGGAGGTAACTTTCAACAGCGGAGGGGGTCGCGAAATAATCGTAGACCATTGGATGTGAGGACAGAGATCTGATGGCAGATGGTTTATGAACAAGGTAGAGGCTTAATGTTGTGCGGGCCCAATATAAACCAAAGTTTTTAAGGGTATCGGGCGGGTTTTGATTGGTCGGCGGGCTTGGTTTTTATTAACCCATATGGCTAATTAACCCATGTTTTATGCGGTGAAGGTTATTAACAAGCTCCAAATGAACTTATTAATCCGTGACTTTAAAAATAGTGAATATGGTCGTATTTCGATTGGGGAGGGGATATTAAAATATTGGGATTTATTATATATTTACATACGGGGATGGGGAAATAGCAAAGGATTTGTATAATAAAAGTTAGTGTTAATATGAAAAGATGCAATGAACCTGCGCTAAGTCAATATGTCAATAAACTTAGGCAAAAGGGGAAAAAAGTTTATATGCGGAATGTGGCCATTTTCCTAAGTTCAACAAAGTTTTACTTAGGCAAATTTTATGAAATGAAATGAGTTTTTAAGAGGGATATTAAGTTGATCTTAATATCTTTGGGGGAGATTAGTAAGTGATTGGGGAGAAGTGTGAAGGGGAGTTAGTCATGCCTCGCTTGAGCTGCTCCGAGTGTAATGTCCACTAGGCACTTATGATAAGAGTGAAATTTTAACACATTTTTTAAAGACAAAACTATCACAAGTCTCATTCTGCAACAACAATCTACTTACCCAGCCTACTTTGCCTAACATTTTTTTCTTCTTTCACTTGGGTTCACTTAGACTAGCAAAACCTTTTCAACTTTTCTTTTCTTTTCATGGTAAGCCCACCTAAGTCTACACTTATTACTTCCAAGTGCTCAGATTAAACTGTTGAGCTCCTTTGCTTCTCTACCTATCTACTTATCTACCAAGATTAAACAGTTTGGACAGATTTTTATTCTCTATCTCTAAAACATTAAATTCAAACATGAAATGGACAAGATTAAGCTGTTTGGCCATTCATTAATTGTGGAAAAAGGTTCAACAAGCTGTACATGATGCTTTATTTACAGAAAATGAAATAGTAGTGGCATTTGGACTTGCACACTTTCCTGGTCTTTCTTTTTTGGGGTTCATTTTTTCTCATTATTTTTCTTTTGACCATCTAATTTTTTTTTTCACCCTTTGATTTTTCTTTTAAGGTATACCCTCTTTACATTTTTTACATTTTTATTTTTTACTTTTTTTATAATATAGAAACCTTTACAGCAAGGAAAGGTATGAATATATTACAGAGCTCAACCAGTCAATCCTGAAATATGACACCTATTACTATAGGAGTATAACACTGGCTCTACTTGGGGATGGCTTTCCCTCGTGGAAAGTCAAGAACAGTAGGCCAGATGGCCTTCTACACAACTTTTGATTTGCTTTGAAATTTTCCTTTTGCTAGTTGCTTTATTGTATATATGAAAACGCACTTGTGGAGGTTAGGGTCTTATCTTCAGGCTTCAACTGCAGCAAGTTACTATCCAATCCACATTTAAACACATTTTTTGTCTCTCCTTGAATCCTTCTTGAGCACCTTGTCTCTTGGGCAGGAGCTTTTAGCCTTGGTCCTTTTGATCAAAATCTTCTTAATTTTTTCCTGCACAACTATGAGATCTGGCCTGAAATAAAAAAGTGCTGCAACTTCAAACCAAATTAGTAAATCATCAAAATCTTTATGACCTTTTGATTGTATTCAAACATTTAAGGATTTATTTTTTAACTTATTGAAAACTGAATTAAAACAAACTGAAATCCTACCTACTTTACTCTAATAAGCTTTATGATTGTTGGTTAGGTAAAATGAAACAACCAATGCAACCACTTAAGCATTATATACATTAGTAACCTATGTTGCTTGTGTTTGATGGTGTTTAAAATTGAGATCTTGCAATCAAATTTGGCTTTGTTAATCATTTGAGAAGATAAGGAAATCCCTGATCTCCTTTGTTGAATCTAGAAACTGTACAAAAGGGTCCTGCAAATTATATACACTATTCTTGGGCTAATTCAAACAACAATAGTACAAATGTCCTGGATAGCTCTCATGCCTTGGAATTGAGAAATAACTTTTGTCTTTGTCACTCTTCATGTTTTCAACTGTTCTGTGTGATGATACTTCTAATGACTATAATGTTTGTCTTGTAAAACCATTATCATCTTGATTTTGACCCTCATGGTTTGTTATTGGAGAAGAATTATGATTTCTTTCATCATCCAACCTGTCAGCTATTGGCTAACAAAGAACTTGGAAGGTTTGTTGCAACTTATTACATACAGGTTCAAATGGAACCTGACAGATTTCTACAAGCTGCTCTTCTTTTTCTTTAACAGTTTCACATGATTCAAAATAGAGAGGCAGGGAATCACCTTGGAAGATTTGATCATTCGTTCCTGCTTCCAAGTTTTCTTCTGCAACCTGACATTTAATGGAATTTTGGGGCTGCAAATCTAGATATGATAAGTTTTGAACAAATATTTGATTGCCCTCTAGATGGTTAATATCAGGACTTGTTGACATTTGATTTCTAATTGCATGATAGTTATCTCTGATAAACTGAAATGAATCAAAACAAAATGGTAAAGTTCCTTCATTGATTTCAAAATTTTCTACACTTTCCTCCTCATCCTCATTGCTACAATGAACAAGTTGATCACTACTTTTAAGCTGTTGAACATGAATTTCCTTGTTCCCCAAATTAGCTTTTGATTCCTTTACAAGGTTATTTTGCTTTTGAGAAACATAATCATCATCATATTGATCATACTTGGGTGAATCATTGAAAGAAGAAATGTTATCAAATGCACACATTAGATCAGGAGATCGCCCCTCCACATATTTCTCTATGAATCTATCATCTGATCTATGGTGGGTCGGGTTGGTAGGAATTTGTTTACGAATATCAACCTTTTCCTCTTGTGAAACAAATGTGTCATGATGATTTTGAACAAAACATTCAACTTTCATTGTGATCTTCTGCATCGTTTCCTCTGATTTCTTTATCAAAATGTCAAGTCTTTCCTCCTTCTCTATTTTCAACTCCTCTTTTCTGATTTTCAGATTAACCTCTACATCCACTGCCATGTTCTGCATTTGTTCCATAGTGGAGGGGTTTCTTTCTCTCAAATGAAATTCTATCTCTGAATCAAATGCTCTTGGGTAATGTAGTAGAGCTGAATCAGGGGGAGGTTTTATATTCAATGGTATTTGTTGAAAATGCAACAAGATGATGGAGCTTAGTGAAAAGAAGTCGCCTTCACTAAGTGGGCCCGCAGACTATTTTTGGCGTAAAGTCTATTTTTAGACTATGTCTATTTTTAGACATATGGATCATGGTCTATGAGTTGCAGGATGCTTTTTATGGATGATTGGTCATGTTGGTAAAAATAGATGGACCTCTATTTTTAGACATATGGGCAGAGTCTATTTTTAGACTACTAGTCAAAAAAATAGAACAGTCGAATATTATTAGCTCTTAATTTTTTTCCACTGGAAAAATCCGTAATTTTCATTATGATAGAGAAAATTACATATTGTATATGTGGTAGCATATGCGGTATCAGTGCCATCAATCAAAATCCACCACGCAGGGTGATCAGGCTGTTTAAACAAAAAAGCTGTTTGTATTGTCAGTTGAACAGTCTAGTTATAGTCGCCTGTACATGACCACGCAGGGTCCATTATCAAAAAGATTTACAAAAATTTTCAGATCTTGAACATTTAATCATTTGCTATGATCAGGGACTATTGTCCCTCTGATATCGCTGATCTATATACGGCCTGTGGTAATAGCGGTACTCCTCAGTCCCTCGCTGCTCCAATATTAACCATTCTCCTCTGGGAAGTAGTGCGACCTCCTTGGATAATTGATCAGCGCTGCAGTTATATTCCCTGTATATGTGGATACAAGATATATGGTTAAAAGCTGCCTTGAAAGTATGTGTTTCATACAATATGTTGTTGAGTGTGTGAATGTGACATATTGTAGAATGATTGAACCAGTTTACAACAATCTTTGAATCCCCAAATATGTTAAGATTTAAACACTGATGTCCCAGAGAGAAATGTAATAGGTGTCGTAGGGTCATGAGTTCTGCAAAATTGTTAGAGCCCACACCGAGCCCCAGTTTTACTTTGTAACTGTGGTGTTCATTGATATGGAGAACGAAACCAACCCCATAGATATTATTAGCTCTTAATAATATTTGGACTATAAACATTATCTTATCCTCTTGCAGCACTTCAGTTCGAGCTACAGATGTGGCACATGCAACTGCTAGAAGGAAATATGATTTTCCTATGGGTTAGTTGAGCTATTGCATGATGGACTTCAATTAGAACTCAAGTGATTGAGTTTGGTGGAGTTTTATTGAGGAGTTGATGGAGTTGTGTTCAGTTTGACTTAGTTGAACTAGTTGTATTTAGTCTAACTACCAAATACACTAGTGATGAGTGATGTGAATTAATTATTAATTAATTCACTAATTATTAACTCATAAATCAACTAAAGAATACATCAGTTAACTCAGTGCCTGGACATTTCAGTGGAGACAAGTGTTAGAGGTGGGTGAAAGGGTGATACTACTATCAGTTGTGACTATAGCTGTGCATGAGATTTGCACAATAGTTGATTGAGATTGCCAATGAGGATTGTGCAGTACAAGCCATAGGGAATTCGAACTTGGATCTGATCTATTCCCAACTTGGATTGCGCAGTAGAGGCAAGCAAAACAGTGGAGGGGATTTGAACCCGTGACTTGTTCAGATCTGAGCTAGTTTTGTGTGTAGCATGTGGAGATAGTATTGAGTACTTGTGAGGAGTATTGTACTATGTATTGTTACATGTTCTCTATCATTATAATATACAGATAGTTGGGGGTTTTCAGTTGTATGCTTTCCCCATTACATACTGTGTTGATATGTGTGATTGATGTTTCAATGTGCGCATGCGATTGTTTTTTTAATTCTGCAAATTGATGATCAATGGTAGAGGAGGTTATGTATTATGCATGCATTCCGCAAATAGTGTATAATCAGGATAATCTTTGTGGATAAGTGTTATATTATTCAAATTTCTACATGGTATCGGAGCAAATTTGATCATTAGATCTATTATTCAAAAAGTGATTACATTTTATTTCTTCAGGTAGAGTCTGTAATCGGGCCAGGTAGCCTCTAGATCCATCCTTCTTTTGGAAGGTGAGATATCCGATAAATGCCCATACAATCAATCTCTGTATGAGAAATACTTTTCTCTCACGAATTTTAGATCAGAAGCGGTTGAGTTTTGAGCTGGTAGAATTTGAATTTGCAGCAGTGTTTTCTTGGTGTTGAAGTTGAAATGTCTTTCAACGGATTGCGATTGGAGTATGCCATTGAAGGTAGCTCGAATTATATTGCATGGAAAGACAGGATGGAGGCGGTGTTAGATGAAAATGGGTTGAAGGAGTTCATAGATGTTGAGGTCCCAAAGCCTACTGATGCTGCTCAAGTTGAGGCTTGGCAAAAGAAGACAACAAAGTGTCGAAGGATTATGTTGGAGGGCGTGAAGGATCACATTGTGTCCAGCCTACATGGAAAGGCTTCTCCATACTTGATATGGAAAGCATTGACAGATTTATTCCAAAGCAAGAGCGACCGGAGGAAGTTGGCGCTCAAGGATAAACTCAGAAACATTTAGTGTGAGAAAGGAGACAGTATGCCCAAGTAACTCACGAAGTTCACCCAGTGCCGGGATGAGCTGGGAAGTGTGGGGGTGACTATCGATGATGAGGACTTGGTGAGCTTGGCTCTCCTTGGTCTTCCAAAGAGTTGTCATTCCTATCAGGACTCTGTCAATGGTCGGAAGAAACTGCTAGGATGGGAGAGACTTTGGTCTGATCTTGTGCAAGAGGAGATCAGGCGGAATACCAGGGATGGATCTTCATCAAAGGCATCTGATGAAGAAAATTGCGCTTTGGCTGCCAAAGCAAAGAAGGGGAAGAACAAGAAAGCTTCTCATTCCGGTGCGAAAGGCAAGAAGCAAGACATGTCCAAGCTGAAGTGCTTTCATTGTCACCAGCACAGACATTATGCCACAAATTGTCTGCAAAAGAAGAAAAATAAGCAAGCTGTTGGATCTGCAATGGGAGAGGCCTTAGCCTCACAGTTTGAGCTGGATTTTCCGCTGACCGCATGCTTGGTATCAAGTGTGATGGGATCGGTATGGTTCTTGGACAGTGGTGCGTCTTTTCACATGACAGGAGATCGAGATTTGTTTTCTGATCTGGATGAGAAATATCTTGGAGTGCACATCGAGATGGGCAATGATGGTAGATACAGTGCGACCGGTATCGGTACCATTTCCTTTGAGAGGGAATTTGGTAAACCCTTCGTATTGAAGGAAGTGATGCATTTTCCAGGATTGAAGAAGAATCTTATCTCTGTGCCGATGTTAGAAGACAAAGGATATGATGTTGTCTTCAGCGAGGGAAAGGCTTTCATGCATAGTAAGACAACTGGAGAAACTCGGAAGATAGGGGTTCGAGTTAAGAACCTTTATCAATTGCATGTAGATGGTTGTGCAACAATGGCATGAAAGGTAGAAGGATTGGTGAGCCGGGATGATGGTGAGCTGTGGCACCGGAGATTGGGCCACCTTCACCATGGAGCCTTGAAGATACTGCAACAGATTTCTGCTGGGCTTCCTAAAGGTACTCTTGCGCAGTCAGATCAGTGCAAGGGGTGTACTTTGGGAAAATTTGTGAAAGCCACCTTTCATGAGAAGGATAGTTGCGCCACGACGATCCTTGAGAGAATTCACACAGACGTGTGTGGACCTTTCTCAGTAGCTTCGATAGCAAAGCACAAGTACTATGTGATCTTTGTTGATGATTTCTCTCGAAAGTGTTGTATCTTCTTCATGCAGAAGAAGAGTGAGACATACTCAAAGTTCTGTGAGTTCAAAGCACTGGTCGAGAAGGAATCAGGGAAGAAGGTGAAGGCTCTTAGGAGCGACAATGGTGATGAATTCATCTCTGGCGAGTTCAAGGACTTCTACAGCGCAAAAGGGATTCGAAGAGAGCTCATAGCCCCCCATAACCCACAGCAGAACGGGGTTGCTGAGCGGAAGAACAGAATGATCATGGTTGCTGCATGGGAGATGTTGCATGATCAGGGCCCACCCCTTCACCTGTGGGCGGAGGCATGAAATACTGCAGTATATGTGTAGAACCGTTGTCCTCACAAGATACTTGGCATGAGTACATCCGAGGAGGCTTATTCTGGTAAGAGGCCTGATATTTCCCATTTGAGGATTTTTGGTTCTCCTGTTTACATGCATGTGACGAAGGATGCCAGGAAGAAGCTGGAGCTGACCGCATAGGTTGGGATATTTGTGGGGTACACTGATACACCCCACAACTATCGTGTGTATTTTCCAGACAGTCGCAAGATTGTTGTGCGACGGGATATCAAATTTCAGGAGGAGAAAGACATGAAGTGTTCGCTTGAGAGGGAGCCACACTTGCATGCAGATGAGGAGCTATTAGTCCCTAAGGATGAGCTTCAAGATGTGGATCAGCCACAAGATGAAGTTCATGGAGTGGAAGAGACCACTCATGCAGTGCTAACCATCAGAGGGCAAAAGCGCACTACAGAAGTTGAGCCACTGGCTCAAGATGCAGAGAAGGTTGTAGGACCACCTATAGCACAGCGCAAACAAAGACAGTCACCTAATCGGTACACTGGATACATGGCTCTTGTGAGAAAATGTGTCATGACTGAGCCATCCTCTTTCAAGGAAGCTGTGGAGGATCCCACATGGGTAGATGCCATGGTGGAAGAGTATGATTCGATTGTCAGAAACAATGCATGGGAGATTGTCCCAAGACCGGAGGGGAAGTCAGTGGTGGGTTCGAGATGGATCTACAAAGTGAAGCAGGCAGCTGACGGGAGTGTGGAGAAGTACAAGGCAAGATTTGTTGCCCAAGGCTTCTCACAGATAGAGGGGATCGATTATGAGGAGACCTTTGCAACTGTCGCAAGGTATTCTTCCATATGGAAGATTCTTGCTCTCTCAGTGCAGATGGGGTGGCACATCCATCAGATGGATGTGAAGACTGCATTCCTCAATGGAGTCATTGAGGAGGAGGTGTACATAGAGCAGCCCGAAGGTTTAGAGATATTCAGCAGTGAGTCACATGTGTGCAGGCTCAAGAGAGCGTTGTATGGGTTGAAACAAGCACCTCGTGCTTGGTACACACGGATAAACAATTATTTCACTGGACTTGGATTCTCCAAGAGTGAGGCAGATCCTAACTTATACCAGATTGTGGTGGAGGGTAAGTTGTTGATCATTGTACTTTATGTAGATGATTTGATTTTGACGGGAGATGAGCTGTTGATACTTTCATGCAAGGAGGATCTTGCTAGAGAGTTTGAGATGAAGGACTTGGGCCTCCTTCATTATTTCCTGGGATTGGAAATTTGGCAACACAGTGATGGACTATTTGTTTCTCAGGGTAAGTATGCCCGGGAGATACTGGAGAAGTTCAAAATGCATGGCTGCAAGCCTGTTGATACTCCTCTTCCTGGAGGTTGGAGGAAGGAGGATGCTACTTTAGTGGAGGTAGTGGATGCCACTGTTTATCGACAGTTGGTGGGGTCGCTTATGTATCTGGTCAATACACGACCTGATATATGGTATGTTATTAACCAGCTTTCGCAAGCTATGGTTAAGCCAACCAAGCTCTTCTGGAAGGTAGGCAAGCATGTATTTTGTTATCTCAGAGGCACATCGGGATATGGATTGTGGTACAGACAGGAGGATGAGGTAAAGCTATGTGGCTTCATGGATGCAGATTGGGTAGGGAGCCCAACTGATAGAAAGAGCACATCTAGAGGGATCTTTAGTATTGGGTCGACAGTAGTTTCTTGGTACAACAAGATGTAGAGATCCGTGGCACTCAGTTCAGCAGAGGCCGAGTATATGGTAGCAAGTTTGGATGCATGCGAGGCTATATGGATGAGGAAGATCCTGGTTGGGTTTTTCGGGTCACACTTGGAGCCTACTGTGATTTATTGTGATAACTAGAGTTGCATTAAACTCTCGGCTAATCCAGTATTTCATGATAGATCCAAGCACATCGACATCAGGTACCATCATATCAAAGGTTGTGTGCAGCGGAGAATCATGTTACTTTCATACATACCCACAAAGGATCAGGATGCTGATATCTTGACGAAGGCGCTCACCAGGAGAAAATTTGAATGCCACAGAGATAGGATAGGGGTTTCAGATAATCCATATCTTGTTGAGAGGAAGTGTTGAAAATGCAACAAGATGATGGAGCTTAGTGAAAAGAAGTCGCCTTCACTAAGTGGGCCCGCAAGCTATTTTTGGCGCAAAGTCTATTTTTAGACTATGTCTATTTTTAGACATATGGATCATGGTCTATGAGTTGCAGGATGCTTTTCATGGATGATTGGTCATGTTGGTAAAAATATATGGACCTCTATTTTTAGACATATGGGCGAAGTCTATTTTTAGACTGCCAGTGAAAAAAATAGAACAGTCGAATATTATTAACTCTTAATAATATTTGGACTCTAAACATTATCTTATCCTCTTGCAGCACTTCAGTTCGAGCTACGGATGTGGCACATGCAACTACCAGAAGGAAATACACTTTTCCTATGTGTTAGTTGAGCTATTGCATGATGGACTTCAGTTAGAACTCAAGTGATTGAGTTTGGTGGAGTTGATTAAGGAGTTGATGGAGTTGTGTTCAGTTTGACTTAGTTGAACTAGTTGTATTTAGTCTAACTGCCAAATACACTAGTGATGAGTGATAGGAATTAATTATTAATTAATTCACAAATTATTAGCTCATAAATCAACTAAATAATACATCAATTAACTCAATGCATAGACAGTTCAGTGGAGACAAGTGTTAGAGGTGGGTGAAAGGGTGAGACTACTATCAGTTGTGACTATAGTTGTGCATGAGATTTTCACAATCATTGATTGAGATTGCCAATGAGGATTGTGCAGTACAAGCCAAAAGGAATTTGAACTTGGATCTGATCTATTCTCAACTTGGATTGCGCAGTAGAGGCAGGAAAAACAGTGGAGGAGATTTGAACCCGTGACTTTTTCAAATTTGAGCTAGTTTTGTGTGTAGCATGTGGAGATAGTACTGAGTACTTGTGAGGAGTATTGTACTATGTATTGTTACATGTTCTCTATCATTATAATATACAGATAGTTGGGGGTTTTTGGCTGTATGCTTCCCCCATTACATACTGTGTTGATATGTGTGATTGATGTTTCAATGTGCACATGCGATTGTTTTTTTAATTCCGCAAATTGATGATCAATGGTAGAGGAGGTTATGTATTATGCATGCATTCCAAAAATAGTGTATAATTAGGATAATCTCTATGAATAGGTGTTATATTATTCAAATTTCTACAATATTGAGTGATAGACTTGATTAAATCTATCTGAAAATTGCTATACCGTTTCATCTGGATGTCTTTTTAACTGATTATATTCTTCTATGATCATGAGGAGATTGACTTTGATTATCCATCTATCAAGGAAGAGTTTGAGAAAATGCTCAAGATTTGAGATGCTTGCCTCAGGCAGGGTTTTGAACCACCTCCTGACTTTGCCTTGAAGAGAAAGAGCAAAAATCCTAATACTAACATCCTCTTCATCCACTTCAAATAAGTTAAGATAATCTTCAAAAACTTGGATATGCTTTTGGGCAGTGACACCATTCTCTCCATCAAATCTAGGGAGATACTTGGGATAATTGTTAGGGAAAGCATGGAGTGTAGGAGGTAAAATGAGTGTTTTATACCTATCAGGAACTTTATGAGGTACCAGAATATGTTCAGGGATTAGCTAATTAGTCTCAATTTTTGGGTTCTCCTTAATTAAAAAATGATCTTCATAAGAATTAGAAGTCTGTTGTTCAAATGTGTAAGGAGGCTTTTCATCTACATTTTTGGAAGGAAAATAATAAAAATTTAATCTAAAATCATCTCTAAAATACAATATACATTGAAAAATCTTATCAATGAGAAAGAACATAATGTCTTGGATAACAATCCAAGTTAAAAGCCTGATCTTTTCATACAGTTCTTTCAGGTTCATTTTCTCCATTGGAGTCTTGATTGTGAAATTGATATGGAGTCACCAGGTGGATAATTTTAACTTTTGTGTGTCTGATCCTTGTCCACCATCATAGATCAGATCTAAACCTGTAAAATAATTCTGAAGACAAGGTTTAGTTCTCCAGGAGACCGAATTTTTTGAGTATTTTCTGATTATTTCGATTTTTTATGATTTTTTAAAACAATTTTTATAATTTCTTTAAGAGGCTTTAGATATGAGATTTAAACTTTCTTAAAGACTTTATTTGACAAGAGGAACTGATCAAGCATTTGAAACCAACTGTTCAAACCATAAGCTAGACCGGAGATAGACTGAAGTAGCATTTATTTACTTCTGCAGTTGCAAAGTAAAAGTAGTTTCAAAGGCTACTTGGCTAACTTCAGGCTCCATCTGTAGCTTATACAGAAAACAGTAGCAACAAACAATTATTCAGGTCCCCAGTGGAGTCGCCAATGATGTTATCACTCAGGTTGTTCCAAAAAGTTGTAAGAAAGGGAATACGGCCAAGGTAACCACAAACCAATCTTTTAGATACAGATTCTAGCCAATCTGCATCGAGAGAGGGCTCTCTCTTTATGTTTTAGCTTTGTGTTTAAGGTATTAGGCTAGTTATGAAGTTCAAGGGTTTTGTTTTTGGTGGTAAGATTCAATAGAACAATGAGGTAAAACAAAATAGTTCAGTCCATTGGGCATGGAGTCAAAGAAGATGGATTTCTGGATTTGGTTTCTCAATAGAGGATGGCATCACATAGCAAGGTACTCAAACATGGAACAATTAAAAGGCTGGAATCAGATGGAATGGACTCAAATGGATGAAGGGCAGTTAAGAATATTTCAACATATTGAAAGAGGGAAAATTGATGCTTACCGACAAGGAACAACTAAGAATTCTTTATCAAATAATCAACATGAGAGAATCAGGAAATAGGAGCAATTAAGAATTCACTGTTTATGCTAATTCTGAAGAAAACACAGAGAATAATAAAGACTGAAAACAGAGTGTAGTTAAGCAAATTCTGAGTTAATCCTTTTCTTTATCATTCAGATTATGAAACACAGATGATATAAAAACTTATAAAACTGTAAAACATAAGATATAGGGGACTCATTGATCCAGAGTTTGATTCAAGAATTCTATGAAAAGTCCTCTACATCAATTCTTCATCTAGTAGACCAGACAACAGTTTGTTTCCAACAGCTCTTTATTCTAAAGTTTCAGTATTACAACAGAGTCTAAGAAATATACACATACCCAACCTCTTTAAAAATCTGATGAAGGGGGTATTTATACAACAAAATATGTCATAATAGTTGTGAGATAATATCTAGATTTAACCTAAAGTGACTTACAAGTAACATATAAGCGGCTAACTTATGCTGTGCTGGAGGCTGGCTCTTTAGGGTTCGACTTGCAACTGTCCTGTGTAGTAGTTCTGTGTGCTTGATACTCTTTAATGCTACTCTGCCCCTTTTTAATGTTGATCTGCTTTGCCTTTAATTCTTTGATACACTTTGACTTATGATCTGATACACTTTAACGTTTGAACTGATACTCTTTTAATTCTGATCTGACCCTTGCTCACCACTGTTTGATAAAACGCCCAAAATTTCCCTTTTCCCAAGGGTAACAGTGCACCGGGAAGAACACCTGTTTGTTGGGGCATTGGAGGTTGTTCTGCACCTTTTGATTCATTTCCTTTAGATCTTTATGTGGCTGCGGAGAATGCTGAGAAGTTTTGGCATTTGATGTGCTGATAGCCATGTTTTAAGAATTTTTACAGGAACCTGTGTCAAAGAGGAGTAAACTGTACACTGGAGGGTCGGTTGACAGGCGGAGGAGCTCGTCGATGGAGCTTTTTTCTGGTCAGAGGCGGTCGAAACACCTAAAATGTGAACTTAGTGATCTTACTTTGCAGGAGAGCGCGGAGCGCTATATGCTGAAGAACATAACAAAAATGGTCTTTTTCCCTTCTTTTTGACAAAATGAAGCTTGGCGGGAAATGTTGGTTCGAAGGACGGATGACGTCAGCATGACGTACATGATAGATGACATGGCAGTGACATGGCAGGTGATGTGGCAAGTGATGTTAGCAGAAGGCGATGTGGTAGGGTGACATCAACAAATGACAGCTGACATCAGCGGATGACGTCAGAGGGGGGAGGGCGGTAAGTGGTTTTTCCCACACCACTTTTAGGCTTGGGCAATTTCAAGCGGAGGCGCAATGAACACCCCGGGCACGCGACGCGTGTCCATGGTATGGAGGTAATACCGCCAGTTCCACGGGAGGTAACTTTCGGAAGCAGAGGGGGTCGCGAAATAATCATAGACCGTTGGATGTGAGGACAAAGATCTAACGGCAGATGGTTTATGAACAAGGCGGAGGTTTAATGCTGTGCGGGTCCAATATAAACCAAAGTTTTTAAGGGTATCGGGCGGGTTTTGATGGGTTGACAGGCTTGGTTTAATTAACCTGGATGGCTAATTAACCCATGTTTTACGCGACGAAGGTTATTAACAAGCTCCGAATGAACTTATTAATCCTCGACTTTCAAAATAGTGAATATGGTCGTTTTTCGACTGGGGAGGGGATATTAAAATATCGGGATTTATTATATATTTACATACGAGGATGGGGAAATAGCAAAGGATTTGTATAATAAAAGTTAATGTTAATATGAAAAGATGCAATGAACCTGCACTAAGTCAATATGTAAAAAAACTTAAGCAAAAGGGGAAAAAAGTTTAAATGCGGAATGTAGCCATTTTCCTAAGTTCAATAAAGTTTTACTTAGGCAAATGTTATGAAATGAAATGAGTTTTTAAGAGGGATATTAAGCAGATCTTAATATCTTTGGGGGAAGATTAGTAAGTGATTGGGGAGAAGTGTGAAGGGGAATTAGTCATGCCTTGCTTGAGCTGCTCCGAGTGTAATGTCCACCAAAAACTTGTGATAAGAGTGAACTTTTAACACATTTTTTAGAGACAAAACTAGCACAAGTCTCATTCTGCAACAACAATCTACTTACCCAACCTACTTTGCCTAACATTTTTTCCTTCTTTCACTTGGGTGCACTTAGACTAGCAAACCCTTTTCAACTTTTCTTTTCTTTTCATGGTAAGCCTACCTGAGTCTGCACTTATTACTTCCAAGGGCTCAGATTAAACTATTGAGCTCCTTTGCTTCTCTAACTATCTACTTATCTACCAAGATTAAATAGTTTGGACAAATTTTTATTCTCTATCTCTAAAATATGAAATTCAAACATGCACTAGCCAAGATTAAGCTATTTGGCCATTCATTAATTGTGGCAAAACGTTCAACAAGTTATACATGATACTTTATTTACAGAAAATGAAATAGTAGTGGGCATTTGGACTTGCACACTTTTTTGGTCTTTCTTTTTTGGGGTTCATTTTTTCTCATTTTTTTTTTTGACCATCTATTTTTTTTTCACCCTTTGATTTTTCTTTTAGGGTATACCCTCTTTACATTTTTTACATTTTATTTTTTATTTTTTTTGATAATATGGAAACCTTTACAACAAGGAAAGGTATGAACATATTACAGAGCTCAACCAGTCAATCATGAAATATGACACCTTGTTAACGGGAAAAGTGTCTATTCAGAACGACCCTATCCCACTGAGGTGTGATAGTGACCTCAGAAACAAACAGGGAAAACTACTTTCGTATTCTCCTTTATGAACTATAAACGAAGAGGAATAGGATAAACCAACCCGTGTCTTGCGCTAGTCCTTTGATCCAATCTCTCTCCTCTTTGACAGCTTCTAGCTACCTGCTCCCTTACTTGCCCAGCTTCACCAAGTTCCTGTAAGGTCACAGATAAGGAAACTACACAAAGACATGGATTTATATTCATAAATAGCTTAGGATCAGATTTAAGCTAAACATACAAATGTAAACAACATCAATGATATACGAGCATGTAGGAGAAACTAAAATAGTTTTATTGATAAAACAAGAAGATCCAGGAGGAGTTACAACCGATGATTCCTGATCCAGCATCAACCTCCCAGCATAGAATCCCCTCTTCACCTCCAACAAAGCATAAATCACCCAATACTCTGATATCTATCTCAAAACCAACAACAATTCTCTGCAATGTACAAAATTCCAGCCTCTGGATCTCTTGGTGAGGGATCCATATATAGATGTATGCAAAGAGGATGAGTCAGCTCATGAATTGATTAGTGGCTTCTCTCTGTCAGTTCTTGCTTCCACTTGGAGACTAAGAGCCTCTTACTCATCACTGGTCGAATTCAGTGAGGAAAGTGTCATTGGGGAAGATTCTGGAAGCTTCCATTGTCTCTCCACCTCGTGGAATGACTCTGCCACTTGTCATTTCCCGCTCAACGCACCCTGGTAGTGCATTTAGGTGCAGTGCAACACACCTAGCTAGTGTATTTGGGTGCTTTGCAACGCAGCTAGCTAGTGGAGCAGCTGAAATGATCCTAATTTGACTAGTTCTGAGCAGTTTCTGGTGGAGAACTTCTGGGAGAAGCTGTAATTTGTTGACCTTGTTTCTTTAGGAGCTGGAACAACACTTTTAGGGACTTAGGATCCCTTGGTTTATGGACATTTCATGCTTAGAGCTGTAAGGCACAAAAATGTCTATAACAGTTTCCCCCTAAAGTATGAGGCCGTTTATCGGGTGAAATGCTTTATTAGGAGGATCTGAAGTTCTTTCAATGTTGGGAGGAGACCTGTAATAAGATACAATACAATACATTATCTTCATACTGTTTTCATGATCTAGCTGAGGCGGGCATTCCCATGCTCAGCTTTATAAATTCATTTTCATGTACATAGGACAGACAATCGTCTAATGGTAGACTGATGATTCTGATGGAGTCATCATCCTTTTGGTAGGATGATTATCTGTGCTGCAATGCTGTACATTTCAATGTCTTTATTTTTCCTGAATATATATCGCAGCCCGGATGGATGAAACTAGATCCGGGGTCTTTAATCTCGTCCGATCTTCACTCGAAGTACAAGTCGATCCATGTGAGAAATGTTTTGAAGTCGAACATGGAAAGACATTGCTTGATTACCAGTCAATGATGTAAACTGTTAACAAGCGCGAGAGGAATCACCGATAATGATAATGACCCTCAAGGTACTGCAGTACAATTCACGTGGCGTGAATAAAGGACTTGGCGTCGAACACCACGCAAAATCTTTCGGTCGAAGGTCATTGATGTATACCTGTCGCCGGAAGTGAGAAACTTGCCATTGAGGCATGCAAGCTTCAAAGTACTGAATGGGGTGTTCCTAGATCAACTTCTTGGATAATGAGCTCATGTCGACAAGAAGCGATCCGTCAAAGGAGGGCCTTAATGAATCCCACATCAATGACACGGAACAGAGCAAATGATTTTGATGGAGGTGAAAATAATCTAATGATATATGGTTCAGGGTGGCGGTCATGAAGGAATGAAGTATAATGTATGGTAGTGGATGGGACACGGGTGACTTCTTTGGATGACTTCTCTTGAACATGTCGGCGACACTTATGTGATGGATTGGTAGCATTTACCCCAAATGTGGATGGTATGGCGTGACCATGGTGATGTGACCGGTGAATGAAACAACCCAACCCGACTCAGGCACGGAGTGGAAGTGTCATGTTCAAGAGCGACTTGCTACTAATAAAGTTTCTTTGAGTTTTCTTCCCAACTTTTCCCCAGTCATTGCTGACCAGTGCCTCTTTATTTTTGTCAAGCTTGAGGAGGATAACATATGCTTGTTCTATAATTTTCCCTTCGGGCAAACCCATCGCTATGTTTTAACGAGCCTAGCGATAGTGAAACTCGTTCTCGCCTAAAGACAAGTTTGTCGCTATTAATCTTTTTAACGAGTCTAACGACAAAGATAACTCGGTCCTTTTCATTTTTTGAGAGTCTGAAAAGGTACGTAAAGGTAACTCCAAAATTCCTTTTTCGTCATCTAATCCCTTAAGTCCGAAAAAGTATAAAACAATATAGAAGGGATGAATTTTCGATCGCTTTAACAAACCGAACAAAACAAACGCTCGATCTTTTTGTGCAATAATCCCTCAGGTCCAAAAAGATTAAATCTAGAGGAGGGATAGCACTTCCCGTCGCTTTAACAAGCTGGAAGGCCAGAACTTGGCAATCTTTTCATATTTTACGAGTCAGAAAAGAGCTTAAAGAAGACTCGTCTTTTGAGGAACGAGTGATAAAATGGGTAGCAGCTGATTCCAGGTAAGGATTGAAATTTTCCAATCACGGCAGTGTCACAAGGATGGCTAGTGAAATCACTCTTCGTAGCTGTTCCTCAAAATGGGTAAACAATCAAATGGAGGTGAATGATCGGCCAATGGAAAAGTGGAGGTGACGATGCAAACACGACCAAGGCTTTAATGGCTGAAAATGCTTCATTCACGGTGGTTATTTACCGGGGGATAGTTCATTTTTTAACGAGCTTAAACGCGGGTGGAAACATTTTCTCGGTCTTATGTTTATTTTTTAACGAGCTTGAACTATGTGCTAAAACTGCTCGATTAATCCAGTCATATGATAAGAATGTCTCATAAAAACGGCAAACTTTTAGATTTTTGCCCCACATCCTTTCTTAATGCAAGTTAGGAAATGAATAATCCAAAAAACGGATAAATAATCGATCTTTGCTTGCACGCCAAAAGGTTTGCATGCCCCCAGGTATAAAACAGAGTTTCAAAGTTACCTCTCAATTTTCAGACAAACATTTGTTCCATCGGGAGAGGCCTACCACTTACAGGTTACCCAAAGATTGTTCTATTCGCACAGCAAATAAAACACTTCTTCAGCGATGTCTACCGAGATAAAAAAAGGTGAGTGACGATGCCCGCCAACTCACATAACTTTGACAAGAGAATCTTATTCTAGAATAACCCCTCTTCTAATCACGGACGGGGTACAGACTAGTCATATTCTCCCGCAGAAACCTACTCTATACCCGAAGTTCTCCTGCTGAAGCAGACCAGGATGCATACCCCCTGGGTTTCAGTCATATCCCTCCGAATTACTCGTGCTCATCGGGAGGACAGACTGGGGATTGAGACATTTCTTGTGTGAAAAGACCATTTAGGGACGGTATATGACTATTTGCTATGTGTCATCCGGGAAATGAATGCTGGTCCATGAGCTTGACCACTCTTCCTTCGTGCGGAAAACACATTACTCTAAAGAGTGAGGATACGATGGCTCCCATGCAATAAATATAGTCTCTTCCAAGGAGTAGGTTATAATCCAAGGGTCCTTGAACTACCATGACGTTCATGCGAACTATCTTCCCTCTCAATGTTATGGGCACATCGGGAAGGATCCCTAAAGGTCGACTGGTTCCTTTATCAAAGCCTGTCAGATTTCTCATTTCAGGCAACAATGATGGAGAACCAAGCGCTTTCCAAGAAATAGAGGAAAGGATACTCACAGAAGCCCCCTCATCTATGATGGTACCAGCCATGACCATTCTATATATTTGAACGATAATTCGGAATGGTATGCTTGCTGGCAAACGGGGTCTGCCTAGTTGATTCCAGTCGAAGGATACAACTAGGTTTCTTGGAGGTGGGACCGAGTAGACGACCGGGTATGGCTCTGACGAGCTTCCTTCCTACGGTAAAGGAATGGGTGGATTGCCCCCATGTTCATCGGAGTCTGTGTTGATGAAAATAATTTGGACGGTGTCATCCTTGTTCTCTTCAGTGACTGTATCATCTGAAGATAAAACCTCTGAAGGCAAGACCGGGTCAATTGCCGCCTCGACCTTTTGACTTTTGTCTGGTATGGATTCAGTTGGTTTATCTTCAATGACAGGCGGTTCAGCCGACCACCTAGCGGGCCAGCTGGGTTCTCAACTAGTGACGAGCTCGGCAAGAGTTTTTTATATCCAGGAGGAAGTCGTAACGGTGAAACCGGACGATCATCCAAAACTCTTTTAGCCTCGTCTAAGAACGGACAACGGTGGAGGGCATGGTCGCCTTCACACAGTTTACAAGGAAATCTAACTTTCCCTTTTCGTCCTGGGGCTTCACTTTCACTAGTTGACGGTGTGCTTTCAACATGATCTCCAGAGAATGATGACACTGGATTGTGCAAACGAGGAGACCAGTCCCTTAGTATCCGGGGGATGCAAGGACAATCTCTGTGAAAGTGGTCTCCTCTGCAAATGACACATGGCGATTTAGGCCTGGTCGGTGCTGTGTGTGGATTTTCGTTAGACGACACTCATTTTCCCCCATTCGCCTTTGGCTCCTTCTTCTTTTTCTTTTTCTTCTTCTTTTCCTTCTTCTCCTTAGGAACTTGGCTTTTAGCTTTACCAGTCCCGTCAAGCGAAGAGGAAGGAGGAGAGGAAGAATTAGAGGATGTAGAAGGCTGGTGGGTAACTCTGGACTCGTCTAATTGCTGATTCGATTGTTCAGGAATAGTGGTGTTCTGAACGACATTGGTTGAGAAGAGCCATACTGGCAAGCCAATTGTCAGTCCTAGAAGCGACAATGTGGCCATATGGGGCGCACCAGCATCTCCCCAAGAGGAGAAGGAACTAGGATTTCCACCAAGGGGAATTCCTTGGTTGGTAGGCTCCATTTTCTCAACCCAAAGATCAACGTAGGAAAAGGGGATGAATATTCCGTTTAAAATAAATTTTAACACGCTTTGACACAACTTGTTTTTTCAGTTTTAAAGAGTCGAGAAAAAACAAAAGATGACTATAGTCTCCTTCAATTTTTAATGAGCCTGAAGTGACAAGTGCTCAGATGTACCTTTTCCGTTAAGGAGTCTGAAAAGGAACGAAAGGGACTACTCTGGAGATCTAGGTAGAGGGAGTACCAAACCAATCACAAAACTGCAGAATACTTTTTACGGTACGACAATCAATCTTCCCGAATGCTGTGTTCGGTGCATTGCGATCAGTAAGGCGGCCAACACGGCTTCCTATGGATAAAGGTTTTATGCCTATAGGGGTCTCCCAATATATACTCGACGGTACGTGGGAGCACAAGTCCGTACTGACACTTATCGTCTCAAAGTGGAGGAATCGCCCAACCATCAGTGAGGACAACAGTTACCAGGCTTTACAACGCCGGAATACGTCTCTAGCCTAGACCTCTAAATGTTGTGCGTTAAGTTACAAAGCGTTGTTAAGTTCATTGAATTTATTTTAGGTTGATCTTTCTTATGAAGTTTTCCTTTTGGGTTCACCACGAGATGTAGATGTAATTCCTAAAATGCAATCTAAAGATGATAAGCAAGCTTTTATCTCTTTTCAGCAATGAAAATCCTAGCTACAAGGGGAAAAGAAAGACACAATCTTTTCTCAAAGAGCAAAGAGCACACTGTAAATGCACTTTTCCTAAATCAAGCCAAACATATTGTCAATATGCAAATGCACATGTGCATGTATTTGTTTTTCACTTTCTTAATATTGATGCCTAAAAAGAAAGTTGTTGTACAAATTTGAATTCATTTTCAAGTGAAAAACACAAACAAGCTTCTTTTCGAAATCAAAAGGTAGAGACGATTACGACACTTTATGATTTTGAAATAAACACTTGTTTCGACACTAGAAATTCACAAATTCAAGCCAAAGGCAAAAGTAAAAGCATAATCAACTGCCAACGGCAAATAAACTTTCTCCTAAGATCAAAATCGACACTTACGACAGATCTAAATCAAAGGACGACAGTATGACTATTCTACTTTTGCAATGGGAAACTGTAAATGACGCAACAAACACACAAAAACACATACAGTTTCTTTTATACAACTGAGGTGGAATTAAGGCAAAGAAAAGGGGCTTTTAAACAGACACACACACTGATCACAGGCTGCAAAAATCAGAGACAAAACTGAAAAATTGAGCAAAGAACCTCAGCTGCACAAGGCTAGGCTGATCAATGCACCTGCTACACAAAGAAACTAGATTGCAACGCAAGTTGCCCTCTCGGGAACTGCGCTGAAATGCAGGATCTCTTCACAGAGCTTGCGCTGGGGCAGAAACGAAAATTCTATCCGGGTTCTGGGTCACGGTTTGTAGTTTAATCTATGGTTTTTGGCCGAGTAAAAGCAATCAGTAATGCACAATCAGAGGGTAGATTTAAAAGAGGTTTAAGAGCTATCACAAAGGGTAATCAGATCATTTGTGAATCAGCTGTTCAAATCATAAACAGATCCAGTGAATGGATTGAAGTAGTAGATGTCTACTTTGCATTTGTTAATGGCAAATGCAGTTCGATTCGCTACTTCTAAGTTTATGAGACGAACAACAAGAGAAACACAAACAAACTAACTAGACACGATCCCCAACGGAGTCGCCATTTTGTTAACGGGAAAAGTGTCTATTTAGAACGACCCTATCCCACTGAGGTGTGATAGTGACCTTAGAAACAAACAGGGAAAACTACTTTCATATTCTCCTTTATGAACTATAAACGAAGAGGAATAGGATGAACCAACTTGTGTCTTGCACTAGTCCTTTGATCCAATCTCTCTCCTCTTTGACAGCTTCCAGCTACCTGCTCCCTTACTTGCCTAGCTTCACCAAGTTCCTGTAAGGTCACAGAAGAAGGAAACTACACAAAGACATGGATTTATATTCATAAATAGCTTAGGATCAGATTTAAGCTAAACATACAAATGTAAACAACATCAATGATATACAAGCATGTAGGAGAAACTCAAATAGTTTTATTGATAAAACAAGAAGATCCAGGAGGAGTTACAACCGATGATTCCTGATCCAGAATCAACCTCCCAGCATAGAATCCCCTCTTCACCTCCAACAAAGCATAAATCACCCAATACTCTGATATCTATCTCAAAACCAATAGCAATTCTCTGCAATGTACAAAATTCTAGCCTCTGGATCTCTTGGTGAGGGATCCATATATAGATGTATGCAAAGAGGATGAGTCAGCTCATGAATTGATTAGTGGCTTCTCTCTGTCAGTTCTTGCTTCCACTTGGAGACTGAGAGCCTCTTACTCATCACTGGTCGAATTCAGTGAAGCAAGTGTCATTGGGGAAGATTCTGGAAGCTTCCATTGTCTCTCCACCTCGTGGAATGACTCTGCCACTTGTCATTTCCCGCTCAACGCACCCTGGTAGTGCATTTAGGTGCATTGCAACGCACCTAGCTAGTGTATTTGGGTGCTTTGCAACGCAGCTAGCTAGTGGAGCAGCTGAAATGATCCTGATTTGACTAGTTCTGAGCAGTTTCTGGTGGAGAACTTCTGGGAGAAGCTGTAATTTGTTGACCTTGTTTCTTTAGGAGCTGGAACAACACTTTTAGGGACTTAGGATCCCTTGGTTTATGGACATTTCATGCTTAGAGCTGTAAGGCACAAAAATTTCTATAACACACCTATTACTATAGGAGTATAACAGATCCCAATTTCATTTTATCGTTATAATAGAAAGTAGTAAAACATTTAGAGTTTGGTTATCTGCTTTCACACTTCTAATCATTATGGTTTAAGTGATGTCTTAAATTTGAGTTTTGGTGTAACTCCACTTTGGTGTGGATCTTGAGATTATTGCAAAACTCTTGAGTCTTAATATTATTGTAGAACTATTTACACAGTTAATAATATTAGGAAAATGGATTTTATATGCTCTTAGGAATTTCAATCTTTCTATAAAACCAATAGAAACCATTGAACACGGTATAAGTCATTCTTAACTGACAAACAAGTTCACAAAATCATATAGCTCTAGCATGTTACATAGGAAATATAATCCCCTCGACAAAATTAAGGTAACAAATATTTTTTCATGACCAACAATGTTGATTTCATGACAATACACTTTGCTAAAGTTATAGTAAGTCATTTTTTTGCAAATAATTAAAGCCATATAATGCACATAGTTAGAAAACTGCTCAAACTTATGAAAAAGGATAAATATAAAATCCCGAAGTCATCACCTAAAATCCTAAAATTATAGAAAGCCTAAAATTGCATAACTTATTATCGAGGAAGAAATAAAAGTATTCCAAAATTTAGTTAAAACAAAACCAAATCTAACTATGACCTACTCATTGATGTCGAATGTCATCAATTGACAAGCTTATTACTAAGAGAAGAAGACTCTAGAAGCAATGTGAATCTTTCTTATGGAAGGTTCCCAAGTTTTGGTTAACTATTTGATATTTTATTTTTTGGAACATTCTTGTTAACTTATTTTTGTTTGGAAAATTCTCATTAGCTATATTATTTTGTTTTATGTAGCTTGATTGAGTATTTTATAATGTTTACATGATAGGACGTGACAATACATTACAGCTCTTATAAAGTGGGCTGGAGAGCACCTATGGGCACAACTATAACCAACATGGATCCATCTTAACCTGGATCTATCAAGCACCAAGAGGGATCTAATCTCTCGAGGCGCAAACCTCTTTTTTCAGCGCAAAACATGAGGAAAGGTTTGCACCTCAAAAGATTTGACCCCTCTCGGTGCTTCATAGCTCCGAGTTAAGATGGATCTAGGTTGGTTATATAATACTATATAATATTTATATTTGTATCTAGGTGTGTATTCGTCATTCCCTCTCTCTATCTCACCCCCCAAACATATGCACTCTCTCTCCATATCTCTCTCTCTCTCTCTCCCCCTCCCTCTTCCTCTTCGCCTCTTTCTCTTCCCTCCCACTCTCCTCTCTCCCTCATTCTCTCTCCACCACTCCCTTGTCACTCCCTCTCTCTCTCTATCTTTCTCCCTCTATGTCTTTCTTCATCCTTCCCTCACTCTCCCCGTCCAACTCCATCTCTCTATCTCTCCAACTTTATCACTATCTCCCTCCCTGTCCCCTTCTCTTTCTCCCTTCCATATTTGTGCCTCCCTCTCTCCCTCTCACCCTTCTCTCCCTATCTCTCTCCCCTCATCTTCTCTTTCTTCCCTCCTCTCCTCTCCCCACCACTCTCTCTATGTCTCTCCCTTGTCACTCCCTCTCTTTCTCCACCTCCATCTCTCTATGTCCTTTTTTTCCTCCTTCTCTCTGCCCCCCAAATTCATCTCTCTCCCTCTCTCTCTCTCTCTCTCTCCCAACTCCCTCTCTTCGTCTCCCCCCATCTCTCTCTCTCTCTCTCTCTTTCTCTCTATGAAAATATTTTTAGTAGTTGTGAGGATAGAGGGTTTAGATATATCTCAAAATTAATTATAACTTTTTTCTTATTAGCTTCAATTAAAAAAATGTTATAAAATTAAATTAAAATAAAATATTTTTATTGTGAATAAGTTATAGTTTTGGGCATGTGGTATTGATAAGCCATGGTATTGAGAACAAAGCCTATTTACAATTTAATAATATCCATGGTAAAGTGGGGGTGAATATCCATGGTTAGGAATCTTGTCATATTGTTATAAAATATTTTGATTGTGAAATAAGTTATGTTTTTTTGGCATGCTGTATTGATAATTGTAACAAAACCTATTCACAACTTCATAATGTCAATGGCAAAGTCGGTTGAATATCCATGATTAAGAATCTTGTCATACTGTTAAAAAATATTTTAATTGTGAAATAAGTTATGCTTTTTGGGCACGTGGTATTGATAAGCCATGGTTTTGGCCCATGGTATTGTAACAAACCCTGATTTTTACAAGTTAATAATATCCACAATAGAGTGGAGGTGAATATCCATGGTTAAGAATGTTGTCATATTGTTAAAAAATATTTTGGTTGTGAAATAAGTTATGGTTATTGCCCATGGGGTATTGATAATTCATGGTATTATTTCATGGTATTGTAACAAAGTCTATTCACAAATTAATAACAAAATCAAAATATAACAAATTGAATTTTAGTGTTTTTATTATTAATTGAGCCAATATTTAAATATTTGTACTCATGCCTAATCACTTTTTTTTTTTTTAATTAAGCTGACATTTAAAATTGTTTATATACTTACATTACACCTACACATATACTCTATGTAAAAGAAACACAATATTAAAAAAACATAACAAGCAATTATATCCATAAATTATGAGAAAAAAAAACTGTGAAAAAATTTATTTGTAAAAATGAACCATAACATTATCTTATATAAATATTGCAATGAAACTTTTAAATCATAATCAAACAAATATTTGGAAAATATTTATTTTTAATAATATTAAGAAAATATTAAACATTTTAAGTTCCATTTCTTCCATAAAACTTTTACCTAAGATTTTCAAACTGATGGTATCCCTTTTTTTGCAAAATTAGTGGGATCATAGATTCCAAACGGATCGTATCATTTTTTTTCCCAAGATTAGTGGGATCAGATATTCCCACACCGAACGTTCACTCCAAGTTAAAGAAAGCATTATACCGTAGTGAATAAACCAACCGAAGTCTTAATATTTGTGATTCCGCGGCAACGTCCCAGTCGATTGACATCTTCTCTTTCCGCGTCCCAGTCGATTGACATCTTCTCTTTCTCTTTTTTTTTCTATGTTATCCAATTATTGCCCGTTTAGTCGATTGGCGTCTTCTCTTTCTCTGATTTTTGTATGTTACCCAATTATTTTGTACGTTTTATTTTTCCATTCACAACATAAATGGGTACCTAGTACGCAAGCAATGAACATACAATATAAAGGAACTACAAATTTTTTAATTGTAGTATTGGCTCATGGTATTGTATTACAAATTAATAATATTCACAGTAAAATGGAGGTGGAGGTGAATATCCATGGTTAAGAATGTAGTCATATTGTTATAAAATATTTGGCTGTGAAATAAGTTATGATTTTTTCTCATGTGGTATTGATAAGCCATGGTATTAGTTCATGGTATTGCAGCGAAGTCTATTCACAAGTTAATAACAAAATCAAAATATAACAAATTAAATTTTAGTGTTTTTATTACTTTAAATTTTTATTACTAATTAAGCCAATATTTAAATATTTGCACTCATCCCCAATCATTTTTTTATTTATTAACCTTACATTTAGAATTGTTTACATACTTACATTACACCTACACATCTACTCTATGGACAAAGACAAAATTATTTTTTATTTTTTAATTAAATTGATATCTAGAATTGTTTACATACTTACATTACACCTACACATCTGCGCTATGCAAAAAAATAAAATATTAAAAACCATGACATGAATATGGCAATTATATCCATAGAAAAAAAAAAATTAAGACTTATGGATAACATTATCTTATGCAAATGTTACAATAAAACTTTTAAATAATAACCCTATCAAATATTTGGAAACTATTTATTTTAATAATATTGGAAAAAAATTAAACATTTTAACTCGCATTTCTTCCATAAAACTTTTACCTTAAATTTTCAAACTGATGGTCTCCCTTTTTTTCCCAAAATTCGTGGGATCCTGGATTCCCTCATTTTTTTTCCCAAGATTAGTGGGGTCAGATATTCCAACACCGAACATTCACTCCAAGTTAAAGAAAGTTGTATACCGTAGTGAATAAGCCAACCAAGTTTTAATATTTGTGATTCTGCGGCAACGTCCCTGTCGATTGACGTCTTCTCTTTCTCTGATTTTTCTATGTTACCCAATTATTCATGCACGCGACATGTATAAATGGACATACAACATAAGAGAGTTCGCAGGCTTTCCAAACGTTGGAACTACAAATCTTTTAATTGTGTGATCTCTGTGACGCCAGAAATGGATAAAGGTGTTACATTGCTTCTGTGGTTTGTGACGGCAACCATACTAGCGCTGGCCACCGTAAGTGCCACCACAACTACTCATTATTAGTTGAGAATAATTAATATTATTTTGTTATTAATGGAGAAAATAGTTACGTTGTTGTAACTTTCTCCCTAGTTTAGGATTAGTTCCTATAATTATGGGGTTTGGGTGCAACTTCTTATTTCTTAGTATTGTATTTAATGATGTAATCTTTGATTGATTGCATATAGAGTGGACGAGAGTGATCTCTCAAGTTTTGTGAGTGTAGTCTCCAGGTGCAGGCCACACCTGAGAGCTACATCTCTTTCTTTTCAATTATGTTCACATTTTATCTTGGTATCAGAGCTCAGATTGAGTGAGCCTGATCTTTTGTCACCTGTGAGGCTGAAGTGCCTGTAGTAGCTAGCTTGCCTGTGTGGCTGGAATAGCCTGTGTGGCTTGAAGTGCCTTTGTGGCTGTGTGTACACGAAAGCTCTGTGCTCGATTGAGCAGGTGGACTACAGAACACCTGGCTCGGACTCGAAAATTTTGGCACGGATTTTGCGCGGATTGGCGCGGATTTTGCGCTGACAGTCGCGCCAGAAGAGGAATTAGCGCAGATTTTGAGGGATAAATCACGCCAAAACGCCAGAAAGCTCGATTAGCGCAGGATTTTACCAGGAAAGTCGTGCCAATTAAAATACTCTAAGCGATTTTTAATTAGCGCGGATTTTTCTCTCGGGGTAGCGCCAAGGAGATCTGCGAATAGCGTGAACTTAGTTTGGCGGTTTGCAAACGGTGCAAATCAGCGGGGTTGCAGATCCGTCTGGGAGAGACAGATCGAGAAAGCGCCAAAGGAGATCTGCGGGAAACCTCGACTTCGTTTGGCGATCTGCAGGGAGAACAAGATCGGCGAAGTGGCAGATCAATCCGGGAGAGTTGGATCAGATCAATTGTGATCAGATCATTGTTTCGGCTGTGTTGGAAACACCGAATTTGCTCATTGGAGCGGGAGTGCCAGACACTGCAGATCGGTGGCAGAGGTGACAGATCGATCTGACAGGTATTGTTTTTTGTTGTTGTTAAGTAGATTCACAATGAGTAATACGATGGAATCTTACCTTAACGAGTCTGGTAAACTCAACGGGTCTAACTTCACGAATTGGAAGTTTAAGATTCAGACCCTGCTTGAAGGTGCGAATGGTTGGACTATAGTGACAGGCGATGAGTAGAAGCCGACTGCAACCACACAAAAGGAATATTGGGAAAAACGAGAAAACAAGGCCAAAGTCTTGTTGAAGATGTCTGTGAAAGACAATGTCATTGCACACATCAGAGATTGTAAAACGTCCGCAGAGATTTGGACGAAAATCAAGAATCTGTATGAGACCCAGAATACAAACAGAGTTTTGGCTCTGAAAAGCAAGCTATTTTCAATGAGGATGGACGAAAGGGAGTCTGCTATTGCATTTGTCGCGCGAATTAAGGATGTTAGAGACGGATTGGTGGCCATTGGAGTGGCAGTGGCTGATGAAGATCTTGTTGCAATTACAATGAATGGGATGCGAGATGATTTCCAAACCTTCATCACTGGAGTCTCAGCAAGGGAGAAAACACCCACATTTGATGATCTCACTGCGATCTTGCAGCAAGAGGAAGTGCGACGACAAAACCTGAATCTGAACCCCCAAAGTGACGATCTCACGCTGGTGGCAAAACGACGACTATCTAAAGGGAAGCAGTCACAACAGCAATCAGTCCAGAAAGGAGGAACAACACATAAACATCATTGTCATAAAGGTATGCTTGCAAGTCATTCTGAAAAGAAATGCTTTTATTGTGGAAAGAAGGGTCATATACGGAGAGATTGTTATTATAAGAAGCAGGCTGATGAGGCAAGGAGGAGACAGGTAAATCCAAAACACAGAGGATATTTTGTTGAAGAAGAAGACTTCAGTCATGAATTTCGATTGTTCACAGTCGACTGTGCCCTTTCTGCATCAAATGAAGATGACATCTGGTATGTCGATTCCGGAGCATCCTCTCACATGACAGGTAATAAAGAATTTTTCGACAGTCTTGAAGAAATTATAAATGGATCAAAAATATATCTAGGGGATGATAATGGATATCAGATTAAAGGTCATGGGGTGATTTCAGTTAAGTTACCAAATGGAAAAATTAGTCACCTTTCAAATGTTTTATATGTACCTAGAATAAAGAAAAACCTGATATTTGTATCCATGATGGCTGATCAAGCTATGCATGTCGAATTCTTCAAGACTCAATGTGTGATAAAGGATTGCAGGAATGAAATTGTTGCAACAGGCATGCGAGTTGGAAGCCTATACAGATTGGATGAAAAAAGTATATCAAAGCAAGCCATGGTTGCAGGAGAGTCGACAGCTGAACAACTCTGGCATCAGAGGTTTGGTCATCTGAATCTGCAGGATCTCATGTTGTTACAAAAGAAAGGTATGGTCGAAGGTCTTCCCATCTTTCGTAACATTCAGTTAAACTGTGATGGTTGTGCCTTAGGAAAGATGCACAGAGAACAGTTCCCTGTGCATGATAGGAGGAGGCAAACAGAAATCTTAGAGCTAGTGCACACTGATGTATGTGGTCCCAGGCAGACAAGGTCGCTAGGGGGAGCATACTATTTTTTGTTGTTTACTGATGACTGCACTAGGTATTCATGGGTTTATTTTTTAAACAAGAAAAGTCATAGTTTCCAATGTTTTATAGATTTCAAAACCCTGGTGGAAAAACAGTTTGGAAAAAGTATTAAAATTCTCCGATCTGATCAAGGAGGAGAATACAAGTTAAAGGAATTCATGAAATACTGCAAATCTCACGGGATTGTTCAGCAGTATACAGTGCCTCACACACCACAGAAAAACGGAGTTGCAGAGTGTAAAAACAGGACCTTGGTGGAGTGTGCAAGGAGCATGCTGCAAGGTAAGGGTCTATCTAATACCTTTTGGGCAGAAGAGATAAATATTGTTGTATATTTAAAAAATAAAAGTCCTACTAGGTTTCTTGGCTTCAAAACCCCTTTTGAAACCTTATATGGATTTAAACCAGTAGTAAACCACTTAAGAGTCTTTGGGTCAAAGGAATTTGCACATGTACCCAAAGCTGATAGAAAGAAACTAGACCCTAAGGCAGTCAAATGCATCTTTGTTGGTTATGGCACAGAGTTTAAAGCATACAAACTGTTCAATCCTGAGTCTCGTAAGACATTTGCAAGTAGATATGTAGTCTTTCATGAACAGGTACAGGAAAGAAAAGCTGATGTTGGAGATGATTGGCACATTCCATTTCTGTTGGAGGAAAGCAGCGAGGATGAAAGGGAGCAGGAACAGGAGCAGAAAGAAGAGAATGAAGAAGAACTGCAAGAAGGTGAAAAAGCAGGCCCAGTTATTGCAGAGGAAAACAAATTTGAGGTAAGTCCCCTACCAAGGAGGTCAGGTAGGAAGACTCAATTACCATTGAAGTTGAGAAACTATGCTTTGATGTCAAAAGTTTTGAACATTATAGAGCCCTCTAATTATAAAGAAGCTAGTCAATTTGAGGAATGGAGAGTTGCAATGAATGAGGAGATGGAATCAATTCTTAGAAATAATACTTGGGAATTAGTAGAGGTGCCTAAAAATAAAACACCTATAGGGAGTAAATGGTTGTTTAAACCCAAAATTAATGCAGATGGAAGTATAGATAAGTTAAAAGCTAGGTTGGTAGCAAAAGGATACTCGCAGCAGGAAGGTATTGATTTTGATGATACTTTTGCACCTGTAGCAAAGCTAAATACAATCAGATTACTCATTGCTTTAGCTACTAAATGTAATTGGGAATTACACCAACTAGATGTTAAATCTGCATTTTTAAATGGTGATTTAAAAGAAGAAATTTACTTAGTACAGCCAGAAGGATTTGTGAAGCAGGGGCAGGAACAACTTGTTTGTAGATTGAAAAAGGCTTTATATGGTTTAAAGCAAGCTCCCAGGTCATGGTATGAAAAAGTTGATTCTTTCTTTATAGAGCATGGTTTCCATAGAAGCTTAAATGACCCAAATTTGTATACCAAGTACAATAATCAGGGGCAGATTATTTTGATTTCTCTATATGTGGATGATATGATTTTAACAGGAAATGCAGAGGATTTAATTAGAGGAATCAAAAGGCTCATGGCACAAGTTTTTGAGATGAAAAATCTCGGAAACCTTAACTATTGTCTGGGATTAGAAGTATTCAGAGATACTGGGCAAACTTTCCTTACTCAAGGGAAGTATGCGAGAAATCTGTTGGAAAAGTTTGGGATGGATCGGTCTAGATCAGCAGCGAAATCTTTGCAGCAAAATTTGAAATTGAGCAGTGACGATGGAACTAAGGAGGTAGATGCCACAATGTACAGACAGCTGGTTGGAAACCTTATATATCTTACAACAACCAGACCCGACTTGGCATACTCAGTTAGTGTATTAAGCCAATTCATGTCAAAACCGCGTGAAAGTCACTGGACAACAACAAAAAGCGTGTTGAGGTATCTTTGTGGTACTGTTCATTTTGGTAGTTTATACACTGATGTATCTGATGTTACTCTAGCAGGTTTTCAGACTCAGACTGGGCAGGTAACCTGGATGATCGGAGGTCCATCACAGGTTATGCATTTAACATAGGTTCCGGGGTAATTGCATGGAGCAGCAAGAAACAAAGTACTGTAGCTTTGTCTTCATGTGAAGCTGAATATCAAGCATTGTGTGCAACAACATGTGAAGCAATCTGGTTGAGGAGACTTCTTAACGATGCAGGAAAAGAACAGAAGCAACCCACTTCTATCAAAAGCGACAACCAGAGCACTATCAAATTAGCATACAATCCAGTGTTTCATAAAAACACCAAACACATAGACACCTAGTTTCAATTTGTTAGAGAAAAAATACAGTCAAAAGAAATTGCTGTCAAATATTGTAAAACTTGTGACAATGTGGCTGATATTTTTACAAAGCCTCTTGCATGAGTGAAATTTGAATTGTTTAGAAAGATGCTAGGAGTTCAGGAGAATCCTTTCTCCATTAAGGGGGGGAGTTGAGAATAATTAATATTATTTTGTTATTAATGGAGAAAATAGTTACGTTGTTGTAACTTTCTCCCTAGTTTAGGATTAGTTCCTATAATTATGGGGTTTGGGTGCAACTTCCTCTTTCCTAGTATTGTATTTGATGATGTAATCTTTGATTGATTGCATATAGAGTGGACGAGAGTGATCTCTCAAGTTTTGTGAGTGTAGTCTCCAAGTGCAGGCCACACCTGAGAGCTACATCTCTTTCTTTTCAATTTTGTTCACATTTTATCTTTATTCCCATCAACATGAAGATCCGTATGACCGCGTGGGTGGGAATTCAGATTTCAATGACTATTTTGGTTTCAATGAAGGCGATTTGGGCGAAGCTTAATTTGGGAAATTTTCATCATCAACCATGGATGCCGAAAATAGAGACGTGGAAGCTCTTTTGTCTTTCAAAGATGCCATCATAGATGATCCAACTGATTCTCTGTACGGCTGGACAGCTGACAATGCAGAAAACGTATGCCAGTGGACGGGGATTTCTTGCACGTACACAGAGAGAGTTGTTGCCATAATACTTCCTGGATTAATATTGTCAGGTGCCCTTCACCCATCTCTATGTAACCTCTCTTTACTGAGGACTTTGGATCTTTCTCATAATTATTTGAGAGGTGTGCTCCCCCCATCTCTATGTAACCTCTCTTTGCTGAGGACTTTGGATCTTTCTCAAAATCATTTGATAGGTGTGCTCCCCCCATCTCTATGTAACCTCTCTTTACTGAAGACTTTGAATCTTTCTCAAAATCATTTGACAGGAAGAATTCCGCCAGAATTTGGGCAACTTAAAGTGCTCTAAATGCTCGACTTGTCGCGTCAACGGGTGCTCATGTTTGACTCAAGGGAGGGATCCCATTCGCTCTCGGGACTCAATAGAGAGATCGCACCAGGACTCAGTGGAGAGATCCCATCAGCTTTCGGGAATTGCAGTCAATTACGGTTCATCGACTTTAGCTATAACAACTTCAGCGGGAGAATTCCATTGGAACTTGGCTATCTGCGCGACTTAGAGTACCTGATCCTGGGTTCCAACAATTTGGAGAATAGCATACCTGCATCTCTCGGAAACTGTAGCAATATTGTGTACCTCTATTTAAATAACAACAAGTTGGAGGGATCCGTACCCATGAGCATATTTCGGCTTCCCCTTTCCACTTTATGTCTTAGTTATAATATGTTGACAGGGACCTTACCAGAAACCATTGGCAATCTGACCCACTTGAACTACTTATATCTTAGTGGAAATCGCTTCACTGGGAAATTACCTGAAGCTATTGGAAATTTGAGCTCCCTCACCGGCTTAGGTCTTTCTGCATTATTTTCAAATGGTTCGACAGGAAGGATACCTGACTTCATTAATAGATTAAGTGAATTGACCTACCTATCATACTGTAGAAATGATCTCAGAGGACGGATACCAGAATCCATTACTGGATTGAGTCAATTGACCTACCTATACCTTTCTTCTAATCTTCTCACAGGGGGCATACCTGAATCCATTACCAACTTGACTAAATTGACCCACCTAGACCTTAGCACAAATAAACTCAGTAGCAGCATACCACATTTCATTAGCAACTTGAGTTACTTGACCGTCTTAAATCTGGGAGACAATGCCTTCACCGGGAGCTTATCTGAAGCCATTGGCCATTTAAGTACTTTGATCCAGGAGTTAAATTTAAGCTCAAATAGCCTCGTAGGGAAAATCCCTGAATCCATTGCCGGTTTGAGTCAATTGCAGGACCTATATCTTGATAACAATAGCTTGACAGGGAGCTTGACTCAAGCAATTAGCAATTTGACCAACCTCCAATGGCTTGACCTCCATGACAACAATTTCACAGGGACAATTCAAGCAATTGGCAATTTGACACATCCAATTGACGGAGTATATCTATCAGGCAACAATTTTAACGGCAGTATCCCAAAACGTTTCTGTGAGTTAAAGTGGCTTGAAAGTTTAGATTTATCAGAAAACAGGTTAGAGGGATCCATTCCCCCCTGTTTTGGCAATCTTCAATATCTCTCTAACTTGGTATTAAGCAACAATTTGTTGTCAAGCGTGCTACCACGAACATTAAATAACATCACTTATTTAGCGAGGTTGAAGGTCCACAATAATTTGTTTAATGGAAATTTGGACATAGGTTGTCCAATTTATATGGAAATTTTCTCTGCATATTCAAATAGTTTTTCTGGAGATCTACCGACATCTTTATTTAATTGTGGTCAACTTCAGCTGTTGGATTTAAGAAGAAACAGATTGACAGGTACACTCCCAGAATATCTAGTCTCTCTTCCTGAGTTAAAGGTTTTAAGCCTAGGTTATAATAATCTTCAAGGTGTTTTACCTTCATGGATTACAAATCTCGCCAAATTGCAAGTGTTGGAATTATCCAACAATAAATTTAGTGGAACAATACCATCTAATCTTTTTAGACTAGAGGGATTCCAAATCAATGGATCTTCACAATTATTTTCCAACACATTATATGCAGAGGTGGAGATGGATATGAAAGGACATCAATATATCTACAATTACATATTGCTGACAAACACAGTAATTGACTTGTCTAGCAATGATTTTGTAGGGGAAATACCAGCAAGCATTGGAAGCTTACATGGCTTAAGATTGTTGAATGTATCAAGAAACCATTTAGAGGGAGAAATCCCTAAATCTATTAGTGAGATATCTTTTTTGGAGCAGTTGGACTTGTCTGTAAATAACCTCAGCGGGATGATTCCTCAAGAATTGTCTAAATTATCCATGTTGGCATCTTTCAATTTTTCATGGAACAACCTATGTGGGCAAATCCCAATAGGAACTCAGTTTGACAACTTGGATGTCACTATATATGAAAGCAACAAGTGTCTATGTGGCAATCCTTTACAGCCATGTAAGAGAAAGCAAGTGACACCAGTAAGAGTGGCTAAACAGGTTCCAATGAGATCAAAATGGTTTGATCAAGTGGATGAGAAAATTTCTCTAAATGCATTGGGGTTGGGATTCATAATTGGATTCGTAGGAGTTTATTTTGTGATACTCACATGGGAGAGAGCTAGGCATTGGGTAGTGCCTCCTAATAGACGACCCTTCTATGGTGTGTATAGATTTCCTACATAAAATTCCCATCATGCCAAATAGATAGTTGATAAATAAAAATATATAAAGATAGTGCTTCAATAGAGGGACTTCAGGATTGAGATGAAACCCTCCCTCACTCTTGATGTATGTTTGCATAATTAAAACAGTTTGATGCTATAATTTTCTAGTTAGGGTTGCTTATTCCATGTTAGAAGGTTATTTTAGGTAATGAAAAAGATTAAATGTCGAACATTTTGGTTCTATTCATGTTATGAGGAAATAAGATTTGAATATATGATGTATTATTGATATTATGTTCAATGTATACTTAATATATGGTTTCATATATGAAAATTCCTTTATTATTCATGGTTACATGCTATTAGTTGGTAGTGATTCCATGGTTTTATATAAGTGATCTTACTTATTATCACACATTTGAAAAAAAATGGACTAATTTAGGTGAATCAGTGAATGTATTTTTTTTTCCCCTAGGAAAAAATCGTAATTTTATTCATAATTGATAAAATTACATTTTGTAGATGCCATAGGCATATGCAGATGGCTGAACCTGTAATAACAGGCAGCAAAACAAAGAAAGAAACACTAAATAGCAAATGAACAATTCCTGTAAGGACAGGATCCAACAGAGTAACAGAAAAAGAAATTATGTTCCAGCAAGCCTATTCTTTTCTTCCCTTCTTCTTCTCCACCCGGCGCCATCCTCCCGAATCAGCTGTGGGTGTAATTGTAGCTAGCTGGTTTTCCATTGTGATCATTTGTTGTTCTTTGTCTGATTCTGAGCCCTCCGATCCATGGGTTCTCTTTATGCCGCTTATTTCCATTTTCAACTCTTGATGTAGATCTGTAATGATCAGCCCCGTATGAGTAGAAAGGGTATTCGCTTCCTGATTTTGTTTCTGTCCCATTTGAGATTCTGGTTCCATCTGGTTCTCTGTGGGTTCCTCCTTTATGCCCTCTTCTTCCGGTGGTTCTGTGTGTTGCCAGCCTTTGGGCTTTTTTTGTTGTTTTTTCCTAGGGTCCTTTCGAGCTGTTGGGCAATCATATTGAAGATGCCCTGTCTGCATACAGTTCCTGCAACGGAATGTTGTGTTTTCGTAGTCAAGCTGCTGTATCCATTGAGTATTATTGAAGTTTAGCGCGATGTGGTCAGGTAGCCCCTGACTCAAATCCACTTCTACACATATTCTGGCAAATGTGAAGATTCCCCTGATTGCTCTGTCTTCATCCGTTTTTAGGAATTTCCCTAGAGAATTCCCAATGGCGATTAACACTTTTTGATGCCAGAAGTGCAATGGGAGCCCATGTAGCCTCACCCATACTGGCATGGTTGAGACTATCATTGTAGTAGCATCAAAGTCCGAGAACCAGGGTGTGGTGAAGAGGCCAGCACTGCCCCAGAACCAAGGCCCCTGTTTGATAATGCTGTCCCTTTCCTGTTCTGTATCAAATCTAACTATGAAAAACCCTTTAGGGCAGAGATAAATTTCACAGTTAGGTGTCCATGTTGAGTAGATCCATTGATGCAGGGCATCTGATTTTGGCCAGAAGCCATTGAATCTACATATAACTGCAGTATTAGATAAATCAGTGTATAGTTCATTTACCTCCGGCATAGATACTTGCAGAGTTGGTGATTCTGGCTTTTGTTCGACGATGTAGGGTCCTGGCAATTCTGATGTTGGTGCTGCTTTATTTTTCATTTTTTCTCCCTTTCCTTTTACTGCATCCCGAAAGGAACCTGTATTTTTAGAGCTGGTTCCAGAGCTTCCGCCACGCAGTCGGAGAGTTAGATTAATAGTTGAATCATTGGCTATGCCATAATGCTGCAGGGTTTTGTTGTCTTGCAGACTGAACCCTGAGTAAATGAGGTTTTGTAGTCGTTCTGGGATTCCATGGCGACCCTGTATTTCCTTTTTTAATTCATGGATGCTTGTTGTCGTTCTGAGCCGCACGCAGTAGTGTTTTCCTTCAATCAATTTGATGAAGATCTGAATCAGATCTGCATCTGTATGAATTAGATCGGTGCTGTGGAGTCTTTTTTGAGCCAGATCTGTACCCCTGCACAGTGGATTGCTCTTATACAACCCTGTCTTTGCAGGATCTGGTCGGTTGGGAGGCGTGTCGATCTGTGCGGCGTTTGTTGGAGCGGTCGTTCCCAACCAGGGCGCTTTGTCTTGTTGCATGACTGAAACTAGATAGGTTTGTAGATCTGATCGAAGGCGTGTTGAAACCCCTACGCCATATCGAAGTTTGTTTGGTTCTGGCAATACCTGGGAGAAAAAACCTTGGGGCAGAGGATGCGCCTGAGACCTGTAAGAAGGTCGATCTGTCGTCAGGAGCCGATTTGCCATGAAGAATTTGTTTTTTGGCCCGCCGCGGAGCCGACTCCATCTCTGCGCAGTTGATTTCGGCAGCCCTTCATTCGATTTCCTTTGCGGGCTAGCTGCTCTCGCGCCCCCAACCTCTGCCTTCACCGTGGCTGCGTCGCTCAGATCTCCGGGAACCCTCGCCATTGTTTCAGTTCCCGTCCATGACTTGTGAACAAACCGTTTTCCATCCGCGGCTTGATTCGTTGCAGAGGGTTTATGTTCTCGACCTCTGCTGTACCAGATCCGTTTCGGCGTGTTTAGTTGGGCTGGTCCGGTGATTAACCTCCATGAAAGCTCGGTCGATTCTGCCTCTGTGCTGCGCAGTATGTCGGCGGCGTCCAATACCCTAGCCATCTTGCTTCAGAGCTCAGTTCCCAAATTAACTACCTTCCAAAACTGAATCAGTGAATGTATTAATTACATGTTCTCCAAAATATTCAATTCATCTTGTTTTTATATCTCAATTCAATTTCCCAATTGAATATGCATGAGGCTTGGTAATCCACCAACCCATTATTTCTAAAGAATATCAAAAATATTTTTGTAAATTTCTCTACTTATAACATAAATAAATTTTAAGTAATTGAATATCTTTAAGTGTAGGTCCAAGAGGTAAAAACTTGACACCATTGTGAGGGACAAAGTCAAATTGTTGAGATTTAGTAGATTGACTAAAATGACTTGAACAGGGAATTTATATGAAGATCTCATTCTCATTTGGGGACTCCACAATCTCATTCTCATTTGGGGACTCCACAAAGGAATGAAACAATGTTCTTAAGTATTTTTAAGTCACATGTTGTATGTATATGTGTGGAATCAAGATTGAATGCATTTTAATACTAACTTGGTGAATCCAATGGTATTTAAATAGGGTACCATTGTAATATGTTTTAAAATTTCCATATCAATAATTTATGTTGAAGAATTGAATCTGAAGAAACATGTTATTTCCCCACAGGAGGCCAAGTGATATCCCTTATCTAATTTCTTGAGTATCTTAAGATTTTTGAATGAGATCCTATCTCATTATTGGGATGATAACATTGCAAAATTCCATGGACATGTCCATTCAACTACATTGTATAAACATTCCGCATAAAAATTATTTCATATATTGATGTTTTCCACTAGGATTTCATGATGAGAATGTTTGTATGTACCTTCGAAGTTTTTTCCAAAACATGGTTTGAAAGGCTTGGTGGAAAGGAAATGTGCTCATTTGAAATTTTATTCAAATCATTGCATAGACATTTGGATCTTAGTTATGAAGAAGAGGAAATGATTGAAAAGCTTGTTGATGAGCCATCTATGTATGAGATTTTGATTGTAGGTGAGAAGAAGTTTGATGAAGTTCTTAACGGAAAATAATACATTGAATACTATGCATTTCATATTGATTCAAAAGAAACATACTTTGATGATGATGTACACTTACCTAAGGACATTCTAGTAGCCATTACAACTTTGAGGGACAAGGCTTTGGTAAGTTACGTTGAAACTTCCTTCAAAATTGATAAAAATGATGAAATTTTTGAAATTTTAAAGGAATTGATCTTGTGGAAAAACCACTGGAGGATGAATAATTACACGTTCTTTTTCTAGCTCATGTTATGAACAATATGGTACCCAAGAGGATGATGATATTATCATTCATTTTGTGATTGCTAGATATAAATGAGATGTGAATTTCTAGTTTTTTATGGAGACATTATCTATGACATGGATGGTGAGAGTTTGATAGGTGAAGCCATGAATTGGAACCTTTCTTTCCCGACCCTTGAGAACCGCCTAAGGAAGAACAAAGAGAAAATTGCTAATCCATTTTTTTTTTTTTTAATACTAGGAAACCAAACTATGTTGAGCTATAAGATGCATTATATATTTTTAATCAACATCTAAGTGTCTTTTTCCTTGGGAACTTTTTTTTGTATTGAAAGGAGAATTTTCATCACACTATACAAGCATAAACTTTCCATTAATAAGCATCTTCATCTTGTTACGCCGTAAGGCGTTTCCCTTTGAAATGAATTACCTCAGCCTTCGCGGTGTCATATTGTTCACCGTAGATCTGTGGTGTTAGACAATTTAACAAAATTTGATCGTTGATCCAACACTGAAACGGTTCGGTTCATGAGACTGAAACGGTTCATGAATTTTCGTCCTCGCCGTTCACCCTGAGATCTCGCTCATGGCAATGGCGGTCAGCAAGGGCACTCCAGTTCACAGACGAGACGATCAATGGACACAAGAATTTATCCTCCATCTGAGTTCCATGGTGCCCTTCACTTTGCTGGATCATGCAGACCAAACCCTGGTCGTGGCAGCATTGGCTTCCTTATCTATAGCGACCTTGATGGAGCTACTTTGGAGAGGTTCAACGCGTATGTCAATGATCGCTTCAGAATATGCAGCACTTCTGCTCATTACAAAGCCTTAATTGCTGGCCTCCAACATGCTCTGCGGCTTGGAATCACCCACATCACCGCCATTGGAAATTGTGATGTCGTTCTCAATCAGGTAACAAGCCCTGTCCTCTCTTTGCCGTTAGAATTCATATATTAGCGTTGATTTCAAGAGACAATTGTTTCACTTCATGGCAATCACTGTATGTTCTGTAGGTAATGGGTACGTGGACTGTGAAGAAACCCTGGCTGAACAGGTACTATGGCAGAGTCAGGAGTCTGGCTTCACAGTTTAGGAGTTTTAAATTGCAGTATACACATCGTAAATATAATCTTACCGCGCGTGTCTTAGCCGAGCAAGGGTTTGACAGATCTGTTATACTCTGGAGTAATAGTGCAAAGGATGAGATGTTGCGAAGGTGCAGCGATCCAGAAAATGCCAACAATTATGTGATGGAGCAGAGCTGCGATGGTTACAACAAGATCAAAGAAATCCTAGACATGATTCAATATCACTTACCTGAATCCTATGCAGCCATTCAAGAGATGTGTCTTGATTTAAGTAAGGAGACAGGTGGGTGACGTGTGTTACGGGATAACAGAATTAGGGCTTCTTTGTTAGCTATATACTAGGGTTTCTTTATCTGGCTATGAAGCCAGGGTTGAAGCTAGGGCTTCTTTCCCATTTTGGAGCAGATGTGGTTACCAGTTAACGAGCAGTTTCCCTTTCTAATCAAACTAAATGCATACATCATTGAAATAAGTGGAAACAGAGTTAGCCCTAAGGGTTTGCTTTAAAGTTAGCCCTTTATTATTGCTAATGACCCATCCCAGTATCTAACTTAGACTAGGCCCTTAATCTGAGGGACGATTTACAGTTATGTTGTTTTGTTTCTCCTATACATTGTTGGAATAATTGGGGGCCTCGATCTGTAAAGATTATAATGGTCAAAATATAGTGGTTTCCAAGGACAACTCTTGGCTGATTAAAAGCATAATTCAGATTTTATACTTGACTAAATCATGTTTTAATAGATACTGGAATTTGATATATGAACAGTGTAAAGATAACATTTTTGTTGGGAGAGGCCTATGTTCATGAATGTGATATCAAGGCAGAGTATAAATTCATGATATTTTTGTGGGATGGCCTCGGGGAGAATTTGTCTGACAATGAAGCTGTGCAAATTGTGCACAGGTATAGTTTCAATGGAAAAGCCAGGTTGTTAGATTGAGCTGCTCTTGACAGGAGAAAAACTGGGTGGTTAGATCGAGCTGCTCTTGACAATGCAGCCAAAATGCATGGTTTTATCAGCTATGATGATCATGGAAAATATGAAACATATACGCGGAAGCAGCCTGTTATTTCTTGTCAGTGTATATATATGCATGTGTACTACTGGTTTGGTTGCTGCTGAAGGTTTAAGTTTGGCGCTTGCATCTCTGATGTTGTTAGCCTCATTCCTGTTTAGGTGCAATGAATTCATGCTACTTGGAACAGATCCCTCAATGGGAAGAAGAGGTTGACTCACGTCCACAGAAACTATTGAAGGTACAATGATCCCATACATACTGTTCCATCCAGAAATAGTCGTGGAATAACATTTCATGAAGACTTTACAAATAGTGGATATGAGAAGGTTGCTGCAACATCTACTGATGCAATAGAAGCAAGGGTAAGACGTTTGATTGTTTCATCCGAGACTTTTAGCGGGTAGATGTCCTGTGTGATGAAGAATTTCACTCCATAGACATGATGCTGGAAATGAGTTGTTCTCCATTGCAGTTATATATAGACTTCCTTAAATTCAACATATTCCTGTCAAGTTGCAATTAAATGCATCAGTAATTAACACTATTAATGTTATAATGGAGTTGGGAGTTGCATGTGAAGATATTGAATTATTTCTCTAATGTTTTATTTTATAACGGAGCAGTTGGCTAACAAAAGGATACCAAACTGCTTATCCCTTCTCGTTTTGGTACCGATCTTAAAAGGTGATGAAGGGGAAAGAGGGACAGGTTGGTCCACAAGGACATTGGAAAATCACAAATTGCACATTCCGGATTCCTGGAGACACGGGTTTTTTTCCAGAGGACTCCGTTTGCATTGTGCATTTTTATATTTCTTTTTACTTAAATATTCTCATTGCTGGATCAAAATGGGAAGTAACTTGTGTTTTGTAACAGTGGCAATGCTACTGGCCGGATTTTCTATGTTTATCTATTATTTTATTGAATGAAATAACATTTGAGTATCATTATTATGCTATCTTTATTCTTGAAATCCTTAACATTTCGGTTAGCTCTCAGGACTATAAAATTGTTCTGTTATTAAATCAGTTGGTTGATCAAATGCATTTTCGTGTTCCTATCTTTAAATTCATGGGCAAGTAAATACATAATAATGTGACTTTATAAAGTCCCCCCCTTGTTCTCCTGACCACATTTAAATCTAATCAGATCAATTGTTCTCCTACAGTGATTACTCGGAAAAGAGACATGGCATTACATGAATTCTGAAAGCAAATGGCTACCATCCATGACTATTGACTCGTGCATCAGTGAATTTTGGCCCTAGAGAAATAAATGCTCTTGCTTTTGAAGAGTATGGTATAAAATCAGATTCATCAAGCACTCTTGGAGTATCTCAAGTTATTGAGTGGGAGGGCCAATCTTTTGGTACAATCAGTGCAATGGCATTGTTTTTCTATGGGGCAGGATCTGATTTTATTAAGCAACATGTCTCGGTTCAGAGTGAAAGTAATGTCCCATTTGAGAATTTGGTCAGAACCTACTGCACAATGGCAGGCCATGCAAAACATAAGGCTAATGAAGGAAAATGCAACTTTTTTGGAGAGGCATGTATTCATGCTGGTACAGTAGGGCTTACAGATTTGATTGGTCCACCATTTGATTCTCCCAGCTCGGAAACACAAGTGGATTATAACAGCCCTCATGCTGATCCACTTTCAGAGACTGGAGGTATGGCATAAGTTTGGATTGCAAGCAAAATAAACAAAATACAGTGCACCATATGGAGAGAGGAGTGTGACCACTACTGTATGCTCAGCAGAATCAATCATTCATGTAAATGCATTAGCTACAGAAGACTTGAGGTATGGCATAAGATTGTATTGCAGACAAAATGTGCAAAATACAAACCATTCATGTAATGTTTTAGCTACAGAAGACTTGAGGTATGGCATAAGATTGGATTGCAAACAAAATGTGCAAAATACAAACAGTGGGCGTTATGAAACGAGGAGTGTGATCAGTGCCATTTCTTCAGCAGAATCAATTATTCATGTTGTTGTATGGTCAGTTACATAACTAGCAAAATTGTATTTTATGGCAAACATTGGCAACTGCAGGGCTGTTTTAGGGATTTCTGGAAACAAATCAATCAAGGCAGAATGATTGACTAAAGATCACAGTGCAGCCATGGAGGAGACTCATAAGGGCTTCAAGCACTCCATCCAGTTGATCAAAATATAGTGGTTTCCAAGGACAACTCTTGGCTGGTTAAAAGAAAATGTGCAAAATACAAACAGTGCACGTTATGAAGCAAAGAGTGTGATCAGTGCCATTTCTTCAGCAGAATCAATCATTCATGTTTCTGTGTGGTCAGTTACATAAATAGCAAAATTGTATTTAATGGCAAACATTGGCAAAATCTGGGCTGGTTTTAGGGATTTCTGGAAACAAATCAATAAGGGCAGAATGATTGGTTAGAGATCACAGTGCAGCCATGGAGGAGATTTGCAAAGAGCTTCAAGCACTCCATCCATATGGTCAAAATATAGTGGTTTCCAAGGACAACTCTTGGCTGATTAAAGGCATAATTCAGATTTTATACTTGAGTAAATCATGTTTTAATAGATACTGGAATTTGATATATGAACAGTGTAAAGATAACATTTTTGTTGGGAGAGGCCTATGTTCATGAATGTGATATCAAAGCAGAGTATAAATTCATGATATTTTTGTGGGATGGCCTCAGGGAGCATTTGTCTGACAATGAAGCTGTGCAAATTGTGCACAGGTATAGTTTCAATGGAAAAGCCAGGTTGTTAGATTGAGCTGCTCTTGACAAGAGAAAAACTGGGTGGTTAGATCGAGCTGCTCTTGACAATGCAGCCAAAATGCATGGTTTTATCAACTATGATGATCATGGAAAATATGAAACATATACGCGGAAGCAGCCTGTTACTTCTTGTCAGTGTATATATATGCATGTGTACTACTGGTTTGGTTGCTGCTGAAGGTTTAAGTTTGGCGCTTGCATCTCTGATGTTGTTAGCCTCATTCCTGTGTAGGTGCAATGAATTCATGCTACCTGGAACAGATCCCTCAATGGGAAGAAGAGGTTGACTCACGTCCAGAGAAACTGTTGAAGGTACAATGATCCCATACACACTGTTCCATCCAGAAATAGTCATGGAATAACATTTCATGAAGACTTTACAAATAGTGGATATGAGAAGGTTGCTGCAACATCTACTGATGCAATAGAAGCAAGGGTAAGACATTTGATTGTTTCATCCGAGACTTTTAGCAGGTAAATGTCCTGTGTGATGAAGAATTTCACTCCATAGACATGATGCTGGAAATGAGTTGTTCTCCATTGCAGTTATATATAGACTTCGTTAAATTCAACATATTCCTGTCAAGTTGCGATTAAATGCATCATTAATTAACACTATTAATGCTATAATGGAGTTGGGAGTTGCATGTGAAGATATTGAATTATTGCTCTAATGTTTTATTTTATAACGGAGCATTTGGCTAACAAAAGGATACTAAACTGCTTATCCCTTCTCATTTTGGTACCGATATTAAAAGGTGATGAAGGGAAAAGACTCAAGAGGGACAGGTTGGTCTGCAAGGACATTGGAAAATCACAAATTGCACATTCCGGATTCCTGGAGACCGGGGTTTTTTTTCCAGAGGACTCCGTTTGCATTGTGCATTTTTATATCTCTTTACTAAAATATTCTCATTGCTGGATCAAAATGGGAAGTAACTTGTGTTTTGTAACAGTGGCAATGCTACTGGCCGGATTTTCTATGTTTATCTATTATTTTAGTGAATGAAATAACATTTGAGTATCATTATTATGCTATCTTTATTCTTGAAATCCTTAACATTTTGGTTAGCTCTCGGGACGATAAAATTGTTCTGTTATTAAATCAGTTGGTTGATCAAATGCATTTTCGTGTTCCTATCTTTAAATTGAAAATTTACAAAAGCTGTAAAATAGTGATTCGAAGTAATTTTGTGTCCTGGGTATGCAGACCTGTATCTCAGGTACAGATCCTGGATGGGGATGTTGGGTACATGTTGGATGTGGCTGGGTTGTATCCAGTTTGGGAGGGTATGTGGGGGTATATCCCCCTTCCCTATTCGCCATGTCATGGACACCTGAACATATCCTGTGGGTTGAGGGATGTCCACACATCCCCTGCATGCGGGTGCACCCCATTCCAATAAAAGAAAATAAAGGAAGAAAACTTTATCTGTCCTGTCCTTTTCTAATTGATTCATCAACCCACTTCCTTGTATTAAAATCTATTCAAATCCCAAGTCGGATGACTCACACCATTTGCTATCCATTTTTTGGAATTCGCTGGCATTGGACATTCCTTTGCGATTGGGCATTTCTTTGGAGCTGAAAACACACATTCGCAGATGAGTTTCTGAGTGTTCCCTATGGATATGACATCTGTGGTGTTGGCGAGGCACTCCTGGGGCATTGGAGAAGCATTCTTGGGAGTTTGAGATGTTTATTTTTCTCATTTTACACACAAAAGAGTTTCTTTTGGCTTGGAAACATGTCTCGGCAGATTTTTTTCCACTCCCATCATTGATTAAGTGTTTCTCTGTGATTGGAAACTTGCCACGCCAGTTTTTCTCAAGCTTGAGGAGTCTATTACATGCTAATTTCTTTTTGGCCTGAGACACCTTTATTATGCCGTAAGGCGTTTCCCTTTGAAATGAATTGCCCCAGCCGATGCCGTGTCCTATTGTTGACCGTGGATTTGTGGTGTTGGACGATTGAACGAAGTTTGATCGTTGATCCTCACACTGTCCTTTTGTCTCCCAACCCAATGGCCTCTCTGTCTTCAGAGTTATTGTTCGGGGATGTTTCCTTTGGAGGTATGCGAGCTAGGGCTGCAGCACGCAACTCTTCTTTGGCGGCAGAGAAAAATCCGGAAACTGTTCCCCCATGAACCAGCTAGGTATTCCTTCTACCCTTGCGATCTGCTTAGTTTATTCTTCGTTAAGTTCGTCATTTCGACCTTTTACGCTCTGTTTCATTCACCCAATCTCAGGTTCTCGCTCACTAATTTTCGGTTCAAAGGTTTTATCAGAGCTTTCCACCACTGTTTGCTATGAACAGCATCATTCATTACTGCATCTTCCTGGTCATCCACTACAACAGGCTTTGCTCCATTTGAAAAGGTTGATGGTTTGTCTTCTACAAGAGTATCCACATCATTGGATGCCTCAGTGTCATCCACCCCAGGAGTAAAATTGGGCAGTTCAGATGTATAACTGTCACCAGCTGGAAGTTCTCCCTCTTCAACATCTTTTTCAGGTGGTGGCAAGCCATCATTTCCCTTGCTCAAATTGAAACTCTGAATGGCCTGACCCTGCCCTTCTGTAGGTATATTTCCTTCATTGTCACCATTTTCTTGAGTCACTTTCTGTTGTTTCTTCAGAATATCACTTAATGGCTTTGGATCCTGAAAGTCTTGTTCCCCACTTGAATCACTAATTACCTTGCCCAATCTCATCTTCCTTCCTTCCCAAGGAAGATTTTGTCTGTGTTTGTCTGGACTCTTCATAGAGGGATTCTGTGAGGATCCATGCTCTGTTGATTGTGCAGTAGAAGGTTCTTCACTGCTCTCACGATTCTTTTCTTGTTTGATTTGTGCAAGAGTCTTAGGCCCAGCAAAATTTATGGCATCTATCACTGTTTCAGTGTTCCTAAAAGTTTGACCTCTAGGTACCCTGGATTCTGATGATATAGAACCATCTGTAGGCATTCTGCCCCTCTCCTTTTCATGATACTTGCTTCTGAAATGGTCATTTAAGCCCCGTCTGCTTGGTGAGCTTCTCAACCAAACCCTCTCTAACTTGCCTTCTTGATCAACTTCTATATTGTCAGATGGCTCTCTTTTGAAGCCATTAGCCTCTACTTGAATCCTACCCTGCAATCGCCTACTACTGTGATTCATACCTTGCCTTAATTGGTCCCTGTATATATCTTGCTAGCTACGGTCATCATCTTGTTGCCTAGAGCCACGGTGAAATTCACCATGTTGACTATCCACATGTTGTCTCTTTGAGGGGCTATCCACTACTTTAGCCTCACCAGCCCTCCTATGTTTTGAAATCCGGTGGTGGAGATCCTCCATATTGTTCCGTTCAGGATCATCTTCACTAGACAAGGACCTCCTTTCTTACACAATCGGTCTCTCCAGAACCCTGTCATCAAAAGCATTAGACTGCTTTCGGCCACCACGCTCATATCCCCTGTTTTTATATGGTTCATAAGCTCCATGGTCATACTGAAATTCAGCATCATAGTAGCCAGTTCGGACAAGCTCTCGTTTGTTGTGCATATTTCTTTCTCGACCATTGATTGCATCTCTTCCAGATTCCATATCATGTTTATAGTAATCAGCATCCTCTCGGTGGCTTAGCTGGTCAGGTCCATCATCCACAAGTACATCAAATATTGGCGATGATCCACCCGACAAATCCTCTGATTCTAATCCATTTTGTAGTCTCTCTTCTGAAGGATGAGACGGGCGTATCCGAGACCTGTTTCTTGAAGCATCATGTATCTTTTGTCTTGTAGGTTCAATATTTGGCAAAAATTGTTCGACTTCATGTGGACTTCCCTTTATATAGGTAGGCTGAGATCTTGATTGAGAGACATGTCTAGCTTCTGGTTGCATCTGGGTTTCCTTGACATTTATTTGACTGCAGTGTTAAAGGATTGCCCAAATGCCCTGCTTGGAAGTTATTGGACTGCAATGCAACAGGGTTACTTGACTGTGACGCCTTGAAGTTATTTGCCTTTGCTAGCACAGGGTTTCTTGAATGCACTACCTAAAAGTTGTTTGACTCCAATGTCATGGGGTTGCTTGACTGCACTGCATTAGGATAAATTGATTGCACTGCCTTGGGAAAGCTTAAATCAGATGGATGTTTTCCGTCTCTGTTGCTTTCAGTTTCATTGACTGTTTGTTTCCCCCTTGCCTGAGGCTTTGTAACTATTGGACTTGGTTTTGTTGTCTTTTGAGAAGTTAGATTAGCTCCTGAAAACGGACCATGCACAAAAGGGAACTTATCACCCTTTACACAATATCCCTGCTGGAAAAAATAGCAAGGAACTTTCGGTTTGTTTGCAGTGCCAGATGCCGGTAATGATGCTGAGGACGATGGTGGCACTATTGCTGGTGTTGGTGCTCCTGACAAGCCATCTAGTGGCTGAAACGGAAACACAGATACACAAGTTAGTGTCATAAATAGATTAAAAAAATTATAGAAAGAAATATTTACAGTCTTGAAAATTACCAAAAGACAGACATACCACAAGAAACAACCAAAATAGGTCGCAACCTACAAGCCTATCAGAAACACACTACAATTAGGTTTATTTATTAGAGATAATGGATGAGAAATTAAAACACCCGTAATTGAGTGCACTACTTGGATCTATATACAAACACTAATGCAGAAATGAATGTATAAAGTCATCAACACAAAAATAATAATAATAATAATAATAATAATAAAGTACGAGGAAAATATTCTTCACAAACCTGTATGAATATCAAGAAAATTCCTACGGAAAATGTGAAAAGAATCCGCAACCACATAAAATACAACATGACAAATACAAGAAAACTAATGCCCATAAAAAAAATGCAAACAATAAAGAATACAGTCCAAAAAGAAAGATCTGTGGGACTTTTAAGTTAACAATTTTGAAGCTAGAAAAACAAACTAGATGAGGTGATAATACTGCACAACAAAGGGACATCTACCATGTTAACAGATAGGCTGAAGGGATCCCTAATGTTGAAGAATAATTGGAAGGGCCAAGAAGGCGTAATGAACAATCATGCTAGAAAGGATCAGAATAAAGATCATTTAAGGGATTGTGAGAGATTTCATCAAACAGTCTTATTGCTAATGGACTATATTACAATGGAAACTTCAGGATCAACCTTTTCTAGAAAATCCATCATTAATGTGACTTAATTAAAAAGTTCTTAATAATAAGAGAAACTCACAGGATGTCTAAAAGCGCAAGTAGGATTTAGAGAATTGCCCCCAAGCCAGTACCAGCAATCTCTAGGATTGATCCTGGAACTTTCACTGTGCCGATATTCACAATCATTACCCTACAAAAAGATAAAAGCTCTTAGTACATTTCAAGATTTTTATGAGCAAATGTAACACTAATTTACTAATAAAGCTACCTCAGTTAAAAACTTAGAACATAGATACCAAGCAATGAAAGTCTGTATAAGCATGGTATAGTTACAATCACTGGGATTTTACAACACGCAAACAAATCACTTATAAATAACCAATAGTTTCAAGCATCCATTTACTCAGCGTTTAAGGAGTCATAGGAAAATTCAAAGCCTTCATGCAGGTCCCACGCAGGTCACATTTGGATTTGGATTTGCGGCAGAGTGCTTTGAAGCCGGTTGATAAAAGTGCTGGCCCATCTTGGCTGTCCTCACGCTGTCCTTGTGTCTCCCTGGAATTGGATTTGCGGCAGAGTTCTTTGAAGTTTCTTGTTGATAAATAAAAGTGCTAGCCCATCTTGGTTGTCCTCACACTATCCTTTTGTCTCACAACTCAATGGCCTTTCTGTCTTCAGAGTTATTATTCGGGGATGTTTCCTCTGGAGGTATGCGAGCTAGGGCTGCAGCACGCAACTCTTCATTGGCGACAGAGAAAAATCCAGAATCTGTTCCCCCATGAACCAACTAGATGACGACATGCCAACTCTCCAGAAGCTATGGATATGCGAGGGGTTTGAACACTGATTTTTTTTTCTAAGAGTGGAAAAACCTATCATAATGCAGTTGTCATAACTCAGTTTTCAAACCAGCAGTGACCATAGTTACCTCTGGCTACTATCAAAGTGACGACAACTATCTCTGGATACTATCTACTAATGCAAGGTGACTCGTCACCGTTATTCAAAAAAACCATGACACCTAGAATAACCCACTTGTAGTCTATAAGGTGGCAAGCATTCACTCCTGCCAGATGCATATGAGTCTTGGGCCATTAACCTGTTTCTTTAGGTCCAAAAACACAAGCTCTTAGGCCATTAACCTATTTCTTTAAGTCCAAAAACACAAGCTCTTAACCAAGCAGCAATTTTAGTGGCCGAGGGGATTTGAACACTGATGTCCCTCCAGTCCTCCAACACTGATGTACCTCCAGTACAATGTTTTTTATTTTCTTCAAATATTTTATCCACATTGTAGTGTAATTTTTTTGTCGCCACGGGCAGTATACCTGCTTGATATGTAGAATCGACCAGAGCAGAATAGCTTGAAACTGGCTATGACTATTTTATGTGAAGGCTGAGGTCCGTGTTTGTATTACACCACTGACCAGTTCAACTACAACCCTCTCCTAATGCAAAGCATAACCATTACTGCTCAAAAAATATGTTACAAATACAACACAGGTATATACAATTGTTTTCTCTAAAATGCAAAATTGATCGCAACTTAAGCATTTGCTCTTTTGAAAGCCATTTTCCAGGTTTACATGAACGTTGAATTATAAAAAATGTCCTCAAAGTCTCTCAACCTAACATTGTTCGATCAAATTGTCCTAAAAGTCTCAAACTAACGTATTCTGCCGAGGTCTATGTAAATATTTTTGTGCATATTTATATTATTAATGAAATTCCCTAGTACAGTAAAAAATGTGCTAGATGCGTCTTCGAAAATCCATCCCAATATATACTTTAGCCAAGTGTACACCAATTACAATACTGTCCATAGATCTACTCTAGTTTCTGTGAAAAAAGGGTTGTTTCAACCTTTGAATAAGAAAATATTGCATCTATTCTAAATACAGTTGCAGCAACGCCGCCACTTTCTGGAGCTCCCAAAAAATAGAATTGAACAGGGGCTTATAATTCCCAGTTATTCAGTGGATGATTGTCCCATTTTTAACGGAAATTATGGCATTTACACAATAAAATAATGAATTATCTTTTTTTATTGATAAAATAATGAATCTTTTTGTTGGCACATTTCGGCATAGAACTTCACAAAACTGCATAAATTTTATTTGGAGATGTCATCTTCATTCAACTGGCCAGACAACCAACGTACTATAATAATATAATTTATTTAATAGAGGAATTGTAACGGATGCTTCACAAACAACTTCAAATGAAACAATTTCTTTTACAAAACATGAAAAACCATAGATATCCCAATACTATATAGTATATACCCATTTCATATCCACCACAAATTAATAAATATATTAAAACAAACAAAAAAATACCAAGGTATCTTCAGCTATGGAGACAACGAAATAATTAACCCATGGTGTTACTCGAATAGAAAAATACTTTCATGTAATTCAAATATTATTGAAATTTTGGAATGAGAAGCAACTGTAAAAATTTCCAAGACAATATGTTTGAAATTCTTCCCCACTCTATGCCTTACGGCGTTTCCTTTGCAACATAAGGTGCAAATGCTAGTAACTATTTTTTCCAACTATTTTAAGACGATCAAATGGCTAAATTTCTTCTAATCGTCTAACTTTTAATCCAATGATGCACAAAGATGACAAGTAGGAAAAAAGGAAAGTGTTTTTCATAAGGCATAATTATAATTTGAGGGACCCATGGATCTCAGGTTGTGATGGAGACAGTTTCAACATTCCATAATAATTTCCGAGTTGACTAATCATTTAATTTTCTTTATTCTGCAAATCAAAATACAAGAGCCGCTGGTATAATTAAACAAATGATGTTAAGGATCGCCACTGGAAACTACCGGACGATAATGTCAAAAAAATAAATTATTTGTGGGTCGTAAAATATACCCTTGCCTCGGCAACTGTATTCTTTCTGAAAATCGGACAGGATCCGCAATTTACCATAATACAAACTCCATTAAGTTATGGTAATCATTTTAGAGCATGGTACATATTGCATCAGAGCATAATATGTATTTCAGAGTATGATACAGGTATAATAAGAGTCTATCCAATCAATTTCAAGATAAATAGCTCAAAATATTATTTAAAAATAATAAATTCTAATCTCTAATGTTAGACTATAACAAATTTTCAGTTTTTTTTGGCCAAACCCAAACTAATATGGGTTTGACCAAAAACTGAATACTATATTTTCATAGATATTTTAATACACATTTTCATTTTCATAGATATTTTAATACACATTTTCATCCATACTAATGTACATTTGCTAAAAAGGGACTATGATAAAATATGCTATAATATATGACATAATATATGATATAATATATTAATTGTTTATTGAAAAAATGAAAAATATGCTATAATGTTTTAATGAAAAATGAAAAATAATATTACTCATAATTATTCGATTTTTGGTTTTTAAGATAATTTTTAAAATAAGGAAATATATTTTTTCTCAAAAAAGAGATTTGACACAAATTAAACAAAGATTAATACCTTCCATGTAGCATAGTCCTGTCTCTACCTATCGTTATAACTATTTGATTGATTAATGATTGTGTGGAGTGCGAGACAACTCAAATTCTCTCCTCACAATGAAAATTGTCCACACAAAGCTCTCCATAAAACAAAAGCTTTCCGCACAAAACTCTCGACACAAGTTTCAATGATAGTTTAATTGACACGAAATGTTCTATGAAATTTTCAAAGAGGGGTATGCTTTTGGAAATTGCGATAGTTTTATAGATATCATTTGTTGTAGCACCTCCTGAAACATTGAATCATTTTAGGTCTTTGGTGATTCAAAATGTGTTATCAATTGGCTTGCTCGAAGAAATGTAATTTAGGTTCTTGGCCTTCAACTTGGGATGGAATGCATTACCAAACTAAAACTCCAATTCCAAATCCTTGTTTTTCAACACATTTTTAGGGTGAAACCATCAAGCCTTTCAGCTATCTAATAAGGGTATCACTGTGGCAATGGGGCACATATTTTTAGAGAAAAGATAGGGAGATCAGGTGCTTTGTCAAGGGAAAACCAATCTCTCAGATGGTCACCTAGTTTGGCTAGAATAACTCTGGTACTTTTACCTCTATTCCATTTTTGTTGCACTTTGAAGGGTTTGTGTGACTTTTTTTTATCTTCAGAGAGCACTGCAGTATTTTGATTTTAGTTTTTTTTTGTATTTGTATGGATAGAAGTTGCCTTAGATATCTAATGTCTCTTACTATTTAGTTATATGTTCTTACGATGTATGAATATTTTTCTTCACGATGTATATGCTTGTTTTTTTTGATGTTTTTTCAACATTGGCAATAAATGCTGGCATGTAATACTCTGAGATGTTTTTTATATGTGTAAATCTCATGCTACTATACTCCTTTTTTCTTCTGGTAATAGAAAAGGATGGTTTTTTTTCCCTAGAAAAATATAATGATCTTTGAATTGTATTTATATTAACTAATACACAATATAATAGTAATATATAATTATATGATTTATATATTATTTAGAAGAGGAAAAAATGTTGGATACTCGTGGGAAATCTTAACTCGTGAATATACTATATATAATTTATCAATGGTCAATTTATTAAGAGTAATATGAACTTGGATGAGGGTAACAATTTTCTTTGTAACTACTCAAGTTGCACCAATGAGATATGTAAAAGGCTTAAACTTACATAAATGAACTAGAGTTAATTAACTACTTAGAGTGAATGGTCTCTCCATGTTTTATTTTAACAAGGGTTTACTCAATCCCTTATTCTTGTGGGATTCCCTACATTGGGGAAACTAGTCGCTCCATTAACCAAAGAATCCAAGAACATGCAGTAGACATTAAGCACAATCATTCCCGCTCCTAGCTTTAGCTGAACATGTAGAGAAATCTAGGTACCATGTATGCATTGAGGATTCCTGGGTCATCACAAGGTTTGATCACTTCCATTATAGGAAGCGAAGAGAGGCCATTGAGATTGAGAAGCATGCAATCAATCTCAACATGGACGATGGTTGGAAATTAAGTAGGAGCTGGATTCTTGCCCTCTCTTCTTGATTGCCCCCTCTTTTTTCTTAAAGTCCCTTTTAACTTTCTTAATTAATTATTCCCCGCTATTTTAATATGAAATAATAATGTTTAAAAGTAATGGTAGAGTAATATTAAACTTATTTTATAATTAGTATACATATATAAATTTTTTGGATTTTGGCCAGAACCAGTACATTCATAAGCAACATCATGGTCATCTCCCCGCAAAATTGCTCTGGCCATAGGCAAAATATATTCAAAGATTTCTTGCCTATTTCTTCTACTACATTATTCTTATATAGTCGCCAAAAGTTCCCATTAAACATTACATACTTGCATTGCATTAAAAAACAAAATGAGATAACTTACTAGTCTACATCTTCTGAAACTGGTTGTCTTACTTCGTCCATCTCTGTTGCCTTATATTCTGTTGACGTTCCTACATCCTCTGCTTCTAGTTGCGTAATCAATTGTTGAATGTCCAGGTGAACCGTATTCTCCTGAGCAGGAGCGTCCTAAGCACCATTGTTGTGCTTATTATCACCATCCTCCCCACGCCCAAATTCCTCCTTCAAGACGGAGACGACTGTTGTTTCCACCTTTTCCTCTGAGTTTTCTACCCCTCGATCTAGGTTCTTGATTTTGGTCATAATTACATTCGAGGCGGTCTACGCAATTTTCATATCTTTACTCAGACTTTCTATTTGACTCATTACAATACAGAAATGGGATCTAGCTTCAGAAATGATTTTCCCTCCTATGCGTGATATCATTTGTTCTATTTCATGCTTGAATGCCCCCCGAAGCATTCTTAGTTGAATCTCTCGCAACATTTCCTTACGAGGAAGCCATTTCTTTGTTTTTAATAGGATGAGTAGCTAACCATAAAGCAAAGGACCTCGTCATCCATCTCCTTATAGCTGAGATCAACTCCAATTTGATGGTCCCAAGGGTTGCTTCAGAATCAATGCCTCTCGTTAATGCTCTTCATGCAAACAAATTCTTTTCCATTGCTTCCTTCTCCAAAAAAAATTCCCACACGATCGACCGATAACAACCCTCCTCGAATTTTGTATGTTAATGTCCTTCACATCCCCTTCACATTAAATCAAGGTCGCCTGCCTTCCAGCTGTCTGGGCTCCTATCAATCATTACCATAATTATCCAACTGGGGGATGATTTATCAGTCCTTTCTCCGTTCCTTCTTCCGCATGTCATCTGAACCAGGTACTTAAAACAACAATTATTCCATCTGACATTTGTTTCACCCTTCTCTAGGCCACTCTTGCATATGGAGGAGATGCATTTATTTCGTATCATGGAACTTGACACATAGTTGTGGGACCTTCATCTATCGTCAATTTGCCTTGCTTAAGGGTGGCGGCCTTATTGGATTGTTCATCCGCCATTTTGTTAAACTCCCTTTTTATATGGAAAAATTCAATAAATTTGAATTTGTCCAACATAAGAATTGTTATTTGCATAGTTGGACTTAGCTCAAATTCTTGATGTTTGGACCACTTGATACATTTTTGAATAGTTATAAGGGAGTCACCAAAAATAGTTAAGTGAGCGATGCCATCGTCAAGAACTTGTTTCAATCCTTGCCATAAGCCAAGTTCTTCCGCTCTATTGTTTGTGGCTACTCCCAAACCCCATGCATACTTTTCCTAGAATTTTTCATCGGGGCATAGAATTACCCCCTGCTCCAACCTCCCCCTACATATATAAATTCTTAATCTATAATTAAATGTTAATTTAATTCAATTTTATTAATATAATTTAATATTAAAATAAAAATAAAAATAATTATTTCAATTCTTCTAACAACTAAATCCTAACGGCTAACACCTAACAACTATTTCATAACTGATAATTCTTATTTTATAATTAAATATTAATTTTATTTAATCTAATTTAATACCAAAATAATTATAATTTTTATTATTTCAAATTTTCTAACAACTAATTCCTAACGGCTAATTACCACACAACTAACTCTAGACCCAGATGCATCTTTGCTATTTAAACTTTTGGATAGATTGATTTTTTTACCTTTGCCCCAAAGATGAACCACATTAGATGGTTCGAAACATCAACAAGTCTTATTGATGTGATTAATCTGAAAGACAATCTCATTAGCACAAGATCTTTATTCAAATAACATTTCATTAAATATTTGGTTAAAGCTATATTTATATTTCTTACACCTAATATTTATTTAAAACTTATTCCACAGTATGTGTAGTTAAATAGCATTTGTATTATCAATATAATATGTTTGTTATCTTTACTAATTATTTGATAATAATATTTCATTATTATTATCCTGCACTTCTTTTTTTTCAATCACTTCAACATTCCCATTTATCTATTTAAAAAATATTCTAATTTTTATAAACAAAATAAAAATAAAATTACACTCAGAACATCACCTACATTATCAAAATTTAACTAACATTATTAAAATTTCAAACCATATTGATTATATTGGCATAGATCCATCTTAACCCCAGACCTAGCAAGCGTCGAGAGGGATCAAATCTCTTGAGGTGCAAACCTATTCTTTGAGTGCAAAACTTGAGGAAATGTTTACACCTTAAGAGATTTGATCCCTCTCGACACTTGATAGATCTAGGGCTAGGATGGATCTATGATGGTTTAATTTTAAATCTAACGATTTAACATGAACATTTCCCTATACTAAATTGTAAAACACCTCTTAACACAACCAATTTTAAACAAGGAATTAAAACTAAACACTTCTTAAAACAAGTGTAACTACATGATAGCTTGCCCCTGCCGCTTAATAAAAAAATAGTAAAACTATCTGATCATGGTTGCTATATATTAAAAGAATTAGTTACTATGCTTTGTAAATGTATCTTTGGGACATGGATTGAAAATATAAGTTTCAATCCATTTCAGAGTTTCAAAAATTATAATTTAAAATGTAAATTAATATTAGCACAATTTTTGAAAGAAATATGATTGGTCAACCACTTGTTTGATGGATTCACTACTTATTTGAATTAAAATGTGATGAAACATTACTTGTTCATGGATCATTTACTTGTTTGAAAAATTTGCATCTTAATTTTAAAAATTAAGAAAATAGTACAATGTATTATTTCGTACAAGCCCATTACTTGTTTGGAAAATTTTACGGTGAGTACCTCAAAAGTTTTTACTATTTTTATATTAAATATGAAGGATCCACCTCATTTGAAATGTTTGACCCTCAAGCCACTACTTTAGGGAAAAATGTACAAAATAAATTATTTTTTTATGAATCCATTGCTTGTTCATGTTGCTTAAATAACCATTTTTTTCAGGACAAATTGCAATCATGTATGGGTTTGAGGGACTCACATTCAAAATCCATGGAGGATACATTGAGGCAATTGTACAAGAGTACCGATCGGGTTTGTTGACTGTGGTCAATTACAATAATTTATGCCAGTGCGAGATGTTGGAGAATGTTAAAATGCATCTTGCTACCATTGATTGCGGTCCATTATGACCATTGTCAGGCCCACTGTGCCCACTACCAGACCATAAATAATAATGTTGATGCAACCCTTGTACTTATGGGTTTTTTAATCGAGGCATTAGTCAATAACATATGTAAATTGATAGCCAATCAAGTTGAAGATAAAGAAATTAAACTATTAATAAAAATTAATAAATTCAATATGCAATGTTAAACTATAGAAAGTTTACAAATTTTTTTATTTATTTTTTATCAAACCCAAACTAATATGGGTTGAATCGAAAACCCAATACATTATCAATTGCGCGTGGTAGGGATAAAAAGCTAATTATAGAGTAATTAAAATTTACATCTCAACTCTATTCTTACATCTTAAAGTTAACGATAATCTTACATCTTAATTCCACTGTAATTAAAATTTGCAAGTTGAAAGTTTTTCAAAAATCATCAAAAAAATTCCAGAAGCAATGAGATATAGAATATTGACCCTGGATGCTTTGTGAGTTCTACATTTCACAAAAATAATTATTATTAATTTGGGGAAGACATTAAATAAAATGAAAGATAGTAGAAAAAATTTATCTGGGTGAAGTGGAATTCCAAGTTTGAATGAAACAAAACAACTCAACTAAGGTAAAAATAATAATGAAAGTTTTAAATATATTACTAATTTGCAGAGAGTTTTGATAGGAGACACATACCAAGTCAATGACTAAGTGGGGGGATTCAAAATCCTCATAAAATTACATCTTTACCCTATCAAGATGTAGAGGACCAAATTTCTTATATTATAGTATATACTAGCACGGATGGGGAGCGGTTCGATGGCGGACGGATCTGGTACAATCAGGCGCCTGTAGCATGGCAAGAACGGAGTTTTTTTTGGCGTAACAGATAGGCTGAAGGGATCCCTAATGTTGAAGAATAATTGGAAGGGCCAAGAAGGCGCAATGAACAATCATGCTAGAAAGGATCAGAATAAAGATCATTTAAGGGATTGTGAGAGATTTCATCAAACAGTCTTATTGCTAATGGACTATATTACAATGGAAACTTCAGGATCAACCTTTTCTAGAAAATCCATCATTAATGTGACTTAATTAAAAAGTTCTTAATAATAAGAGAAACTCACAGGATGTCTAAAAGCGCAGGTAGGATTTAGAGAATTGCCCCCAAGCCAGTACCAGCAATCTCTAGGATTGATCCTGGAACTTTCACTGTGCCGATATTCACAATCATTACCCTGCAAAAAGATAAAAGCTCTTAGTACATTTCAAGATTTTTATGAGCAAATGTAACACTAATTTACTAATAAAGCTACCTTAGTTAAAAACTTAGAACATAGATACCAAGCAATGAAAGTCTGTATAAGCATGGTATAGTTACAATCACTGGGATTTTACAACACACAAACAAATCACTTGTAAATAACCAATAGTTTCAAGCATCCATTTACTCAGCGTTTAAGGAGTCATAGGAAAATTCAAAGCCTTCATGCAGGTCCCACACAGGTCACATTTGGAATTGGATTTGCGGCAGAGTGCTTTGAAGCTGGTTGATAAAAGTGCTGGCCCATCTTGGTTGTCCTCACGCTGTCCTTGTGTCTCCCTGGAATTGGATTTGCGGCAGAGTTCTTTGAAGTTTCTTGTTCATAAATAAAAGTGCTAGCCCATCTTGGTTGTCCTCACACTGTCCTTTTGTCTCACAACTCAATGGCCTTTCTGTCTTCAGAGTTATTATTCAGGGATGTTTCCTCTAGAGGTATGCGAGCTAGGGCTGCAGCACACAACTATTCATTGGCGGCAGAGAAAAATCCAGAATCTGTTCCCCCATGAACCAACTAGATGACGACATGCCAACTCTCCAGAAGCTATGGATATGCGAGGGGTTTGAACACTGATTTTTTTTTCTAAGAGTGGAAAAACCTATCATAACGCAGTTGTCATAACTTAGTTGTCAAACCAGCAGTGACCATAGTTACCTCTGGCTACTATCAAAGTGACGACAACTATCTCTGGATACTATCTACTAATGCAAGGTGACTCGTCACCGTTATTCAAAAAAACCATGACACCTAGAATAACCCACTTGTAGTCTGTAAGGTGGCAAGAATTCACTCCTGCCAGATGCATATGAGTCTTGGGCCATTAACCTGTTTCTTTAGGTCCAAAAACACAAGCTCTTAGGCCATTAACCTATTTCTTTAAGTCCAAAAACACAAGCTCTTAACCAAGCAGCAATTTTAGTGGCCGAGGGGATTTGAACACTGATGTCCCTCCAGTACAATGTTTTTTATTTTCTTCAAACATTTTATCCACATTGTAGTGTAATTTTTTTGTCGCCACGGGCAGTATACCTACTTGATATGTAGAATCAACCAGAGCAGAATAGCTTGAAACTGGCTATGACTATTTTATGTGAAGGCTGAGGTCCGTGTTTGTATTACACCACTGACTAGTTCAACTACAACCCTCTCCTAATGCAAAGCATAACCATTACTGCTCAAAAAATATGTTACAAATACAACACAGGTATATACAATTGTTTTCTCTAAAATGCAAAATTGATCGCAACTTAAGCATTTTCTCTTTTGAAAGCCATTTTCCAGGTTTACATGAACGTTGAATTATAAAAAATGTCCTCAAAGTCTCTCAACCTAACATTGTTCGATCAAACTGTGCTAAAAGTCTCAAACTAACGTATTCTGCCGAGGTCTATGTAAATATTTTTGTGCATATTTATATTATTAATGAAATTCCCTAGTACAGTAAAAAAATGTGCTAGATGCGTCTTCGAAAATCCATCCCAATATATACTTTAGCCAAGTGTACACCAATTACAATACTGTCCATAGATATACTCTAGTTTCTGTGAAAAAAGGGTTGTTTCAACCTTTGAATAAGAAAATATTGCATCTATTCTACATACAGTTGCAGCAACGCCGCCACTTTCTGGAGCTCCCAAAAAATAGAATTGAACAGAGGCTTATAATTCCCAGTTATTCAGTGGATGATTGTCCCATTTTTAACGGAAATTATGGCATTTACACAATAAAATAATGAATTATCTTTTTTTATTGATAAAATAATGAATCTTTTTAGTTGGCACATTTCGGCATAGAACTTCACAGAGCTGCATAAATTTTATTTGGAGATGTCATCTTCATTCAACTGGCCAGACAACCAACGTACTATAATAATATAATTTATTTAATAGAGGAATTGTAACGGATACTTCACAAACAACTTCAAATGAAACAATTTCTTTTACAAAACATGAAAAACCATAGATATCCCAATACTATATAGTATATACCCATTTCATATCCACCACAAATTAATAAATATATTAAAACAAACAAAAAAATACCAAGGTATCTTCAGCTATGGAGACAACGAAATAATTAACCCATGGTGTTACTCGAATAGAAAAATACTTTCATGTAATTCAAATATTATTGAAATTTTGGAATGAGAAGCAACTGTAAAAATTTCCAAGACAATATGTTCGAAATTCTTCCCCACTCTATGCCTTACGGCGTTTCCTTTGCAACATAAGGTGCAAATGCTAGTACCTAATTTATGCATAAAAACTCAGCAAGGGAAGGCAATTTTAATGCTTAGACTATATGTTTTAGTTAGTGACATGCTCAACCATTGATGTATCATGGTTTTTTTTCATCCTTCCAAAAGAGGGCATCAAGCCTCAAGTCATGAGATGATTTATTTTTCGACATCTAAAATTTTGTGGCACACTTCATGTGGATGTTTGATAGAGCATATCAAAGAGAAGCATGAAAATTTATATAACTTATCTAGGAGTTGTCTTCCAAAACCTTAGTGTGAAACACTATTATAGATGACTTTGCATAGTATTGAAGGAGGTTGATTTTTGGAGAATATACACTAGTCTTTAGAGAGGCAATTTGTAGTGCATGGATGTGATTCCTAACTACATGATTGATTGTACCGTTTATATATTGAAGGAAATAACCATACCAGCCTTAACAAAAAAATTCAAAATAGTCATGAAGTATCACATCAACCTTGGTGTAATATTCATGTTTTATATTGTATTTGGTAGCTTACTCCACTCTTCGTCCATACTATGATTGAGTTTCAATCTTATGCTTACAACATGTTTGATATAACATTGTTTTGGTTTTTCTTTTCAAACACAAGGGGAGATAGTATATTGAGGTGATGTGGCAATTGCACTGCTTCTTTGATTTCACTTATAATTTTCATCTTCCTATTATAGACTAGGGTATAAAGAATATTCTTAATGTTCATCAACAATAGATTTCATTTATGCTCTCTTTCAAATTTTGAGCTCATGCCTTCATTTGCAACACCCATTGAGAATGAGTAATTAGATGGAAATCCTCAAGTTGTTCCAATGAATTGGGATTGAATATAATTTGTAATATATTTTGTTGCATCATTTATGATGACCCTTATGCCTTAGTTATGTGAGAGACACTAGACCACATAGATGGAGGATGTAAATGAACAATAAAACCCTAAGAGATGAAAACCTTACCTTAGGAAGAATTAAATTTGTAGAATTTTACTTGTAGATTCAAATTGTTTATGTAATATGCTAGAACAAAAGATTTGAATCTATTGTACTCATAAGTGAAAAAAAATGATTTATGCAAAAACTAAGCAGAAAAGGAAGAATTTCAATCACACATAACACAATATTTTTCTGGGGAAAGCAACTGCTCAAAACCCCTACTATCTATATTGCATTAACCATAAGATATGAGAAGAAAATAAAATGCTTGTTCAACCCAAAAAATCTCGGCACAAGTACAAAATATCTCCCTGCTTCACAACCCAACTCAAGCCAACACTTAGCCAAATATGCTGACTTCCAAGCCCCTAATTCCTTTCCCTCAGAAGCTCCACGCAGAAAATTGTGCTTCCTATTGCTTAGTCTCACCAACTCGTGCTCACCAAAACAATGATTAAACTTGTGCCTCCATTCCTCTTTTTAAATGACTTCTTCTCACTGCATGCACCACCTATATAATTTGATGATTACACAACTAATAGTACACTTCACTTTAACTCCAATCTCAACTAGGTCTTCCTCAAAACTAACACAGAACAACTATTTATAGTGAATTATCAATTATATGATTGATCACTACATGTGAATTAAATCTAATTTAATTCACTGGACCTCTTACTAGTTCCTCGATCAAATAGAACTAGTTAAATTGATTTTAACTCAAATAATTAATTTAAATAATTACAACTCAAAATAAACTGCAACTGGACCCCGTAAAACTTAGGGAGAATTCTACATGCCTCTAGTTTGACACTCAACTTGAATTGATTGAGCTAACTAAGTCTTCCTAACTTAGTTAACTCGTACAAGTTGTCATGTGATGTGGAATTACAAATCGCTTCTAATTAATTAAGGGAAAATTAAATTAGAAGCATCTTCTTGCTGCCATTTTCAATATTTCTTGTTGCAAATTTCAACACTCCCTCTCAACAAGAAAGGAATTCAACTCTATCCTGATCTGGTACCTTTGGAATGTTCTGAATGCAACTCTTCTCTCTAATGTTGTTGCTACTACAACTTCTGAAACTGAAAAGGCATCCAAACTAAATCAGTATTATGCATCTATCACTAAAGTCTTTGACTGCTACTAGCTACTGCATTGACTACTGATAACTTTGTGTTGTTGTTGACTCTAGTTTGTGTCATTTGCACTACTACTAACTCTGCTCTGTGCTCCCCGGTATATGATTGTTGCTAATCTTTGCCTCTGTCACTCTAACATATGACTACATCAATCACCACTAGTCCATCCTACTACTTTGTACTGTGGGCTCCTGTAGTAAGGTAATGATCCATGAGACAAGACATCTCAATGGACATTGCCCAAATTTCTGAACTCTTGGGACTATTACTTCACATCACCCCACCTCTCACCTGGAGATACAACTGCATGTGCTCCCTCTACCCACTTGGCTCGAAATTTCCCCCTACTGGAGGTCTATGCTTGAGTGGATTCCTCCACTCGGTCTCCTCTTTGCTTCTCTAATTCTGGCTTCTCCATAACTTTCTGAGCTGCATGTTAAGAGGTAATTCATTCTCCCTCTCAACCACCGAGTCTCTAACCTATACCTTGCTCCTCAAAGCTTTGCATGCATCTTCGACCTCAAGAATACAAGTTTTGGACTCTCACACTGATCTGTTTCATCTATCTTGTGGTGATGTGTCTAAGGAAAACCTTCCCTTTGTTAAATATCACATCGTCTGCTCACTTTCGAAACTCAGGTCTGCATTGTAACTATCCTACCATCACAAAATTTTCTTAAAAAATAGTTGATTTTAAATCGACGATATTTCCCTCATCCGAACTTTTTGCCAATTTGTTTTTTGAATTTGGGTATTTTTTTTCTATTTGTTTTTGAATTTTTTTCACAAAAATTTTCAGATCTATTGTGCAAACTCGTCCCCCAGAACATTCTTTCTCTAATACCATATAGATTTTTACTTGTAGATTCAAACTTCTTATGTAATATGCTAGCACAAAAGACTTGAATCTACTCTACTCATCAACAAAAATAAAAATTGAGTGATGAAAACACTAAGAAGAAAAGGAGGAATTTCAATCACACATAATACAAAAAAATTCAGGGGAAAGCAACTGCTCAAAACCACGACTATCTATATTGCATTAACCAGAAGATATAAGAATAAAATACAATGCTTGTTCAGCCTGAACAATCTCTGCACAAGTACAATCTATCTCCCTGCTTCACAACCCAGCTCAAGCCAACAATTAGCCAAATATGTTGCCTGTCAAGCCCCTTCTTCCTTGCCCTCACAATCTCCACACAAAAACTTGAGCTTCCTATTGCTTGGTCTCATAAACTCGTGTTGACTAAAACAATGATTAAACTTGTGCCTTCATTCCTCCTTTTAAAGGCCTTATTCTGACTGCATGCACCACCTGTACAATTTGATGATTATACAACTGATAGTACACTTCCCTTTAACTCCAATCTTAATTGGGGATTCCTCAAAACTGACATGCAACAACTATTTATAGAAAATTATCAGTTATCTAATTGATCACTGCATGTGAATTAAATCTAATTTAATTCACTGGACCTCTCATAGTTCCTCCATTAGTTAGAACTAGTTAATCTGATTTTAACTAAAATAACTAAGTTAAATAATTACAACTCAAAATAAACTGCAACTCGACCCTCTAAAACTTAGGGATAACTCTACATGCCTCTAGTTTGACCCTCAACTTGAATTGACTAACCTAACTAAGTCTTTTGAACTTAGTTAACTCGTACAAGTTGTCATGTGATGTGGAATTACAATTTACTTCTAATTTAATTAAGGGAAAATTAAATTAGAAGCCTCTTGTTGTTGCCATTTTCAATATTTCTCGTTGCAAATTTCAACATAATTTATGATTTATGAAAAGTTAAGGGCTAGACATAGCCATAGTAAAGGGATTCTCTACCTTACAAGTGCTTAGAGCATGGCATGTGACAAGACAAAACCAAAGGAGAAAAACACCTTACTTTGGAGGAAGGCCACTCATGATAGGTGGTGAAGAAAAATAAATAAAGAGGCAATACCTTGCTTAAAATGATGATATGTAATGCTTGGATGGAAAATTAATGAACATTTGATGTGGAACATCCCATTCCATTGGTAAAAGGATTTTTTTTTTTTTTGCAACATGGATATACTCCATTTAAGAGGGGTTTTGTACAAGAAGGTATTTAAAGCATATTAAAATGACTTTATGGGGATTTACATATTATTCAAGCCATATACATATTCGATTCATGTCTCCCATTTGAGTGGAACTTTTCACTTATAGAAGTGTTTTTCACCTTTTTTTCCCTTTTAAACATACTATTTTGTTATTTCGTGGAATCAAAAAAAGTACAAAGAAACATGTTGGAATAAATTCTCAACAAAACACTAATGAGCTGCATAAAAGAAAATATGTAACCATGAGATTTGGAAACCAACTTGAAACATGTAGTTGTTAACTAAGGGATTTATTACAATAAGACTACAACTTAAACAACATTAAAACTAGATGAGTTTCCTTTTACATTCAAAAAATATGCAACAAATATTGAAATACTTGAAAGCATATGAGCACGCAAAAATGAATAGCAACAAAACTGGAATTCACACAGAGAGTCCATCAACTAGTTTTATCAAACTTGGAGAAGTCTTTTTAGGAGTTGTTGTTGAATTGTTATGTCTACCCCTGAAATATGCAACTCAATTTAATTCATGTGAACAATAGGAGTTTCTTTAATGCTCTGGATTTTGTTTTCTATGTAACTGTTACAGGGAAAAGTGTCTATATAGAACTACTCTATCCCACTAAGGTGTGACAGCTGCCTTAGAAACAAACAGAGAAAAGCTACTTTCGTTTTTCCTTTATGAATTATAGATAGAGAGGAACAGAAAGACCAACCTCTGTCTTGCGCTAATCTCCCGATTTGATCCCTCTCTTCTTTGATAGTCGTCAGCTACCTGCTCCCTTGCATGCCCAGCTTCACAAAGTACCTGTAAGATCACAGAAGCATAGCACTATACAAAGACATGGATCTATAATCATAAACAATCTAGGATTAGATGTAAATTGACCATACAAACGTAACAAGCATCAATGACACAAAAGCATGGAGGAAAACTCAAATAGCTTTTATTGATAAACAAGAAAAGAGCCAAGAGGAGTTACAACTAGTTGTTCTGACCCAGCATCAACCTCCCAGCAAAGAAGCCCCTCTACACCTCAAACAAAGCTTAGATCACCCAACAATCTGATGTTTGTCTCAAGAAACCAACAACAATTCCTTACAAAATTCCGGCCTCTGGATCTTTGGGATGAGGGATCCATACATAGATATCTGTAAGGGGGATGAGTCAGCTTGTGATTTGATTAGTGTCTTCTCTCTGATAGTTCTTGCTTCCACTTGGAGACTGATGGTCTCTTACTCATCCTTGGTCGAATTCAGTGAGGCAAGTGTCACAGGAGAAGATTCTGGAAGCTTCCATTGCCTCTCCACCTTGTGGAATGACACTGCCATTTGTCATTTCTCACCCATCGCACCCCACAGAAGGGATTTTTGAAATGCAACGCACCCACATAGTGTATTTAGGTGGGATGCAACGCACTTAGCCAGTCGAGCAGCTGCAATGATCCTGTTTTGATCAATTCTAAGCAGTTTCTCATGGAGAACTTCTGGGAGAAGCTGTAATTTGTTGACCTTGTTCCTTTAGGGGTTAGAACAACACTTTTAGGGACTTAGGAGCCCTTGGTTTATTGACATTTCATGCTTGGGGTTGTAGGGCCCAAAAATGTCTATAACAGTTGCCCCCTAAAGCATGAGGCCGTTAATCTTTTGATGTCGGGTGAAATGCTTTATTATGAGGATCCGAAGTTCTTTCAATGCTGGGAGGAGACCTGCAATAAGATACAATACAATACATTATCTTCATACTATTTTCATGATCTAGCTGAGGCGGGCATTCCCATGCTCAGCTTTATAAATTCATTTTCATGTACATAGGACAGACAATCGTCTGAGTGTAGACTGATGATTCTGATAGAGCCATCATCCTTTTGAGTGGATGATTATCTGTGCAGCAATGATGTACATTTAATGTCTTTATTTCCTTGAATATATATCGCAGCCCGGATGGATGAAACTAGATCCAGGGTCTTCAATCTCGTTCGATCTTCACTCGGAGTACAAGTCGATCCATGTGAGGAATGTTCTGAAGTCGAACATGGAAAGACATCGCTTGATTACCAGTCAATGACGTAAACTGTTAACAAGTGCGAGAGGAATCACTGATAATGATAATGACCCTCAAGGTACTGCATTACAATTCACGTGGTGTGAATAAAGGACTTGGCGTTGAACACCACGCAAAATCTTTCGGTCGAAGGCCATTGATGTAAACCTGTCACCGGAAGTGAGAAACTTTCCATTGAGGTATGTAAGCTTCAAAGTACTGAATGGGGTGTTCCTAGATCAACTTCTTGGATAATGAGCTGATGTCGACAAGAAGTGATCCATCACAGGAGGGCCTTAATGAATCCCACATCAATGACACGGAACGGAGCAAATGATTCTAATGGAGGTGAAAACGATCTGGTGATATAAGGTTCAGGGTGGCGGTCATGAAAGAATGGAGTATAATGTATGGTAGTGGGTGAGACAGAGGTGAATTCTCTGAATGACTTCTCTTGAACATATCAGCGACACTGATGTGATGGATTGGTAGCATTAACCCCAAATGTGGATGGTATGGCATGACCATGGTGATGTGACTGGTGAATGAAACAACCCAACCCGACTCGGACACGGAGTGGAAGTGTCATGTTCAAGAGCGACTTGCTACCAACAAAGTTTCTTCAAGTTTTCTTCCCAATTTTCCCCAGTCATTGCTGACCAGTACCTCTTTATTTTTGTCAAGCTTGAGGAGGATAACATATGCTTGTTCTATAATTTTCCCTTCGGGCAAACCCATCGCTATGTTTTAACGAGCCTAGCGATAGTGAAACTCGTTCTCGTCTATAGACAAGTTTGTCGCTATTATACTTTTAACGAGTTTAACGACAAAGATAACTCGGTCCTTTTCAATTTTAGAGAGTCTGAAAAGGAACGTAAAGGTAACTCCAAAATTCCTTTTTCATCATCTAATCTCTTAAATCCGAAAAAGTATAAAACAATACAGAAGGGATGAATTTTCGATACTTTTAACGAGCCAAACAAAACAAGCGCTCGATCTTTTTTTGTAATAATCCCTCAGGTCCAAAAAGATTAAAATCTAGAGGAGGGATAACACTTCCTGTCCCTTTAACGAGTTGGAGAGGCCAATGGCTCGACAATCTTTTCATATTTTACGAGTCAGTTGAAAAGAGCTTAAATGAGACTCGTCTTTTGAGGAACGAGTGATAAAATGGGTAGCAGCTAATTCCAGGTAAGGTTTGGAATTTTCCAATCACGGCAGTGTCACAAGGATGGCTAGTGAAATCACTCTTCATAGCTATTCCTCAAAATGGGTAAACAATCAAATGGAGGTGAATGATCGGCCAATGAAAAAGTGGAGGTGACAGTGCAAAGAGTTTCTTAACTTCAACTTTATGTGAAAAATCTCTCGTCCGATGATCCTCATTGCATATATGACACCCTGCAGGGGGTTTCCTTTGCCCAGAAGGTTTTGCAGAAGCTTTTTCAGGAGATGACTCATCCTGCTTCTTTTTCCTCCCTTTCTTTTTCTTCTTGCCCCTTGGTTGCTTCAGTTTTTTGCCCTTGTCGGTTGACACAACATTTACTTCCGAGGCAAGAAGTTCCTCATTTGCATTTTGACTAGAAATCTTACGGACCTTTTTAGATGTAGCCTTTGTCGATCTTGTGTCTATTGCGCCAATCACGCCATCGCTGGCATGAGAGTCATTGTTTGATTTAGGAGGAGGAGGGACCGAGAATTCCGGTCTGGGAGCGTTAGGTATTTTATCGTAGAGCGTGCCAGACTGAGTGTAAATCAAGTCTAAATATTGCGCACGAGCAATAACTTGCTCTTCGGTGATGACTCCCCCTTTTGCCACATATTCCGTGATGGAAGGCAATAATGACTTAATAAACCATTCAGCTAAAAGCTGATCAGGAACATACGTTTTTACCATTCTACGACGACGTCGCCACTCATGTATATGATCAAATATGTGAGTGGTCGTTGTTTGCTTGAAATTGGTAAGGAGTTCTGTTCCCATTTCATACCTTATCGGTAACTGAAAATGGGTTAAAAAGGTTGTGGCTAGGGTACCGAAGTTGTCAAACGAAGCTCTGGGTAACTCGATATACCGTTTTGTTGCCGGACCAGTTAACGTCCTCTGGAAAAGGCAAAGCCTAATCGAATCATCGTTTAGGGTGTTTGATGAACACCACAGATGAAATGTCATCACATGATTCGACGGGCCTTCACCCAGATTTACATTAAATTTAGGAATATCTGACGGAAGTTTATGCGGAATCGTTGGCCACCAAGGGGCATAAGCAATTGGATCATTCGTCAGCCGGTTTAGATATGGTAATTCTAGAGTTGCTACAAAGGGCAACTGTTGATTCAGGTTAGGCGAAGCATACCCAGGATAAGATGGAATCGCGTGAGCAGTGGGTCTTTTCATACCAGCATAATGTATTTGATGCTGGCAAATTTGACAAGGTTGATGGGCATAACCATTATAATATGGTTGTTGATAACCACTTTGGAAATGCGGTTGCCCATTACTTACAAAGACTTGTTGCTCAGGTCCTTGATATGATTGCTGGACCAGCCATGGTTGTTGAGATTGAATCAGCCATGGTTGCTGGACCATTGGCTCCAGTACTGGATGATTGACCAAGATGAGAAGTCATAGTACTTTTTTGAACCTGAGTCGCTCCAGATAAGGAGGCACTAACCTGAGGTTGTGATTGAGTCGTTGAGACAAGAGGTTGTTGTATTGCAACCTGAGAAACTTGGGGTTGACATACAACATGTAGCGCTTGTACGTGCGATGCAGTCACCATAGCAGGTATAGTGGGAATATTCGACACAAGGTTGACTGGTTGCATTGAATATACAACCCTTGGTTGTTGAGGCAGTATTGGTACCCAAACGCTGGATGTAATTCCAGTTTGACCTGAACTTTTTTGTAAACTTCCACATGGTTGTTCTCCAGGAGGGAACAATGAAAAGGCATACTGCCCTCCATATGGTGGCAATCCAATACTTAAACGGTAGATTGGCCTTTGAAGACACATTGGATCAATTTTTTGAGTTCCAACATAAGAAATACCAAATGATAATCCAGATGAAGAAATAGGAACTGACCATGTCGTCGAAACAGTCCCTGATTCGACTCCGGCTTGTTGTTGATAACTTGTCGAGACAGATGGTATACCGGCGAACATCGTTGGAGTAGCAGCAGGAGGCTATGCTACTGCTGCGTCGGATGACACAGTCCTGGATGTCGACGGTTGTTCAGACATATCTAGTCTATCCAAAATATTTTCTAGCGATTTCGATTGGCCTTCTTCCACCATTGCGGATTACTCGATCAACTAAAAATAAAGGGGAAATATGTTTCCAAATTAGATGAATTTTAGACGCTTGACACAACTTGTTTTTTCAATTTTTAAGAGTCGAGAAAAAACAAAAGATGACTCTAGTCTCCTTCAATTTTTAATGAGCCTGAAGTGACAAGTGCTCAGATGGACCTTTTCTGTTAAGGAGTCTGAAAAGGAACGAAAGGGACTGCTCTAGAAATCTAGGTAGAGGGATTACCAAACCAATCGAAAAACTGTAGAATACTTTTTACGGTACAACAGTCAATCTTCCCGAATGTTGTGTTCAGTGCATTGCGATCGATAGGACGGAAGACACGACTTCCTATGGATAAAGGATTAAGCCTATTGGGGTCTCCCAAAATATACTCAACGATACGTGGGAGAACAAGTCCATACTGGCATTTATCGTCCCAAAGTGGAGGAATCACCCAACCATCAGTGAGAACAACAGTTACCAGGCTTTACGACGTCGGAATACATCTCTAGCCTAGACTTCTAAATGTTGTGCGTTAGGTTCCAAAGAGTTGTTAGATTCATTGAATTTATTTTATAGTTGATCTTGTTTATTAAGTTTGTCGTTCAGGTTCACTGCGAGATGTAGATGTAATTCCTAAAATGCAATCTAAGATGATAAACAAACTTTTTATCTTCTTTGTGTAATGAAAATCCTAGCTACTAAGGAAAAGAAAGACAAAATCTTTTCACAAAGAGCAAAGAGCACACTTTAAATGCACTTTCCTAAATCAAGCCAATCAGACTGTCTATATGCAAATTCACATGCATGTATTTGTTTTCGACTTTCTTAGTATATGAATGCTAAAAAGAAAGTTGATGCACAGATCTGAATTTCTTTTCAAGCGACAAATATCAACAAGTTTATTTTCGAAATCAAAAATGGAGACGATCACAACACTTTACGATTTTGAACTGAATACTTATTCTTGACACTAGAAAATTACAAATTCAGACCAAAAGAAATAGTAACAGGGTAATTGACCATCAACAGCAATCAAGCTCTTTCCTACGTTTGAAATCGACACTTTCGACAGATTCAAATCAAAGGACGACAGTATGATTACGCTACTTTTGCAAAGGAGAAATGTAAATGACTCAATAAACACACAAAAACATCTACAGTTCTTCGTACAAAGGAGGTGGAATAACAGCAAGGAAAAGGGGTTTCAAACAGACATATACTGATCACAGGTAGCAAAATTCAAGAATAGAACTGGAAAGAATGAACCACAGAAGCCACAACTACACAGAGCTAGTCTGATCAGCGCACATGTAACACAAAGAATCTGAAATGCAGTGCAGGTTGTCCACTCGAGAAGTGTGCTGAAATTCAGAATTTCTGAACAGTACTTGCGCTGGGCCAGAAACGAGACTCTGTTCAGGTTCTAGGTCTCAGTTTGCAATTCACTTCTTGGGTTTTGGCCGAGCAAAAAGCAATCAGTAATGCAACAATCAGGGGTAGATCTAAGGAGGATCTAAGAGCTATCACAAGGGAAATCAGATAGTTTGTGAATCAATTGTTTAAATCATAAAAAAATCCAGTAGATGGATTGAAGTAGCAGTTATCTACTTGGCATTTTTTATGGAAAATGCAGTTCGAATGCTACTTGTAAGTTTATGAAATAGACAACAAAGAATGATAAACAAACAAACTAATTATCTCCCCAGTGGAGTCGCCATTTTGTTACAGGGAAAAGTGTCTATATAGAACTTCTCTATCCCACTAAGGTGTGATAGCTGCCTTAGAAACAAATAGAGAAAAGCTACTTTCGTTTTTCCTTTATGAATTATAGATAGAGAGGAACAGAAAGACCAACCTCTGTCTTGTGCTAATCTCCCGATTTGATCCCTCTCTTCTTTGATAGTCCTCAGCTACCTGCTCCCTTGCACGCCCAGCTTCACAAAGTACCTGTAAGATCACAGAAGCATAGCACTATACAAAGACATGGATCTATAATCATAAACAATCTAGGATCAGATGTAAATTGACCATACAAATGTAACAAGCATCAATGACACAAAAGCATGGAGGAAAACTCAAATAGCTTTTATTGATAAACAAGAAAAAATCCAAGAGGATTTACAACCAGTTGTTTTGACCCAGCATCAACCTCCCAGCAAAGAAGCCCCTCTTCACCTCAAACAAAGCTTAGATCACCCAACAATCTGATGTTTGTCTCAAGAAACCAATAGCAATTCCTTACAATATGCAAAATTCCAGCCTCTGGATCTCTGGGATGAGGGATCCATATATAGATATCTATAAGGGGGATGAGTCAGCTTGTGATTTGATTAGTGTCTTCTCTCTGATAGTTCTTGCTTCCACTTGGAGACTGATGGTCTCTTACTCATCCTTGGTCGAATTCAGTGAGGCAAGTGTCACAGGAGAAGATTCTGGAAGCTTCCATTGCCTCTCCACCTTGCGGAATGACACTGCCATTTGTCATTTCTCACCCATCGCACCCCACAGAAGGGATTTTTGAAATGCAACTCACCCACACAGTGTATTTAGGTGGGATGCAACGCACTTAGCCAGTGGAGTAACTGCAATGATCCTGTTTTGACCAATTCTGAGCAGTTTCTCATGGAGAACTTCTGGGAGAAGCTGTAATCTGTTGACCTTGTTCCTTTAGGGGTTAGAACAACACTTTTAGGGACTTAGGAGCCCTTGGTTTATGGACATTTCATGCTTGGGGTTGTAGGGCCCAAAAATGTTTATAACAATAATCTTCATATATAATGATGTTTGGGTCCATATATAAATATTTTTTGGAAATTTTGTCCGATGTTCTATTGAACTCCCTATAGATATGATGAAATATGATAGAATGAAAAAAGGATTTTAATTCTTCAATTCTTAGTTTCTAGGCTTAAAGATTTAAGACCTATGGTTGAGAAGAACCTATCAGTCAATCTATGACAGATTTTGAATCCCCAAGAATTTGAATCTTTTTTATATCATAAATATTGGCAAGCGTCATGAGAGGCCAAAATGCCATCAGTTCAACTTTAATATTTGTCCCAAAACCAATGCCTATTATGAAGTGGAAAAATCTATTAGCATTTATTTTTATCATACCCCCTCCTCCATAGACCCTCACTTGGGTAGCTCTGTAGAAAAAACCAATAGGGATCTCCTGAAAGAAAGAGGAACATTAGACTCTTCTTCGGGAGTTTAAGTTTTGCTGAGGAAGATATTTCGTAAAGAGGGAGATGATCCTTGTTTATTGGAGGAGAATAAACATATTTCCATTGTTGAAAATTACATTGTTTCTTAGGAGCCATATACCTCAGGTAACGAAAATAGGTAGGGCTTTGATATGTTTGAATTTCTTTGGCCAATAAAATAGAAACTCTTCAAAAGTATTCCTGCTCAAGTCTTCTTTTATATTTAGAATTTGAAATTTTGTCTTCCAAATATTCTAGGCAGCAGTAAAGTTAATTAGCAAATGGTCTACTGATTCTTCTTGCTTTCTACAAAAAACACATCCATTAGGACCCACAAAGCCCCTTTTTAAAAGGTTATCCTAGGTCAAGATATTATTATGGAGAACCATTCAACTGAAGCATTTTAATTTAATAAGAATTGGCCACTTCCAAATAAGCGTATTCCACCATCTATCATTGTTTGTTATCGCAGAATGAGTTATTTCTTTGTAGGTTGATCATGCTTTGATCTTCCCTCTTGTGAAATCCTAGCTCTAGAATAGAGTATCCATGGAATTAGTGAGCCACACTTCATTGAGGTTTAATTCTTTCCTAAAAGAGTTCCATTCCATGTCTAGGATTCCTAACAATCCAAGCTCAATTGAGTTTAACCAGTATTTGTTTGAAGGTTAGGATGCAACAGTTTTCCTAATGTTGTGAAAGAAGAAGAGACCTTTGGAATAAATACATTGTCTTAGATTAGCAGACAACTTGTAAACTCGTTCCAAAACGGTCCTTGCCAAGGATGAATTTCTCTAGTTTAAAAGTGTTTTTCACCTTTAAAAAGGGCTTTGGGGTGAAACAACTATTGAAAATAGCAACAAGAAATGTTAAAAATAACATCAAGAAAAATCCTAATTTAATTTGTCCTTTAATTAATTTAGGAATTAAATTGTAATTTCAATTCTCATAGAAACTTGTAATAGTTAACTAAGTTAATTTGACTTAGTTAGCTCAGTTAATTCAAGTTGGGAGTCTAACTAGAGTCATGTAGAGTGTCTCCTACTTTTTAGGAGCCCTAGTTGAGTTTACTTTGAGTTGTAATTATTTAATTCAGTTTAACTAAGTTAAATTCAGTTAAACTAGTTTCAATTGATGGAGTAATTAGTGGGAGATCCAATAGTCGGGTGTAATCTTCCGCAGTGGGTTGTAAGCAACGCTGCTCAACTAGTAAACTAAATATTCTCTCATAATTAACTCATGCATGTCAAATTAGAGAAGGACTCAGTTGAAATTGGAGTTCAAGGATAATGTACTATCAGTTGTATAATCATCCAAATTGTACAGGTGGTACATGCAATCAGAGGAACTCCTATGAGGATTGCACAATTCATATTTGTGTAATTTCCCAACTAAATATGGGCTAATTCCCTAGGAAACTGTGTAAGGAAATAGAGACTTGGGCAAATAATAAATTGGCTACGTATTAACTTGAGATTGTTTGGGAAGCAGTGAGATAGATAGAGATAGTGCAGAGGCTACTCGAGCTTGAGAAAAGCATTGTAATCTTCTCATATTTTTTATTAATGGGATATACATATAACAATGGTTTTTAGATATGGCTTTCCCTAGAAAATTATGGTGTTATGTGTGATTGAATTCTTTCTCTTTATGATTCGTGATTTCATCGATTATTTATTCTTTCCACTGATGAGTAGAGTAGATTCAAGTCAATTGTTTTAGTATATTAAAATATGTAGTTTGAATCTACAAGGAATTTATACATGGCATCACAGCTAAAATCACTATAGAAGAGGAGAATATGAGTTTGTCTTTTGCAGGAGAAATCGAATTCGCAGTATCATACTTTAGAGCCAACATGATGTCGTTCTATGGATCAAGACTCGAATATGTCCTTGAGGGTAGTTCAAACTATATTTCTTGGAAGTGCAGGATGGGGGCAGTGTTGGAAGACAACGGGCTTAAGGAATTCATAGAAAAAGATATTTCTAAGCCATCTGATGCTTAGGATCATGCATAGTGGAGAAAGTGTGTGGCAGGGTGAGAAGGATTATCCTAGAATGAGTTCAAGATCATATTGTATCGAACCTCCACAGTAAGAAAAATCCATTTGAAATTTAGAAGGCCTTGATAGACCTATTTCAAAACAATAGTGACCATAGGAAGTTGGCACTGAAGGACAACTCAGAAAAATCAAGATGGAGAAGGGTGATACAATACTGAATTACTTGACCAAGTTCACCCAATGTCGGGATGAGCTTGCAGGAAGTCTCGGTGTTAAACTTTTTGAATATGATTTGGTGAGCCTAGGACTTCTAGGACATCCCAAGAGCTAGCACAGCTACTGGGACTTAGTTAATGGGAGGAAGAAGCTACCAAAGTGGCAGCAGACTTAGGTCTCACTCGAAGTAGTATGGGGGGGTGCTGGAACTAGGTTTCTACACCCTTGAGATGTCTGAGAGGTTGATTAGGTCCAACTATTAGTCCCTTCACACACTTCCCTGGCCTTCACACTGTGATATATTCACCTTCGCGCAACCCTAACCAAGAGTTGTGGGGCTTCCATGCTGCAGGAGTAGCGATCTGCACTATTTCCCTAAGTCACACCCGAGATCTTACTTTTCTTCTTATACTCGTTAGTTATCTCTGTATAAACGGATGCCTTATGTTATATTTACTTATTCAACACATGAGTTCGTGCAGTAAATAAACATTAGACTTGCAATTCATACCCAATACTACATAAAATAGGAAAAGATACACAGAAATATGGTAAAACTTCTCTTTATTAATGCTTCCAACGGTTACAGACTCGACCTACCCTGCGCACTCATCTGCAGGGGTCTGCGCACTTATTTGCGGACTATTAGGCCTCTACACACTCAGCTGCAGAGCTTTCTCCTACTCTACGACCCAAAGATATGACTTACACTTTGACTCAATGTGTCCTCTCATGCCAATCATTCTCCTGCATTCGTGCCAGTCCTCAAAGCTTCCTTGGTGTGCACCCCACCACCTCGTGGGCATAGTGCGCAGTACCCATTTCAAAGCCTCAAAACATTGTTGTTCCAGCAGTCCTCTTTCGAATCTGTTCAGGAAGGCATCTACCTTGCTTAACCCATCATATGTAGGCATATCCCTTACCTCTATTGATACACAGTGCAACGATCTCGTCATCATGTTACAGTTCAACGTGGTTACCTCGTGTAACCGGTTCTGCCATTGCTCTATCTCCTCGTCAAAATCTGATGTAGAGGAGCTTTTGCGCTCCCATGAGATTCCCCCATCTACGGTGGGATTTACCCAGTCTTGCTCTCGCGTGGTTATCTTGCAGATGTAGTCTAAATCGTCGTCGTTTTCATAGTCGTGCACTGGCTCCATGTAGTGCAATCCTTCTGCAGGGTCCAAAGGTACGACTACGCATAAAGACTTTTTCTCACAAATCATCATGTGCTTCTTCAGATTTATCTCCCCATTCATGTCAGTGGCCCAATCTATCACTAATAGTGTAGGGTTAGGATTGTTGTCATCAACAATCTCTATCACTTCAAAATCTGCCAATGTGCTTGCTCCTTCAATGTCCATGGTGATTCCTTGCAATATTCCCATAGGTAGGATCTTTTTCTGGTTCGTCATTTGCAGTTGGATAGGAGACCATTCTAGCGTAGGCCTTCCCATGTGCTCCCATGTCTGCTTCGGTAGAACGTTCACGTCCAATCCTAGGTCTAGAATAAAGAGGAGCTAGATATCAATTTGTTATGGTGAAATTAAGATTTATTCAATGTAGTATATGTCTGAGATTTTAAGAGAACATAATGAGCATGTATAAGTATGAATTCATTAGTCATAAAAGAAAAGAAACACAAGCATGATTTTCCACATAACAAAGCTTAAATATAAGAATTTTTCCTATATGACTACAAGGAAAACCATAAGAAGAAGGTAAAACATGAAAAGAGAGAATATTTCGTAAATTAGAAACTGATATGAAAGGAAACTAACACCATGGACTCACTGAACAAGTATTCTTGAAATATAGTTGCAGCTGCTCCTTGATTAGCTATAAGAAAACATAAGGTACAAGCCTCTCCACAAAAGTCCAACCCTTCTCTATAAATGAGAAATGATACATATAGACTCAATCAAATAGCTTCCCCACCTTAAGGAGTCAAATTCCTAAGTGGTGAAACTGTTTCCAAGATCCTCTCAACCAACAGGTGAGAGTGAGAAGGTCAAAAACAAACTCTTCTCTTAGACTTTGATTTGAGTTTTGCTTCCTTTATGAGGCCTAATTAACCATAAAAACTACTTATAATGATTATTTATTTATTATTACATCATCTAAGCCTCAAACTACTGAAGTTACATCATGAGTTTGACTTTGACTAAGTCAAACTAAAAACCTAGGAAATTACATTGTGAAATTTTTAAATAAAAACTCAGAAATTTGCAGAAGCACATCGCCAACTTTGAGCCCACTTTAAGGTGACTTCATGAAGTCAAAATTGAGATCTGAGAGAATGGGAAACTATAATTGCCTGTCTAGTTTCTAGAACATCTTGAATTTTTGAAAATTCCCCATGGGAAGGCTTTCAAAAATACATTCTCCCAAGGTGTCTCTAGAAGCACAACGCCTGTCAAAAAGAGTGGCAGAATGATTATTTTTGACCCCTTTTTCTTCATTTTCTCAAAATTTGAGCCCTCTTTGAGAAATATGATGAAATGGGTTTTGATAAGAGGTCATAATATTTTCAAAAATGTAAGCAACTTGTCATTTGGAGCCCTGAGGAAAAAGCGCAGCACCTTGCTAGCCCAATTTCTGAATTTGGCACCAAAATTCTCAAAAAACCAAAAATGCTCAGAAAACCTTCAAAATTGGTAATGAAGTGAAAAATTAGGTATTTAATTCTCTCATGGATGCTTCATAAAGAATATCCAAGTCATCCCTCTCATTTTTGCCCTTTAGGGTTTCCTTTAGCTTGTTTTTCAATTGCTTGAGCTTGATGTTGCAAATCATGTTTCTAGTATGATAATGATGGGCCATGTGCCTCAATAGCTTATTATCCCTATTGGTTTTGTCACGAATCTATTCTAAGTATTCATTGACCTTACTTAACCAATACTCTCTATCTTCATTGATCTCTAAGGCAATTCTGTCTTCCATGTCTAAGTCTTCATCTAGCAGGTTTTGTTTTTTCTCTTCCTTAAATGCCCTTTTGAGTCCCTTGGTCCTTGGCTTCTTTTTTACAACTTGATTTTCATGTTTTTCATGTTCACCAGGCTCCAACACTGCTTTACCTTTGCCTCCTTGCTGCAACACCTTGGATTTCTCTTTCTCCATGATGAGTTGTTTAGCCTTAAGCTGATTGTTTTCTTGTTCAAGGAAGGAAATGATGAAATGAGGGAGTTAGGGAAGGGAGATGATGATAGGGGAATTTTGGGAGATGGATAGGGGTTGTAAAAATATTAGAAGTTTGAATGGAGTGAAATGAGAGAGAGAGATGAGTAGGAGAATTTAAAAATAGTCCTACTAGGAAATTGTACAAGATAATAGGTATGAGCTAGGGTTTGTGTAAAGGTGAGGTAAACTGAAGGTAAATGAGTTGATTAGTGAATGATAGGGTGATTTATATGTATACAGAGGTATGAGATGACACATTTTAAAGTTTTCAATTTCATAACTAACAAAACCCATCATTTGCACTAGCTTTGTAGCATGAAATTTCACGTAAACCCTAGATGAAGAAAACTCACATTTGCACTTACTTTGCCAAAGGAAGAAAGTGAGTTAGATGACGATACTTACTTGTAGAATGGATTAGAAGAGAAAAAGAATAGGAAAGTAATATTTAATTTGAATTTTTGGTTAGTTTTGGCAAATTTCGGGCTACTATGTCCCAAGCGTAGCGCCGCTGGTAGAAGCGTAGCGCAGTTCACAGAAGCGCAACACCAACTTGTAAACTTCTTTTGGAGGCCTTAAACTTCTCCAAATTGAAAAATTGGTATCTGGTTGTAAATATCTCGAATTCGACTACAAGATGGACACCTCAAGCATGTAATTTGGACTCTTCGGCATGGATAAAATTTGGTTTTCCTAGGGTCGCTCCAAAAACCAAGGGTGTCTCTAACAAAAGTGCAACGCCAACTTATAGAGAAATTTTGACTACCTTACTAGAGGATTTTTAGGCTAAAAGTGGTATGGCTCGAAATATTATGATGTCGGCTACACAATAGAGTCCTTAAGAACTGCCAACACCTGTTCCAAATCCCTAAAAAACGGCCTTGAAGTCAAGCTCTCAAGAAGTGTAACAACTCTCTTGAAACAAGTGTAGTTTGGGAATTTATCTCAAATCATAATATCTGTGCATAAAATGAAGGAGTTTTTGCTCCTTGGACTATAATTTACAAAACCTCTTTCACTTTTGTAAAATTCTTCTCCATTTTGTCAGAAACATATTTTGAAGAAAAAATGGCCCTATGAGAAATGATGAGACCAGGTAGTGTACTGCAACATTGTCTTGTTTGAAATAAAACATTACCTTTACCTTTATTTTTCTTTCCTTAAGCTTCTAACTCCCTTTGCCCACTGAATTACATGATGGACATATTTTTTTTTGACATATGGTATCATAATGACACATGGAGTGAAATCCTGACCATGACCTAAAATGAGGAATTTAACCATTTCATGAACCAAGACACTTAAATGAAGATATGATACCTTGAAGAAGACAATGACCATGATGAGTGATGAAGACCATGAGTAAGTGAAGGGAGAAGCAATGACTTAGACACAACAGCTAGTGACCAAATTTTTATTTGAAGACTCACTCAAATGACAAAAAGTTGACTTGACACCGTAACAACACCTTGTAAGAGCATATCTGATCACTGGTGACAGGCTGAAATGAGTGACACTAATAAGTTGGATCAGTTAATTCAAGTGGGGAGTCTAACTAGAGTCATGTGGAGTGTCTCCTACTTTTTAGGAGCCCTAGTCAAGTTTATTTTGAGTTGTAATTATTTAATTCAGTTTAACTGAGTTAAATTTAGTTAAACTAGTTCCAACTTGTGGTGAAATTAGTGGAAGATCCAGTAGTGGGGTGTAACCAACACTGCTCAACTAGTAAACTGAATATTCACTCATAATTAACTCATGCATGTCAAATCAGAGAAAGAATTAGCTGATATTAGAGTTCAGGGACATTGTACTATCAGTTGTATAATCATCTGAACTGTACAGGTGGTACAACTGCAATCAGAGGAAGGACTATGAGGATTGCGCAATTCATATTTGTGGAATTTCCCAATTGAATATAGGATAATTCCCTAGGAAACTACACAAGGAAATAGGGACTTAGGCAAGCAAGAAATTGGCTATGTATTGGCTTGAGCTTGTCTAGGAAGTAGTGAGATAGATAACTATAGTGTAGAGGTTGCTCGGGCTTGAGAAAAGAATTGTAATCTTCAAATATTTGCTTATTAATGCAATATACAGATAGTAGGGGTTTTTAGTTGTGGATTTCCCTAGAAAATTATTATGTTATGTGTGACTAGATTATTTTTCTTTTATGCTTCGTGATTTCATCGATTGTTTATTGTTTTTGCTAATGAGTAGAATATATTCAAGTCAATTGTTTTAGCATATTACAATCTACAATTTGAATCTACAAGGAATTTCTAGAAAAACTTTGTGTAAGGATTTGGTGAAAGAAATTTAAAGCATACTAAAGTGACTTATGAGGAATTGTACGTTATTCATGGTGTCACACACACACTAGGGAGACCTAGTCTTAGGATCATCAAATATTGTCTTCTAGATTGTATTCATTATGAAAAGAGGTTTCTACCTTGAACAAAACTATAGTTATTGGTTACTTATCATTTTAATGGTGCAAGGTTCATAACATTTGGTATCAAATGATACAAACCTTAGGTTTTTTGGCTTCAAATAGGTCATCTTGTAATTTTCACTATAACTCTTTTCTATGACGGTTTAGATGGTGAAATTGGAGAGTATTAAGGATATATCTTAGGCAAAATCAAGTTCAAATTTCATATCTTGGTTCTATATACTTTCATATATGTGCTCTAAGGAATTTAGGGTCACTGGATGCTTCTAAAATTAATTTCGAGCACATGATCTTGGAATTTTTTCTATAATTATTTTTACAAGAGGTTTCATATGGTGAAACTTAGAGAAAATTTTGTATAAATATTGCAAGAAGTTTGTTTCAAATTTCTGATATTGGTTAACTATACTTTCAAATATATGCTTTAAGGAAGTTAGGGTTCCTGAATATTCTTGAAACCAATTTTAAACATGTTAGTGTGGCATTTCAATATATATTTTTTTCCTTCTTGGGAAGTTTTGCATGGTGAAACTTGAATAATCTTATGGAGAGTGATTTGAGAATAAATGTTCAAATTTTATAATTTCTTTTGTACTTTCAAAGATTATGGAAGTTAGGGTTTGTCAAGGATCCTAAAGTTAGTTTAAAATAAGTTATCTTGATATTTTTTCTATAACTTATTTTCTAAGACTCTTCAAAATAATATTAAGAGATCTTACGAGACATATAGAACTACCTAATGTAAGAATTTTATAATTGAATTTGAATAATTTGACATGCGACACACTATACAATTTTGTTCAAAGAAAGAGGACAAAAATCATAATTTTTTTTTTTTTTTTCTGGAAAGTTATTATAACTTTCATTTAGCACATCAAATTTTGGTCAAAGCTATGGAATTTAGGAGAAAACAGATCAAAGTATTACAAACCAAAGTTTCATATTATAAGAGCTCAAATCTCAAATATATAACAAGAAGATTGCCAACCATCAAATATTTTCCAAATTAAGGTCTTAATAGTACGTAACTTACAACCAAACTTTTGATTAGAGGATCCATTTCCTTGAGTAACTAGAAATTGTGATAAATAGGAGTAATATTATTGTTATCTCACATGGCGCGAAAGAATGATACAAAAGATACTACAACTCATCCAGGTGTTATGAAGGAAATAAACACTTATAATTTAGGTTCTCCCAATTAGAAAGAAATTTAATGAAATGGATGATTGTATGTTGAAAAGAATGGATTTATATAAGGTTTTCAAGAAAATATTGATAAAATGGAAAATAAGATAAATGAAAATGTAAAATAATCCATTAGGGAATAAATAAAACAATTACAAACCATTCTCTTAAAATATCTCTCCAAAAGGGATGTGAAGATCCAAAGGAAAAAAGGAAACCAAGGAGAAGAGTGGTAACAAGACTCAATCACATATGGGGAGTATTATATCACAATCGGAAAGAAAAAATGTTGAATCATTGGACTATAGTTAAGTATTTTAAATCTAATATCAACATCATCAAGGATTCAATTCAACACCAAGGAACTACTACATTTCGAAGTTTGATGGTAACTATCCTATAATATAGATATTCTAGATTGAGCAATATTTTTTATCTATACCAAGTGGTGTCATTACAAGATGTAAATATTGCATCCATGTTTTTAGAGCAAGAACAATCTATAAGGTATCGGTGGATTTGTGAAAGGAAAAAGGATTATATTATATCTTGGTCCATTTTATAGTGGAATTGATCACAAATTATGGGGATACTAAGAGAAATAGATTATTTAGATAAGTGATAAATATTTCACAGAAATATTTGTTCAAGGAAAGAGTAACTAGGTTCGATCTTCATAAATGTACTTTTGATATTTGTACTTATTCAAGAAAAGAAATATTATTTTTATAACATATTTCAATGAGTTTCTTGCTCATTGAAATGGGTTTAGCACATGTCAAAGTGTTATAGGTGAGTCAAATAATCAGAAGGAAATGTTGAGGGCCTTAAGGGCATGTTACATCATGCATAAAAATATATTAAAGTCAAAGGGAAAACCTCCAAGCCAAGTCAAGTCCACTCCCATTATGGAACCATCAAGAAGCTCATTCAAGAATGCTACACCACCATGGAAACTATCCGAAGTCTGCTCAACAAAATATCCTCTAAGAAGCCCTCAAAGTTGGCCTACAAGCAGTCAATCAAGTCGGCCTACAAGTAAGCCTAAATGGAGGGACAATCCTCTATTTACAGAGGTTGTCCACTCCAAATAAAACACACTCACTTACCTCTGAAATCAGCGAAGAAAGATAGCCGAGAAAAGGTGAAGAGAAGATAGTTTGAGGAGCCTCTAGTGCAGCGAAGGAGAAGAATTTAAGACCGAAGTCAAAGGGATTGATTTTAGGGTGAAAAATAGTCACACCTGGGAGAAACAGATTCATATTTGTGGTCATAACAATAGTAATATAATAGTCTCACATCCATCATTGTTTGGGCTTCAAACTAGGATTACTAGGCCTCCTATCCAAGCGAAGAGAGAAGGACCTCAAGTGAAGTTAGAGAGAGCCCTATAACTACAACAAGAATTCTCACATGTGTGAAGATTAGGGCTGCATTTTTTTCACACTCATCCTACCACCATACATCAAGTGTTAGGTCACTATAATACTAGTGATTCCCCCATTACTATTGTCATTGTAGCCATTATTGTTATTGTTGTGCCCCTATTGTCCCTATATTGTTATTATTGTGCCCCATAGAAGACCACTATTGTTATTGTTGTGCCCTTATATTATTATTGTTATGTTGGCTTTGATTATTTTGCGACCCCTTAGACTCCTACATATAGAAAGGAGGTTTTATCACTTGTATCATCCAAGAATTGTTCATTTGTGCAATGTAAATGAGGTTTCCCCCTCTAAGAGGCTGATTTTTAAGGTGTTGATCTTTCTTTTCTTATATTTTGTGAGCTAGCTGCATAACATTAGGTATCAAAGCTTTGGATTCTAGGGTTTTGCTGCTCCAAACAGGTCATCATGGAATTTTCACTATAACATTTTTTTTTTTTTTTGGTGATGTTTCAAAAGCTAAAAACAAAACCCATTTGATCTAACTTTTGTTTGAACCTCGAGTCCAAATTTTAGATCTTGCCTCACTATATTGTGGGAGATACGATCCAAGGAAGTTAGGGTTTTTGTAAGATTCTGAATTATATCTCATATAGGTGACCTGGGGAAGATATTCATAACTTTCTTTCTGAGCATAAGATTGAAATTTCGTAAGAAGTTACAGAAAGAGGATGGCCTGTAGTTTTCTATGTATCGGTTTCAGGTCCTAAGGTCGAAATAGTGACACGTAGAACTTTGTACAAGTTTTCTCTACTGATCTAGTCGATAATCAAGTCATTGTGGGAGATTTGGAATAACTCTTCCTTGGAGAATCCAATCTTGATCATACTTGTGGGGTTGGAAATAGGACTCTCAAGGATACCACGAAATGTAATTTAAGACCTTGGAGATTTGAAATTAAGAGATATAATAGATTCAATATCGAGCTCCTACAAAGTGAAAAAAATTGTGTAGTTTTTTTTTTTTTTTTGATTAAGTTGGCTTGAAAAATTAGTTTGAAGGAATTCAAAGGGCATAGTGAAGCATTATTATCTTTAATTGATGCCCCAATGAAAGAAAATGGAAACACCTAGTAAGCAACTTGAAATATCTAGCATGACTCATGAAGAAGAGGAAGAAATGCAACATGATATATCAAAATTACGAGACCAAGTGCAAAAAAATTCACTCACAAAAAGTAACAGAAGCTAAGATGGATAGTTTAAAGAAAGACATGGAAGCTAAGATCGATGGTTTAAAGAAAGGTGTGGAAGCTAAGATGGATGGTATATAAGAAAAACTTAAAGGCAACATTGAAGATTTGAAGATAGGCATGGAAGCTAAGATGGATGGTTTAGAAGAAAAACTTAAAGGAAACATGGAATATTTGAAGACAATTCAAGGTAAAAACGGATCATGATCCATTTAAGACTATTTAAGACTATCATGATCCAACTGAGCTAGTTGAAATGCCACTTTAATTCCAAAAATGTAAAATTTTATAAGTTTTAAAACGTTAGTATATATGACTTATTCATTTTTTTATATGTATTTGATATGGCATAATGTGACAAAGAAAATTTGTCATTTTTTTAATAAATTCCGCGTTGGAACCAATGGCGGTGATTTACCCCGCCCAGATCTATGACGACTAGGTGTTTTTGCACCCCCCACCTCCCCACCCTGTTTGTGCACCTGGACCATTTATAGCTAAGTTGGAACCTTTCCTCATAGTCTTCTAAAGACTCATCATTTCCCATGGTCATCCGAAAGATTTCTCCCTTGGTTTCCTTTGACCTACAGTAATCCCGGTACTTGTTATTTAAGGCTTGCTACATCTGAGCCCAAGTAGTGATACTGTTTCCAGGTAACCCCATGAACCAGCGTAATTCTGCATCCTTGAGGGTAGAGGGAAAGAGCTTCAACTTTTGCTCATCTTGAGGGAAAGGATTGTCAGGAGGACCTGTCAATGACATACTACTGAAGCACTATTTCTCTCAAGGACAGATAGGTTTTTCATACATGTCATTGTAAATATCATTTTATCATTCTACTGCAATTGAGGGTGGCTAACATCAAGAATTAAAGCCCGCATAGAAGGCCCTAAGCTTCTGATTAGTTGCTGCCAGTATCTATAATAACAACAACTAATCAATTCAGTTACCAAATAATAACGTAGTACCCAATAGACAAAGGCTATTGATCTACAATGTTTTTGACACCTCAAAAGGAAGATGCCATCCCGAGTGGAGTCACTATTAGGGTCCTATAATTTATAGGATCAATTGATGATTATCTAGTTGATTTTCTCATAGAAGATGTTGTAAATAATGATTTCATTCTACAAATTATTTTCAAAAGTCCAAAAGAAGAAAAGGAAAAGTAAAAAATATATGATAAAGAAAAATAGAAAAAAAAACGAGAAAAGAAGAAAAATAAAATAGGAGAAATAAATAAATAAATATATCTATATCTATATATATGTGTGTGTGTGTGAGAAAAAGAAAAAAAAAAAGAAATGAAAAAATCAGAAAGATAAAACATAAGCCCCAATAACTGAGCTAGCTGAAATGGCACTTTAATTCCAAAAATGTAAAATTTTATAAGGTTTAAAACGTTAGTATATATGATTTATTCGTTTCTTTTAGATGTATTTTATATGGCATAATGTGACAAAGAAAATTTGTCATTTTTTTAATAAAGTCCGCGTTGGAACAAATAGCGGTGATTTACCCCACCCAGATCTATGACAACTAGGTGTTTCTGCACCCCCCACCCCCCCCCCCCCCCCCACACACACACTCTCGACAGTTAACACGATTGGGGATGATGAAAAATTGTTTTTTCTTAGACCCCCTAAGCTTATGTGGTAACTCCTAGGTAATTTTGAGGGGTCCCCTGCCTATTCCCCTTACCACCTACACTCCCCCCCCGCCCAACCCCCTCACCCCCGAAATACCACCTTTGCCTCCCGCCAACGGTTTGTCCCTCCACTTCTCGCCTTCCGCCATATGTCTCCCCCTTCACCACTCATATCTCGACACATATCTATTGCTTCATGCCACTTCTCTTTTGCCACTTGTCCTACCACGTCATTGCTTGTTCAATGTTCGAATCTCCCACCAATTTCTAATTGATTGTTATTTTATTAAATTCCCACGCCCTACCCATTTTAACACTAAATATTCTCCACCCCATAGCATTAATGAAGCCATTATCCAACCAATCCCATTGTTATAAAAGATCCTTTGGATCCAGTACTTCATTTCGGTTTTCTTGTCATTGATCCTGAAGGATGAAGGATGACACTGCTATCAACTGCCAACTTTCAACAACCAATTCCTTGCGCACAGTCATCAATTTTTCATCGTAACCCCCTTCTTTAGACCCTTTTCTGTCAGGTTTTCTTCTATTAGGTTTTCTACAACATTGTTCTCTGGTTCCCTGTGTTCATTTCCCAAAATGTTGAACCACAAAGGAAAAGGGAAGATCACAGAGTCAAATCCCCTTATTCCCCTTGTCCCAGATTTTGATAAATCCCCCTTAATAGACACCTTGCATAAAAATTTTGAAACCCAGTCAGAATTTGATCTCTATGAGCTCCATAACTAGGTGAAGAAAAAAAACCTGGATAGAATGATGAATTAAGTTTCTCGGAATCCTTTCTCCCATAATTTGTTTTCCCCCAAACTCACTTTTTTCCTGAGTTATCTATTTGTTGCCACCTTAGATATTTGTCGAGTCAAAGAGTTGTCATTTCCCATGACAATGAGGTCATTTTTCCATTTCCCCTAAAAGCATCTACCAGGCCCTGCAATTTGACTATCAGATGTCTCACTATCCTTTTTATGCTAATACTTTAATGGAATTATATAAAAAATTAACATTCCCTCAGAGAGCCCATATTTGTGAGTGTTTTCTTCCAGAAAATGTTGAATTACCCACGACCAATCCCCCATATCCAGTTTGAATGTTTCTTGAAATTTCCAAATAGGTAATATCCATGGTAACCCGACTAATTGGGTACCATAATGAACAATGGGTAGATGAGATAGTGTTAGGTGTTTTTATCTATTTTTGTAGTTGGAAAAAAACCCTGCATACTTTTCAATTATAGTCAGTTTTTGGCCAACTACATCAATGACCAGTTTTTCAATTTCAAAGCAGAAGGTATCTTTAAGTATTAATCAGTCCTAGTTTACCTTAAGCTATTTTACCAATGAGAAAAATTTAAGTTCCCTTTATAGAAGACAGATAGCGAAGGTAACCCCTAGTCGGCCATTCACTGGACTTCTATGGTTAGAAATAACTCAAAGGAGTATTCTTATTCTGATTATGTTGACAAGTTTTTGTATACCTAAATATGTTTGCTGAGCAGTGGTGTGTTCGCAAGGATTTCACCAGTGGTGTGATCGTTTCACCCGAAATATAGGATTTTTTTCATTTATCAGATCAAGCCAAAGTGGGAGACTGGTATTTATACCAAAACTACACTAAGATCAAAGTTTATGGATCAGAATTTCCTCCTCACGGATTACCAGTTTTTGTACCTATTAGGATCTTTGCATTAGAATAGACAAGGCAAATGTTTAATATGGATGATTTGCATTTTGTCTCCTACAAGAAGAAAGCGCATTTCAAGCTGAAAGCTCACATAGGGCTTTACATCATCAACACCAGAGTTTTAGAAAAGGATGTAGATGGTATCTTGAGTTAGATGAAATTCAAACTGAGTTTCTGTTGGTCCTATGATCCCCTGTGCATCATTTTAAAACTTAGATTAGAATAGAAAATTACCTCTTATGCACGCACACAAAGGCCTGAAATTGAGCGATATGAAAATTAGGAGGAATGGATAGAGGGTACTCTACTGGAAGTTGAAGAACAACTTTTTAGTCAGTCATCTATGCAAACAACTCTTCCCAAGGAAAAGGAGGGAAAGAAGGAAAGGGAAACCATGCCCCCTACTGATTCTGACAATCCAGATGCATAATTTATTATTTTTGAAAGAAAGAAGAAGGAACCAAATATTACTAAGAAGTTAGATTCTCCAGTTAATCCTCTCTTTAGGCCTCAAATAATAGCTATTTAAGATGAAACTCCAGAGGAAGGGGAAACACAACAACCAGATATAATGATTTTATCAGGGACCCCTATCACTCATTCTACTCAAGTAGAAAAAACATAACAATCACCTACTATAGAAGAAACAATCCAGTCTCTAGTATCATCCAGCTCACAGATTTCAACTCAGCAAAGTATCTTCTCAAGATACAAGGAGATAAAATTAAAGAATGAATATTTGAAGGCTTCCACCTACTCTGAATTTTGGAAGAAGACCACTAAGACATGACACAAATTACTCTTTGCATTTGATTCAAAGAAGGGACAGTTCCAGATGGCCTTCATGGAACCTCTAGTACCAACTCCCAGGAGTGTTGAAGTCTATAAAGCGTCCATTTTCTCAATAGATACCAGAAAAATGCATGAAATCGATCAAATTGATTTACATAAGCAGATAGGGGAGTTAATTTTTTCGACCCTCACCAATTCAGAAATGACTGCTTCAAAACTACAACCATCTTTAAACAACATGAATTCTCAATTAAAGATTGAGAAAATGTCATCTTTTTCCAAGGACGACATAATCAAATAGTTGGAAGACTTGATCATAAAGCCAGGACATGATCCTAAGGGTATTAAGGCAGCAGAAGAGCTCATAAAGAACAAGGAAGCAAACATTCAATCATTGAGGAAACAATTGAAGCCGCCCTCCACAGAACATCCTCAAGCTAAAGAGGTTGCCTATATAGAAATGGAAAAGAAAAACTATTTACTTTAGTGATTGAGAAAAATGCACTGATACAAAAGATGGAGCCAGGCAGGGAAGCATTGTTAAAAGAAAAAGAACGGTTGGAAGCAATAGGATCATCTACATTAGGCATAGGTAAATTAGCTAAAAACTCATCAAAAACCATAGTTTTAGAATCTATAGAAGAGCTTACTAGAGTTCTGGATGAATTAACAATAGTTCAGGTTGAGAAAGACAGATTGTCACTAGCATTGGCCAAGATGGAGGAGAGTAAGCTTAAAACTGACAATGCATATTTGTTAGAAATCCAGAAAAACTACAAACTCATATAGCATGTACAAAAATATGAAGTCCTGTCCTTTGTCATTCATATGTTGGCAGAGGATAAGAACAACATTTGGCGGAATATAAATGCCAACATAACAAACATGTGGCCTTCAATTCAGATTACTTTTGAGAAGGAATAACTTGTACACAGAGTCAAGACAATAATAGAAAATACAAAGGTAGATTTGGAGCACAGGCTAGAGGAATCTCAAACGATTATCAAGATGCTAAATTCCAAAACCAAGGAGGAAATAGAAGACATGAATATTCCGGGAAAAAAAAAAGAGCAAAAAAAAAAAAAAAAACAAAACAAAAAGCAAAACAAAACAAAACAAAAAAACAAAAAAAATGAAAAAAAAAACAAGAAAACAAAAATAAAGACAAAAAACAAAAACAAAAACAAAAAAAAAACAACAGTCATGGAGGTCAAAAGGATTTTGACAAAGAGGAATTTGATGATACAGTTGGAAAATAAATGTAAATATCTTGAGCTGCAGGTCAGAAGGTTCAATAGGAAATTTACATTGTTGCAGGAAAAAGGCTTCCCTGCTCTTAGGAATTATAATGAAAAATTGATCCCATTAGAAAACTGTTAAGACCAACTATGCAACATAGGTGTTGATGCTTCCAAGTTGGAAAAAGATAAAATAATTATCAGTGGAGAAGAATTCATACATGGGTCTAGTTTGATTTGAATATCTAGCACAAGATCCACCAATTTTTTGTAAATAAACCCACTTTTGACACTTACACCGAAGTGGATGAAAGATTCAGAAATATGGTTATCTTTTATATTCCAAGTTAAGAAAGGTGGGATTGGCTGCCAGAATTTATCGAGTGAAGTGAAAACAAAGCCACAAAAGTTTCAACATAATAGGAACAACCTTTTCAGGGAAGTAGCAATAGTCATCAACAAACTCCTAGATAGCCTCAACAACACAACAAGTTTTCAAAATATTTTCCTATTTTATCTTCTTCTATGTCTAAAAATATTTGTACCTCAAACAAATATTATTTTAAATATATTTTATTTTTGAAATCCAATCTGAGATGTAATAGTTTTCTATAAATATTTAGAAATAAGACTTAAAAAAGGTTGGAACTTGTATGAAGAAAGTAGACATTTGGATGTAAGTTGTGCATGTATTGAAGTGATCAATTTCAATAATACAGAGATTTTGTTCCACGATTCCTGTGTCAGGAAACTGGTGATGTCTCCTCTCATGTGAAATTTTTATTTTCCCAGTTTTCCATATGTTTTTATGTCTCTATTGTCTAAAGAAGATGAAGGGTTGAATTTTTTTAAATACACTATGTCCTAGCTTATAAACAATATTTATGTTTTCACTCTGATATTAAGTATAGAATTCATCTAAGCATGCTCTATATTTATTTGAATCTAAATCTTTTCATCCCATTCACTCCACAAATGCTCTAAAGATCCAAAAGATTGCCTACCTTTCCCTGTTACATTTGTTCCATCATTTTTGTATTTGATCACCCACAACTCATGACTCCATGCCCAATGGACTTTCCCTACAGTCTCCAACAAAATATTTCAAAAACCAAACTTAGAACTTAGTAACTAGCCTAATATCTCAGACATAGATATAAATCAAATATAGAGATCCCTCTCTGAAGATGGAAAGGCTAGATCCCAACTTTTCAAGTGGTTTTGTGGTTACCTCTAAGTTTCTCTCCAGAGCCTTGGGAAATTATGGAGTGATAACATAACTAAAGAGGAATGTAGATTTCCCAACCCAATAGTCATGGAGATGAAGTGAAAGAGTTTCATGTTCAAGAGAAAGTCACTACCATTAATAGGTGAAGTATCGTGTGTTCCCAATTTCCCCAACCATTTTTGGTCAATAACTCTTTATTTTTTACAAGATTCAGGAGGATAACATATGCTTGATCTATAATTTCATCCTTCGGATGAATCCTTTTTAGTATTTTTTACGAACTTTGAGAAGGAGTGGTTTAGCCGAGTCATGTTCGACGAATCCAACATTGTTTGATGCGTTTACAAGTCTAGTGAAGGTGTAACTTGAATTATTTTCCATGTTTAGAGAATTTGAAAAAGAGGCGAAAAAGAAAACTCCAAAGGTTATGTTTTCATAAAATTATCCTTTGAGTCCAGAAAGGCAGAAAATGATACTCATGAGAACCTCTTAGCCATGTTTGACTAAGGTATTCCTTTTTTGTAAATATTTTATCTCAATCTAGAAAAGGGTTAAACTTATACTGAGTAGGCGTATTTTCATTTACTTAACGACTTCTAAAAGGCAAGTTATCTACAATCTTTTCATATTTAGGGAGTCTGAAAAGAGTTGAAAGAGGACCTCAAGGGGTTCCTTTTTCGTGAGTTTACAGAGCCTGAAAATGTGATAAAAGTATGCTCCACTATCAAAATGACCCATTTTCAACTCAAACTTGTCATCAAATCCTTCAAACAGCTTTTATCCTACTTAGAACACCACAAAAGGATTAAAAAATACATGATATATGGTCAAATTAGGTCAAATTTAGGTCAAAATAATAAAATTGACCATAAATAGGAAACAAGTAAATTCATTTTTACCATTTTGATTTTTAACTCTTGGAAGTGAGCTCTGAGTGATTTTTTCCCCAAACATCAGTAGTTGATTGTGGCCAATCTGGTGGACCATTTCCAGTTCCATCAGTTCGAGGTAGGAGATCTTACATTTCTCTTTCTATTTGCAGTTTCTATTTTTGGTTTCATGCAATTGTCTTAGAGTTTTAAGTGCATTTAGGATTTAGATTTGTGCCCTAGATCCAGGGCACCCTCTTTATGTTGAAAGGTGTGTTGGGCCTAATGGATTAGTACTGTGAAGATCACTTTAGTGCACCTTCAAAGGAAGAGAGGGTGTGTTGCAGCGCTCTGTCCTCTTAAGGCAGGGTGCATTAGGCATAACATAAAAAGGGGGATTTTATTTTTCACCTAGATTTCTCTCAATTTTTTGCATGAAATTTGTTCTAAATTTTCTTCTCGTGGTATTGCAGTTATCTACTGGAGAAAAAATTGCCATGATTTGGTGAGAAAGAGAACATGAGCCCCATGACATGGATGTTTCCAATGATCCAACAACAATAAAGGCTTTAAGAAATTGTAGACTTCTAAATTTCTTTTGGATTCCTGGCATGAGAGCCTAGCTAGAATAATTAGAATATCTAATCTGGGCATGAGATATTCAGGCACAATGTTTTAGGCTTGGAGCACATATGCTTAGTATAAAGGTGGAGGATATTTATTTTTTGATAGGTTTGTCGAGGAGGGAAGCTCCTATCTTGTTATCTGGCATGAGGAGGGGCGGTCAAACTGTCAAATATTATGTTACTACACATTGTAGACCTCGTTCCCAACCAACAAAATATGAGAAGATAGAGATTAAGGATGTGGTTCGTTTTCTTCTCAGGAAAATCCTTTTCATCATGGCATGATTGACTGGTAGTGCTACTCTGCATTTGGATAACAAGTCCCAAATGAAATATGCATTAGAATGCATAGAACCAACCCTGTTCAATTGGAGTGAGGGGGTTCTAATGAATTTAAAGGAACAAATAAATTAAGAAAAGGATGGGAAATTGAATAATTTTGGATATGGTTCCATCTTAATATCATTTTCCCTAGATAGGATTCCACTACTCTATCCTCAACATATTCTTCTTGAGCTTCTAGATCCCAGGGCTCCACGTAGCAGGTGATGGGTTGAACTTATGTCTTGACATGCAAGTCCTTCTTCCATGAGTTCCAAACCTACCTTCTTTTGATGACTATGGGCACAACCCATTATGATCAAATATTATCCCTATGTAAGAGCATATTTTTTAGGAGATCCAAAGCTCGTTTTAATTGAAGGCGAGCAATGAGGTGACATAGGTAAAACAAATTAATTCTGAATGCTTTTGATTTTTTGGTTTTACAATTTTTTTGTTGTTTTTCGATGCATCAAAGACAAAATATTAATTTCACAAGCAGATGTTGGACCTATTCGACTAGTGGGCTCATCCTACTTCAATGACATGGAGAGTCACTACTTGCACAAATTGGAGCATAGGTGGTTGCAAGAGAAAAGGAGGAGAAGCAGGATCTCAACATAGTTGAGACTCTTGTAGAGTTTGAGTGCCATGTTGAGGGATTGACCCATAGCATACTAAAGACCAGGGTCAATCAAATCCCTATGATACCACAACATTACACCACTAGAGTTCTAAACCACATTCGGTAGATGTTGTGCGATATTTCCCATGCGGTTTTCTGTTACCATGATCATCATCAGGACTAGTCTACTAGGAGGCCTCAGTGTCATATTTTACTACATTTATTTTCTATATGATAGGTCATGTGGCTATATGTGTCTCAGACATAGCTTTTGCAAAACCAAACTTTATATACCATTATCTACCTATTGGTGTTTCTTATTTCCTCTATTACCTTGTTCAATCAATGTGTGATGTGGATTGAATTTTATTTACATGTGTCACAAATTTACATCTAAAACATGGTTTTTTAATGCATTAGTTAATATGTTTAGACTTCTAGGAATGTGTTGATATTGGATGTAATCAAAATGTCTTTCTAGAAGGTGAATCCTTAAAGACATATGTAACATAGTTGGAATTCATATTGAATAGATGTTAATTAATTGTAGTACTACAAGTTGTGAGTCAAGTGAGACTACTATACAATGGATGCCATGAGAAATAACATTAGAAAATAGCTCAATCATTGCAGTATACTCAAAGATGTTATCGATAGAGTGACTAATACAAATCCCTTGTAAACTCACTAACTCACCACTTGGATCATAAATAGCCCACGTTGTAAAGGAAAGGTTATGAGTACTATGACTAGCACTATCAACATAACCAACATATGGCTAAGGGAATGCTGACATATGAAAATCAAATGTAAAGAAAGATTAATAGAGACAGTAGGAAACTCCAAAGGGAACACAATGAAAACACACTCAACAAACCTTACACAATATGTACATAGTGACTACACAAAAGTGATTTAATCATAGTATTTTTTGAGGTACAACCCATTTCTAGGTTACGCAAAGGGAATTCCATCAAAATAAATAAGCTCGTAAGCCCCTTTTGTAAGAACACATTTAACTATGTATGGGCCTAGCCACATTGGCTTGCACTTCCCATCCCCTAACTTATCGACTTCCTAATCATATAACAGGACTGGGACACCTTTTGAGAAGGCATGAGGTTTAACATTCTTGTCATATTTTACTTTGACACCATTCTTGTGGACCTCATCAGCCATTACAGCATTGCACAAGGTTTCATCTAAGCATGCTAGATGCAAGAGGCACTCTTCTTCTGCGGAAGTGGTAGGAAGAAGTTCAACGTCAAGATTCAATGATGGAATCTCACATTTGATGGGAAGGATTTCCTCTAGACCATACACCAATTGAAAAGGTGTGAATCCACTTGCAGCCTAGATAGAGGTTTGATATGCCCACAAAGTTGCATAAAGGATGAGATACTAATTCGTTTCGTGAATATCTATTATGCGTTGTAGTATTATTTTCAAAACTTTGTTAATAGCTTCTACTTGCGCATTTTCCTATGGGTAATAGGGTGTTGAGCTATCATGTTGAAGGCCCAACTTGGAAGTAAGCTCAAACATCATGTGATTCTAAAAATGTTTCCCATTGTCTGTAATAATAGCTTGTGGTACATCAAACCTAGCAATGACAAGATTAAAGAGAAACAAAGCAGATGTTTTGTCCATGTTATTATATGTAGACATCGCTTCAATGCACTTGGTAAAATAATCTACCGCCACAATGATGTAGTTATCCCCTTGCCTGAGTGAGGGTTACATATCATAAAGTCAATGCCTCATTTTGTAAAGGGTCCAATGATGATAACAGGATGTAAAGGAGAAGGTAGAGGATGGGTTTTATGGTCATAGATCTAGCAAGTGTGACACTTTTGGACCACGGGGATGTAATCTTGAAACACAATGAGCCAAAATTAACCAACACGCAAAATATTGTGTTTGGTGGCATAGCCAAACATATGTCCACCACATGCTTCAGCATGGCATTCGTTTAGAGCTTTCTTGCCTCCTCATGAGTGAGACGCCATCTAATGATGCTATCAATACCACAATGATAAGGTGTGTCTCCAATTATGATACAATTTTTAGCCTAGTATCGAATACATCATTGGTCAGAGCAAGAGGTATTGTGCTAAAAAGTCTAGGTCTGGAGATAGATGATGATATATTCATACCAAGGATTAGATGAATTGATAAAAAAAAATGAATCAAAAGGAATAGAACCATCATACATAGATGCAGTGCCAGATGAGGGAAGGTTGCAAATTAGTTTAGAAAAGACTAAGGATTTCTTGGATTTGGACTTGATTAATTATAAATTGAACTCATAAAGAATACAAATCCATTTGGAGGACTTCCTCCATAGAAATTGTCGTGAAAATATGTATGTCATTGGGTTGCAATCATAAACAATTATAGTTTTGTGAAGTAGAATGTAGTGGTGAAACCTTTGGACAATTTGGACAACTGACTAAGCTAACTTTTCAACATGATTATATTTGATTTCTATATTGTTTAGGTTCTAAATCAAATAATAAATGAGATGTTTGTCCCCTACGCCATCTTCTTAGACGAATACCATAGCAATGGTAGTAACTGCAACAACAAGACACAAGAAATAATCTTGTTGATAGTCGGGGGTATACAACAATGATGGGTGAACCACAACATCTTCCAAAACATCAAATGCCTTTTGGGTAGTGTCATCCCAATGGAAGGGAACCCCTTTTTTCAAAAATCAAGTAAATCATTCGGTCAATTCAACATAGTTGGGAGAAAATATTTGTATAAAGTTAGCCTTCTCTCAGAGGTATTGTAACTGAAAAAGCTATAAAGGAGAAGGAAAATCAAGGATTGCCTGTACTTTAAGTGGATCTACATGAATCCCTTGCATCGACACAATGAAGCCAAGAAGTTGACCAGATTGAACACAAAACATGCATTTGTCTGGATTTAACCTGATATATATATATATATATATATATATATATATATATATAGATATATATATATATATATATATATATATATATATATATATATATATATATATATATATATATATATATATATATATATATATATATATATATATATATATATATATATCTGTGTGTGTGTGTGTATGATAACCCTGAGATGCATTGTACATAATGTCATGGAAGGAATCATTCATAGCCCTCTAGAAAGTTGCACCATCATTTTTCAAACCGAAAGGGAACTTTCGATAGGAAAACATGCCCCATGGAAAAATAAATGTGGTTTTATGTTGGTCCAATGGGAGTATGTTGATCTGGTTGTAGCTGGAAAAACTATTCATAAATGAAAAAACTTTTCTTCCAGCTCAATCATCAATAATATGGTTGATAAATGGGGTGGGATAGTTGTCGTTACCACAAGCATGGTTGATATCTCGATAATCGACAAACGCATGAATCGTGCCTGGTTTATTCATTACAGGAACAATGTTCGAGACCCATTCAATAAGAGGAGCTGGGTAAATGAAACCAACATGCAATTTTTTTTCTTAGGATGGACTAGACGCAAGTTTTTTCGAACTAACTTAGTATCTAGATACGTTTTCATCTCATATACAACAATATTTGGATCAATACATGGAATCTCTTCATATGACCATGCAAAAACGTCTCAAAATTCCTAGAAAAGGGTTTTGTAGATATTGACCTCATTGGGAGAGAAAGATACACCAATATGTACATTCTCGACAATTCTAGGTTTAGTCAAAATATCAAGAGGAGCTTTCTCTTTAATATTTGATAAATTCATCTCAGAATCGATGTCATGAATAGATAGGGAATTCCTAGATATCTCAACAATATTGTGTGCATATATATCACCAATATTATCCTCAGAGGTATTAGGAAAGGAGGAAAGATGATGATTATCATCCCACGACACATCATCTAACATATGATTTCCATGATGCTTTCATCAGTAGAGAATGTACCGAAGAAAGGATGAGAAGAAGAACCATAATCTTGGGAATGATCAACCCAATCTATCAAGGAGGAGAAATTAGAATGTGTCGAATAAGCCAAATAGATTCATATTCGAGATCAATATGATTGAGAAGCATATGATCACCAAATGTATCAATATTAGAAGTGTTTGGTACTATCCAAGGATCAGATGGAATAGTACAATAAGAAATCATGTTGATAAAGGTAATCAAATTCAACTTGTCAGGAGGAAGAAGGGAAATAATTCCCATTAAAGTGGAATCCTTAAGCAATCTAACTCCGACATGTTGATAAGAATGTGGGGTTTCACCCACAAGAGGGATGCTTCTAGTATTTTGAGAATTATTGGCAAAAAAGGTAAGCTCCTAGATGTTGGTGGAACAGGTTGAGTTAGATTGACTTACACCTGCAGCCTACATAAATTGACTTACTTGAGATAAAACTTGAGCAGGTTAAGAAATAGTTTGGAAAGTAGGAACCTATGATGTTTTAGGTGGAACAAGTTGAGAAGTTTGGATTTGATTCATAAAAGAAGAAGGTTGTACTAACAACATAGGATGCCAAGTGGTGACAACCATTCTTGGAAATGGGGAACTCAAATAGGGTAGAGCACCAGCTTACAATGTTTTATCAGTAGACTGGAACATTTAGCAACAAGTTTCCCCCGTACTAAAAGATAAGGGGCATATGGAGGCAATTTCCCTCCTGGAGGAGGGTACCAAGTGTAAGGTGGAGTGGGTTGTCGTATATGTCCATATCCACTGACATACAAACCATATTGCTACTCTACTAAACGTTGAGATGGACGAGGAAGAGAATATTTTGTGGTGATCATCGAAGAAGTACTATATGGAATTCAGATGAGGATGGCATGGGAGAAGTCCATGGACTGGTAAATGCACCAAAAAAGTTACCAGATAATGATTAGTAACTATGTGGAATGGACATACCACCATACAAATGAATTTATCATGATGTTACAAACATGGAATTAGTTGCAACATTGGTTATCTCTCTCTTAGTGGAAGATGTGAGCTGAGAAACCATAGAAGAGCCATTCATAGTAAAATTTACAAAAGAGGATTGCTGAGGGAAACTCTGTTAGATCCCTATATTACTAGTGTAACCCGTTATTTTTATTAGTACAACTCCATTATTATATTGGTGTGCCCATGTAGTCCCCATATTGTTATTACTGTGCCCCATAGAAGCCCACTATTGTTATTATTGTGCCCTTACATTATTATTGTTATGTCGGCTCTGATTATATTATGACCCCTTATACTCCTATATAGAAAGGAGGTCTTGTCATTTGTATCATCTAAGAATTTTTCATTTGTGTAATGTAAAGGAGGTTTCCCCCTCAAAGAGGATTATTTATAAGGCATTTATCTATCTTTTCTATCTTTTTGTGAGCTAGTTTCATAACATTTGGTATCAAAGGTTTGGATTCTAGGGTTTCGCTGCTCCAAAAAAGTCATTGTGGAAATTTTGCTATAACATTTTTTTTGCAACGTTTCAGAAGCTAAAAAGAAAACCCATTTGAGAGGAATCTCGCTAAACCTCGAGTCCAAATTTCAGAGCTTGTCCTACTATATTTTCGGAGATATGATTTGAGGAAGTTATAGTTTTTACAAGCTCTATAATTTCATCTAAAACAGGTCATCGTGGAATTTTTGCTATAACGTTGTCACTACAAAGTTTCAGAAGCTAAAAAAAAAAAAACCCATTTGAGAAGAAATCTGTCTGAACCTTGGGTCCAAATTTCAGATCTTGTCTCACTATAGTTTCGAATATATGATCAGAGGAATTTAGGGTTTTTGCAGACTCCCGAATTACATCTTAAACAGGTGACCTTGGGAAAATCATCATAACTTTCTCTCTGAGCATCAGATTGAAATTTCACAAGAATTTACAGAAAGAGGATGAACTTTAGTTGTTTGTGTGTATTTTTAAGATCCCAAGGTCAAAACAGTGACATGTGGCACTTCTTACAAGTTCACTATTATGAAAAGGTATATAATCAGGTCATCTTGGGAGATTGTGCATAACTCTTTCTTGGAGAATACAATTTCGATCAGACTAGTGGCATTGGAAAGAGGACGTAGAGGTCTACTGTAAGTCATAATTTTAGAACTGGAAGATCCGAAATTACAGAGTTATAGTCATTTCAATATCAAGCTCCTAAAATCAAGAAAAATTGAGATGAGGAAGTTTGATGGCAAGGATCCGGTAAATTGGATACTACAGATGGAGAAATATTTTTATCTACATGGCGTATCACTGTTACAAAAGGTATGTATTACATCTAATTATTTAGAACCGAATCAATTTTTATGGTATAAAGGGATTTGTTCTTGTAAACCACTCGTCAGGTGGTCAATTTTCACGGACGAAATGATAGCACATTATGAGGGCACAAAGAGAAACACCTTCTTTAGCCAATTGATAAATCTCAAACAAAAGAGTTCAATGGCATAGCACATTGAGGACTTTCAAAAATTGAATATAAGGGAAAATGATATTCCAGAGAAGCAGAGGATTGATGTCTCCATATAGACTTTAAAGGATAACATTCAACATGAGGTTCGTCTTTGGGAACCTGATTCATTGGAGAAGGCATTCAGGTTGGCAAGAAAAGTGGAAAGCAAAATTATGGCAACAAGGAATTCTACCCCTCATAACTATAAACATGGAAGTGTTGTTTCTCCTAGCCTTCCACAACCTACAAGGGTGACACCACAACAATTGGAAGAGAAAAGAGCAAAAGGACTTTGTTACAATTGCGATAACAAATACATTAAAGGTCATAAGTGTGTTGAGAAGAAATTATTTTACATTGATTGTGAAGAGGAGGAAGAAAAGGATCAAGAAACATCAAAAGAAGAGGATATACATGAAGAAGCAACCCCAGAGAAAGAAGAAATTATTTCGACCATATCTTGTAAAGCATTGGCAAGAATTACCACTCCTCGAACTCTTAATATAGAAGGACATATCAATAAGAAAAGGTTCAAGAAGTGAAAGATCACATCGAGAAAGAAGAAATGAATCCAACCATATCTTGTAATGCATTGGCCAGAATTACCACTCCTCAAATTATCAAGATAGAAGAACATATCAAGAAGAGAAATGTTCAAGAAGTAAAAGATCACATCAAACCATATCTTGTAATGCATTGGAAGAAATTACCACTCAAACTCTCAAGATAGAAGGACATATCAAGAAGAAAAAGATTCAAAAAGTGAAAGATCACATCGAGCATCAACAACAAGTTCTCCAACTTTTAAAGGATAACACCACTTTGGTGTAGAATCGAATGAAACAACAGGCAAATCAGCATCATAGTGAAAGAAGTTTTAATGTAGGCAATTGGGTATTTTTACAGCTACATCTTAAGCAAGCTATTTATGAGAAGGAAATGTTGGCAATACTACATGCACTTAAGAAATGGCGACCTTACCTAATGGGATGAAACTTCAAGGTAAAAATGGATCATGATAGTCTTAAATACTTTTTAGAACAAAGATTATCTTTAGAAGAACAGAAAAAATGGGTCACAAATATGTTGGGTTATGACTTTGAAATCATCTACAAAAAAGGGAAGAAAAATGTTATTGCATATGCATTCTCAAGAAAGGATGAGGATGTGGAAGAATTATTTTGTGCTTTTTCTAGTATCCAACCAGATTGGATAAATGAAGTAAGGGATGAATGGAAGAAGGATGAAGAAGTGTGGCCACTCTTTCAAAAGTTGCAGAAGATCCCAGTTCAAGAAATATTGCCAAAACTTGACGAGGAAGGAAAAATCATATTAGAACATGGAGCATTCACAGAAACGAGAACCCGAAAACTATGAAATCAATCAATTTCAGAGTATCTCATCAAATGGAAGAACTTACCTACTCAAGATTCCACATGGGAGGACAAGAATTTTATACAGAAGCATCAAGAACTACTCAATCATTGAGGACAACACTTTTTTAAGGAGAGGGGCATGTTATGTCCCTATACTACTAGTGTAACCCCTTATTATTATTAGTACAACCCCATTATTATATTGGTGTGCCCATGTAGTCCCCATATTGTTATTATTGTGCCCCATAGAAGTCCACTATTGTTATTATTGTGCCCTTACATTATTATTGTTATGTCGGCTTTGATTATATTATGACCCATTAGACTCCTATATATAGACAGGAGGTCTTGTCATTTGTATCATATAAGAATTGTTCATTTGTGTAATGTAAAGGAGGTTGCCCCCTCAAAGAGGCTTATTTCTAAGGCATTGATCTATCTTTTCTAACTTTTTGTGAGTTGGTTTCATAACAAACTAAAATGTGAGTTGAAAAGAGAAGAATCATGAAAAGGAGCCTATATCAGAGTATGAGGAGGAGGGACTTGATAGATATGAAGCCCTCTTAAATGAATAGGAGAAGAAGGTTGAGACTCTTCTTGAGGAATTTCCTCAATACTCAAAAGACCAGGTGGAATTTTTTCACCACCAAGTCCAAGATATATAGCCAGGAACCCATCCCATAGAGGGAGACTGGTAACATATATTTTCTCCCTTGATAGGTGTTATAATAAAATCATTCTTTACAAATCTGGTTTCCATTAGATATTTTGGGGTTATTACTCTTCATTTTACTGTTTAACTATGATTGTAACATAGATCAAGATTTTGGGCAGGTTTTGTTTCTATCAATAGCTACAGATCTACAATGTTTAGCAGTCATTTCTATTGTTGAGATCATTTGTCATCCAGGATCTTAAGTGGGTTCTTTTCGTACATCATTGAGAAGAAAACACTAACAAATTTGCGACTCCACTGGGTTTTATACTTCAAATCCAGAAACTTGGGTGACCTTTGGTTTTTAGCTTAGGATTTCCTCTTTTTCTCTTCTATTAATGTTTCCTAGTGTGTTAACCCTATACCTGATAAATTTTTGACTTTCATAAGCTTTCTAGTCGTTTACACAGGTCACGAGAACCAGTCACGGCAAAGGCGACACTTTTTTCTCAAATTTGCGGACCGGAAGTCTAAGAGCAGAAATCACAATTTTCAGCCCAAAAGGTGCGATCTAGGATCCAAAACGCAACTTTCTCCCCAAAAAGTGTGAGTTCATAAAAAAAAAGTCAGAACCTGCGATTTCAGGGTTTTAGGGTTTTTCTCAGATCTATTTCTAGGTTTTGTTGAGAGTTGTTTGTTGGGTGTCTGACCTTTGTCTCATCCTACTCAGGCCTTGACCCATTCTATTTTACTCGTCGAAGTCAAATTTAGCCTTCTTAATGGATTCTAGTACACTTCCACCTTTCTAGGAGGAGTTTAGCTGAGTGAGAAGTCTGAGTTTTTGCAACACTTTCAGCGACATTTTCTAGATCTGTAACCTTTTGTTTTAGATCTGATAAGATAAGTTGATACCATCCATAGTTTTACATTTAAACTTGTTTGATCATTCCCTTAGGGTCCCCTCGGTTGCCCTAGCAGTTTCACCCATCTCCCTATCTTTTTGCAGCGATCTTCCCCTCGGGTTTTTTGCTGTTGCTGCACCACTTTCCAGCAACTTAGAGTCACTTGATCCTAGTTAAACCGACATTCAGATCTCTTAACCATTGTAGTCTAGTTTCCATTAGTTTATCCACCTAGCAGTGCAGTGTTTGCAAACCTAGTTTGGGTGGGGTTTAGTTAATCGTTTTGTTGTTTATTTTATGTTATTTAGTTTAGTTTATTTACAACAAACTTTTTTCTTTTTTACAAACATGATCTGGGTTTAATCAATTAATACACTTGCACACAAGCACACCTTAAGTGAAGGGCGCTTGGTTAACACTACCAAGCCAAGACTAAACATAATAAATTTATCTCACCACATCAGAGGCAAAAGATATATTGTTGATCTCCCTTCACCTTTTCCGTGTTCTATGTGTCCTTCCATCATTGCACCACCAAGGTGTCAGTCACGGAGACTATTATTTGTTCGCCTCCAGTCTCTACTTGGGCATATTACTCCTCCCCATCGGGTTCGAGTTCATAGTGCTCCAAGTCCCCATCTTGACTCTTTTCCTGGTCCTTCTAATTCCTCATCTAAGTTCGAACCTCCTTCACCGCATATCGTCACCATGTCTAGACCCACAGCAGGTGCAGCACCCCAATTTTATGGTGCCTCCAATGCTATACCGGTGGTCACATCAGGCAGAACAGTCTCAAGAATCGTTTTGGCAGCCCCCATGCTCCCATTTATGGTTGGGTTAAGTCTACCGAATCTTAACCAGTTGATAAAGGACCCCATACACCATGATGCTGGTTGGCCCTCTATGCCAACTAAGCTTCCCTCATACATCCCAAATTTTGAGGGTATTACTAGAGAGGATCCTACCAACCATGTTCGATCCTTCCACATGTGGTGTTCATCTAACTCCACATCTGATGACTCCATTCGTCTTCATCTCTTCCAACACACGCTCACTGGAGACGCTGCAAAATGGTATGTAGACCAACCCTCCACCTCTCATTCCATTTTCGTGACACTTGCTAAAGCATTCTTATCATATTTCCAGTTACCTCTCCGATATGACATTGGTACTGACATTTTGACCACATTCCATCAATCCTCCACTACTCACCTTTTTGACCATCTTCAAGAGTCACGTCGAAGAAGGAGCACATGTCACACCCCGCCTTTCGAATAATGTGTATATCTAGATTGGTTTCTCAAAAGCCTTTTATCCCCCACTGGGAAAGATGTTGCATCCCATTTTCCTCAGACCGAGGAAGAAGCTCTCCATACCTCTTTGAGATATGATCTGATTTATGCTTAATCAGGTTATGTCTATATTGTTATTCCATAAATCCCTCATCCTGGGAGTGTTAATGCACGAGGGGAATCTCATATTGTTGATGTTATTCACGATATTCTCATAATAGTTAGGCTATGTGTAGGGGGGCACCAATTCCTCCAAAATTTATGCCCCTCCTGCTAGCAACATGTTTCCAAGGCCCCAACCCGTCTACCAAACTATTGCTCCTTTGTATGCACAACTTGGTGCTCCAGCCCCTTAAGCATTAGTGCTGCACCCTCCCATGCATCCTCAGCCCCAGAATCCACCACCTCCTCAGGGTCAAGTGTTTGCACAGCAGAGTGATACCAATCCCCAGAATTCGAAGAAAAAGAATAAGGGGAAGGGTAACAAGGGTAACCAAGGTAACCAACCTAGTGAACCCCAGGGTAACCAGCCTAACACCAACAACCAGCAATAGGGTGGCCAACCCAAGAAGAACAAGGCTATTCGTACAAACAAGCCTTGTGCATGTTGTGGTGTACATGGAAATTATACACATGAGTGTCCTCTTTTACCCCAGATGCGCCAATTGTGGGAAGCTTAAGCATCTTTGCGAGGTCAACAATTGCCTCAAAATCCTACACCACCTCAATCGTCCATGCTCACAAACCATTTCCCTCAACAAGGATTTGTTGTTGCTCAACCCCAGCCATGTCAAGAAACCCACCTCCCCCAACCTTTTGGTCCCGGTGACTACCAAATCTTGATGATGAACTCTGGTGAGGTTAACCCCTCCAATATCAACCTACAAACTTGGTCGCGCCAACATGACAAGCTGTCCACTTCGTCAGCTACCAAGTCCAAAACCAAAGTGTCCATTGAGCCTCTTACAACACCAAATGGTCCTTTACAGATCCCTCAATCCAAAGTTGAGGCCATACCCGAGATCCCAAATGGACCATTACACCATAATGCACTTCTAACAGAGTTGCCCATACATACAGTATAGTAAATGACTTGGCGCAATCACTTGCCGCCATGTTGACACTGGAAGTCCTCTAGTGGTGCCCTTCCTAAAAGAAGGCTCTACTAACTACCTTGGATGTAGTGGACCCTTCTGACAATCATTTGATTGTCTTTTCGGTTGATACATCAATACACCCCCCATTGCCTTCATCAGTTGCTTTCCAAATACCAGTTAGAGTCTGTAATTCCATCATCTCCAGATGCATTATTGACAAAGGTGCATCCACCTATGTGATGTTCGCTACTATTTGGAAACAACTCAAGTCACCCGAGTTATCCCCCTCCACCATCACTTTGCGTGCATGGGATGGACACTCCTCCCAGCCCCTTGGCATGTACTGCAACTGTCCAGTGGCAGGAAAGACTATCCATGTCGATATTGAAAACATCGATGCCCCTTTAGATTACAATATTCTCTTAGGTCATAGTTACACATATGCCATGTTAGCTATCGCATCTACGGTGTTCCGTGAGATGTGATTCCCCCATGAAGGGAAGATCGTTACCATTGATCAATTGACTTACTATGAGCCAACGTCCGTGACCTCCCCCGAGTACATCATCTGATCGATGTTTGACAACCAGTCTTCAACTCCTTGCACCAGTGTCTCATCCAGAGTCTATAAGGATTCCTCATTGTTAGGTGCCTTCCCTGTTCCTCCCCCTCCCATTTCTGAACCTACTTCCATGAGTGTTTGCATGTTACTAGCGTCACAGGTTGCCCTTAAATAGTACGACACACCTGATCAACAGTCAACTCCTCAGCATCCTACTATTGTTCTTCCAACTGAACTCTCTGGACCCACTCCCCCAGGACCTCCTCCATTTGTGGGTGCCTCTCCTATGTTCCCACCAAGAATTATTCCTCTAGGTATTAACCGTCCAGGAGCTATTCCACTGGGACATCATTCGGCAGGCCAGATAACTTTCTTATTCCCCCCTTCGGGAGTATTTTCTATCCCTATCATGGCTTCACTTGTCCTTCCTAATGTGACTTTGGGGACCCTAGTATGGTATACTGATCCCCCAACAAGCACTCTGACTGGTCAACTACGACCATGTCATGCTTTGACTCCAGTTCAACCGGCCCCCATGACCCCCGCCCCTGCTTCAGTACCATCACCACCTCAATAGGAACCAAATCCTGCGGTGAAAGCATCTGGATAGGGGGCAAATCCAAAAAGAAATATTTGAAGGACAAGGCTCCCCAAGCTCTTGCAGCCCCTAAGGCACCAAATCCGAGCACTTTGTGTGAAGTTGTTGGGCATGAAACCAAGAATTGTCCCGAACTTCCTCAACTTAAACCATTGGTTCATGAAGCATTCCCTGGGTCGAATATTCTGGAAGTCCATGTTGACATATTGGTCCCACCTAAGAAACTAAAAATGCTTTACAAAAACCACCCTTGTGCCCTTTGTAATCTTCATGGTCACTATCCCATTGTTTCCCTCGTCTCAATGAGTTTCGCGATTACCTTGGGGTGATTCATGAATATGAGGCCACTCATAGTAGGGTTGCTACTCATCTACCTATGGATTCTAGTACCACGAATCAACCAGAACAGGGAAACATTGGCCCCTCTATTGTGATTCCCTCCCCCGATGTCGAGATGACGGACAACACAGGCCCCATTCTTTACCTGTCCTCATCCTTAAGTTCCTTCCTGATGTTGCTGCATGCATTTCTATCAAACATTTTTCAATAGAATCCAAGGTGTTAACATCAGTAGACCCTTCATCTACCAGCCCGTCGTTTGCCATCCAAGACAATGTTTATGTGAACCTTATTCCTCAATTTCATGCACTTGGTAATGTTGTCACATCATGTAGTCAGACTTCCTCTTGTCTGCCCATCTCCTAGCCCAATGAGGACACCATGGAAGTTATGGCTACTCCTGATTACCCCTACACTTGAGTAAGGGGGCATTCCTTCATGAGGATTTCAAAAGCCATCTCCTTCCTAGTTCTCACAATGCGCTCTACCTCCATAAATGTTTCTCATAGCACATCCCTTTGATTTTCATGTCGTTATTTCTGCCATGTAGTTTAGGTCGATCACATCATCTCATCCGTTTTCTTTTACACCTTTCAGATGGATCATCATCCACACCATATATCGGTCATGTCGATGGTACAATTCGCTTCTCCCAGAATCTAGCCTTGGCATCCTGGGCCATTTTTACTCCCTTGCATACGTTAGTCCTTTCAAACAGCATGTGCATTGGATCTGCCACAAATAATTAGGCGAAATATGATGCAAAGATAGGTTTTTTAGTTGATACCCTCGCTCATTGCATCCTTCATCTTCATGTTTGTTTAGATTCCTTACTACTTGTTATGCGATTGAATGATGTGTATCATGTGCATAACCAAGTCCTATTTAGAAAATATCTACGAGTGAAGCTACTAGTACGTGAATTTGAAACCATTACATTTAGTCATGTGCCTAGAGCCAAAAATCACTATGTAGATACCATTGCAAACAACATTCTAGATTGGCATTTATCACATGTATACCACAAAAGATAACCACAAAAATGACGAACCATCATCGTCATATAAAATGCATAATCATATTATGTATCATAAAAGTGTTTGGATCCATAGCTCTAAATACATCCGGTACGCCCATAGCATACTGGGCGGGGGGGCACATAGGCCCCTACATCTCCTTTGGAGGATCTCATGCCGAGTTGGGACGAGATGCTTGAATCCCTTTTTCGAACACTTGGAACAATATGGCACTCCACAAACTCCTCCTACTCGGGGGCATCATTCCCACCTTCACATACCAAATCAACATCCCATGCTTGGGGGCATGATGGTTTTCCCCTTTCCATCTTCTCAATTAAGTCTCGGCCTAGATCCCATTGGATATAGGTATGGTTGATTATCCTCCCATTCCTTGGATCCTTTTTCCTACTGGCCTCTCTGGCAAGCCATATGCACATCGCATATGGTAGATGTTTAATACCATATCTTCAAATATTCTACGTTATGTCCACATAGTACCCATGTTTGACTTAATGGATGAGGATGATTCTAGACCACCTCTAGTAGTTCATTCTCGTTTTCCTCTTCTCTTAATTCTTCATCAGGAACCATCATTCCACGAAGTATTAAGGCCATATTTAGACAAGTAACGCCACATGCCTGAAAGTCGTAGATCCCAATTCTGATGGTTGGTTTATCCGCTATGATCTTCATAGCTCAGTTTGAAAATTGTCAACACCATTGGAAAGTTCTCACCAAGCTCCATAATGGGTCTTCCTCAGTTTTTGATGATTTGACTCTTCACTAGGAAGCCTTTTTTCCAAGTAGGTCACTTCGTCGTCTCTCAAAATTGAATTTCATCATAAAGTGACACTTTTACTTTGAGGTCCACCTCCTCTTAATACTTGTTGTACCATATGTCAAATTTCATCATGAGTAACCATCATTTACTCATGTTTACATGGTCCCCACCGGGCCTTGTCTGTGTGGCAGCATCATTGAGTCACCCTTATTCAGAGCATCTCCGATGAGTCACCCTTGCATCCTTGGAGTCTGTTTCATGTCCCATCATATCATGTCATAGTATTCCATCCATATTTTCATATTGTTCATCCTGTGTTTCCCATTTTGACCCCCAGTCATATTGTCCCCATCCCCTCCGGAATCGAGTCAGTTGCTGCCATGTCAACCATGCACTTTATGCTCTAACAAGGGTAGTCATATATTTGTCCCTCAACCCTCTTTTCCTCATTATCCCTGGTGTTAGTCCATCAGTCACATTACTATTTTCCCTCATTCTTTAGTTGAGGACCCTCATTGCCTCATCTATCGCGTGCCATATTATGTTGAAATCAACTCATTTATTCCAAAAGAACTGCCTAGAGGGTGGTGTATCTCGGTTCTAGCTTCCATTCTTGTTTGATGCCTTGGATTAAGCAGAGGGTATCATTATTTCCTTTTGACTTGGTCATTTCATGTTCGTGATCCATACACTTGATGGTCCAGTGATGCAGCAGATTGTACCAGTGATTCCTGGGTGTGTATGAGGTGTTTCATACCTCATGAGGGGGTGGCCCTTTAGGTAGCCCCCCACATGCCCAAATGCATAGCTACTATGCTACAACCTCAGATGCAGTTCCGCAAAGTTGATGAGTTCGGTTCCTATCGATCACAGTGTTTATAGCATGCACATCTCCTCCAGATGATCCATTCAATTTTGTAGAGCCCTTCCCTATTCAATAGGGCTTCTCCAATTGTTCTACCCTCCCTCCCACCCATTTCTTGAGGGAAGGGGCTTTGTATCTCATGTACTCAAATATTATTGTATGCACTCCTGGCTCATGTTTTTACCGGGGGCATTATGTATATGGGACACATTGTATTATTTTTTGTCTCTATTATGCCAATGTGTCATGTACCATTCGGCATGTATTGTATTGCTCAGTCTCATATTTCTGGGTGAACCATTATTTTTGTACTAATTTATCTCGGGGTATGGGTATGCCTCCCCCACCTCATTGAGGTCTGGTACGACAACATAAAAGGATACTTGCATTAGTCTCTCCCCCTTTGTCACTATCCTCTCTCAGATTCAGCTTCATTGGTCTCTCTCTCTCTCTCTCTCTCTCTCTCTCTCCTTGACTCCCCTCTGTTGTCTAAGTGATTGTGTCTTTACAATGTACTTCAGTCATATGTCTTTCTCCTAACACTCGTACATTGGGGGGCAATCTATTGTCACCAAAAAATTGATCATCAAGCCTAATTTACTAGATGAATCGAAGTATATCATGTAAAGCCAATTTTACCCTAGTAAAACTTCTTTCATTGTGAGAAATTACCTAATAAACCACCTTTATTAAGTAATTTATAGTTAGACCGATGAAGAATAATTAAATAAATCATTATTTATTTGATTTTCTTCTAGGAATAATTAATTTAGCCACTGTTTTATTATTATTCCTTGTCAAATTTGACCCAATCATGAAAAATAAATAAATAAATCATTATTTTTCTTATTTTTCTCTAAGAATAATTAATTAATTACTAATTAATTATTATACTTTGTTAAATTTGACTAAATCCCCTAGGAATAATTAAATAAATCCTTATTTGTTTATTATTCCTTAAATAATTCCTTGAGATAATAAATAAATCATTTATTTATTTATTATTTCTAAATAAAAGTTTAAATACTTTTTCTCACCTAAAAAAATATAATAAAATATTCCAGGTGGTTTTTTTTTTTCCGTGGAGAAAATTCGTAATATTCATTAAAGAAGATTACATATTGTAGATGCTTGAAGCATATGCAGAAACGTGGGCAGAGCCACTTACAAAAATACTCCAAAAGAAGTATCCAGAAATGCCCTCAGACAGGGCAGCAAATAAAGGTATGAAAAACCCCAGCAAATTTGCAATACAGTGCCCAAAATATACCCCAAAAGGTCAATATTGCGCCCTTGAAAAAACAGACCTGAAGAGGCAACCCAACCTATTACAAAAATAAACAACAAAGAGCGCAGAGGTGCAGAAGATGACACCAATGCACCACAAGCAGTAAAAGCTCCTGTGGATAGAAAATGAAGAAGAGCGCTAAATCTAGCCGCCCAACCAAAGAGGAGAGGCACGAAATGAGGAAGAGAGTAGCAAAGGTGGCCACTCCTTCCCCGCCCCATCAAACTCTCCACCCGAATCAGATGAAAACAGAGGTAGAACAACTGCCTCAAACATCCACTGCAGCCTGCAGAAAACACCAGCGAATTCAACCATAGATGCAGCACGAAACAGTGCAGAGTCAGAAAAACATGTTGTTGTTCCCTCAACGCGCCAATGGATAAGCCGTGGCGAAAAAAAACCAAACTGTCACCGTAAAGGAGAAGCACCAACCAGAGCAGAGGCGAGACCGGGTGCAGAGGCGGCAAGGGCAGCCACCTCGCCCCTACTCAGAGAAAATATAAAAGACCAGAGACAACAAATCCCGCACCCGTGCCACTGCCAAGGAAGAACTGTGCCTGCGAGTCAAGAACAGAGGAGAAACTCCATGGTGTCGCTGGTGTAACCCTAGCCTCTTCCAAATATTCCAGGTGGTTATTTCAAGAATGAGATCAACAATATTTTATTATTGCTCATTATTCGAGGATAACTCAATATTTTGTTATAAATAGAAAGGTTTTGCATTCATTATTCACTTTTGATTATTTTCATTGTTGCACTTATTGTTGTAACTATGATTATTTTCATTGTCACACACCATATTTTGTTGGGTTTATGCATTATAGAAGAGAGAGACTCTACAGAAGCTGAAAGCGTTTGAGGATTGCCAAGAACCCATCCCGTAGAGGGGGACTGGTAACATATATTTGTTCCCTTCAAAGGTGTTATAATAAAATCATTCTTTACAAATCTGGTTTCCATTAGATATTTTGGGGTTATTACTCTTCATTTTACTGTTTAACTATGATTGCAGCATAGATCAAGATTTTGGGCAGGTTTTATTTCTATCAATAGCTTCAGATCTACAATGTTTAGCAGTCATTTCTATTGTTGAGATCGTTTGTCATCCAAGATCTTAAGTGGGTTCTTTTCGTACATCATTGAAAAGAAAACACTCTAACACATAATCCCCATGGGCACTTTCGGATTTGAAACTCTAGAAACACGTGTTAGGGTTAAGATATGGGAAGAAGTTATTTAAGATAAAAAGGTTCAAGTAGAATTCATGGGCTCAGCCTATCATCTGGCCCTCCTTCTAGCACCAAAAAATTTGTTGATGATGTTAGAAGCCGCCAATGGGGAGGGGGGTCTCCTCAGTGTGACGTCCCAATTAAACCCCACACCATATGGAGTAGGAGCCCCAACATGAATATGGCTAGTTTCCAAAAGTGGTGGTTTTAAAGATAGGCCTTGGCTGCAACAAACACATAAGATGACATATGCATGACTTTGGTGATAAAATGTGTATGACTTTGTGCGATATCAAGTGCAATGTATTAAATATTTCTTCACATGAAAAGGGAAACAATGAGCCCCTTAGAAGAAAGTAATAGTACATATCTTAAAAGAGAAACACGAGCACCGTTAGTTAACTAGAAAAATATTTCACAAAATAACAATGAGCATAATAACATAAACAACACACTTTCAACAAGATACATACTAAAGGTAACAAATTAGTTCAATAACATTAGCATAAATGAAACCACATACATTGCAAATATATAAATAATAGTCTTATAGCATTCATGACATATGCATGAAATTGTTTCGGCTCTAAAAGCTTCTCATTAGTAAAGTGAAAGTTCCAAGCACACAATTACATTGATGTATCACTAGCCCCAATAATGGAACATGAAGCAACAACTTTCTTCTCTCCAAAGAATGATACTCTTCCTATGCTAAACAAGAGAAGCCAAGGCTCCAAAACTTAATCTCCAAGCCTCTTTGGTCCCGAGCCCTTTTCTTGAGTTATCAAGGTTTATTTATAACAAATGAGATGACCATTCATCTCCCTTTGTGACTTTTGGGCATCCCTTGTGACTCTTTTATTTCTTTTGTCTTTTCCTAATGAATTTCCCTTCATATTCCAAATTTAATTACTTGGACTTCCATTTACATTTTATTACCAAATATAACAAGACAAAAACCCATATGAGACAAAAAAGGGTGGAGCCTAATAAAACAAGCCTAATAAGAAAAACTCGAAATTAAGCTTGAGTTTGAGGAAAGTTTAGCTTGACAACTTCAACTTGAAGCTTTTATATTACATAGTGATTCCAAGATATGTATTGTGTGATGATATCCTCAATTTTTGCAAGAAGGTTAGTTTGAAAGAAGACTCTAGCTTCCACCGCATTTGGATAGACAATTTTGGAACCAGTCTGAATTTCCTTCTTTATAAAGAACAACATAGTGTTGATCTTAGTAGGGCCACCAATATACTTTTGCATGGTATGTTTTTTAATATACAAGTATTCTCTGGTAGATGTCTACTTTAGCTGGTCCAAGTATTCCACAACTTCTTGCCTGATCGTGTTTTTGTCCTTAGCCTCTACAAATGTTCTGATTGAGGGAATCTTATGAGTTTCCACTAGGGAATCCACACTGTTGTTAATCATGCATAGAAGGATAAGATATTTGCTATGAATGTGCAAAGTTATTTTTTTCTTTGCATGAGCATCCTAACATCAACTTTCTCCAACTTAGGTTGTTGCCTCATTTTCCTAACTAGTTTCAGTGGTGCACCTCTATACTTCATTCCCCATTCATGAATCACAATGACAACTGCATGAATAAATTTAAGATATTTTTCATTCTCTCACAATTTCTTCTGCATATCGTGCATGGGAACAATTTCCTTATGCACGATGATGAAATCCTCATAAAGGTTCACCTTAGTACCTACCAATGCCTGAAATTCGCCACATATGGTTGCCTAAATCTCCTTCGAATAGAATTTTGTGGAATAGTTATGATTATCCACTTGGAGTTTCTCTATTTATTGTCTCGTAGTTTCTGATTCCTTTTCAAATTATTTGTTCTTTGTTGGTAGATAATCTTTGTTTGCCTTTGAATATCCCGTAAAGGCCAAGTTAGCTATGGAAATAGCTTGAGGATTCATTTTGGTATCTGTGTCAATCACCCTCCCTATTCGTGAAAGCAAGATGTGTAAGGTCATTGGGGAAAGTCCTCTTCCTTTCTTGGACAATTTTCCTTTGAAGCTCATTGAAAGTCAAGCTACAAATATCCATGACCGAACTATCATCTAAAAGTGAAATTTCTTCTTCATCACCTGAAGCTTGCTCATCTATAGGAGGAGGCAGATACAATGATTATTTATTTAGTACTAGGCATAAAATCCACATCTTGGTTCTACTGCCCTTGTTCTACCTCCATGTATTGTACAACTATTCTCTTCAATTTCTTGGGCAAGTTCTTGATGCTATTGCTATTTATTTTCTTCTTCCTACAGTTGATTATGTCTTTCTTCTTCTGCTTGCTTCAACATTGCTTCTTCTTCCCGATTCTTTCTTAATTACTCTTCTTGCATCTGCCTTTCTTCATGTTCACTCTTTTCCTATTCTTCCTTTTGATTTTAGTCTTCTTCCTACGTCTTCTATGCTTATTCTTTTCTCTTTAGCTCTTCTTGTTGTGGCTTCCTCTTTATCTCTGCTGCGATACCCCCTTTCAAGATAGATGGATCTGCTTTGAACTTATGGATTTTTTCTATATTTGAATATGAGTAACCTTCCTTTCATATTTAATACTCATTAGGTTGTTCTCTTCTAATTTCGTTTCTTCCGGAGTGATGTTCTGCTTTGGAGATCCATGGGAAGGGCCTACTTGGTCACATGGTGTGTGGGGCATAGAAGCATTATAACAATTCTTGCTCCTTTCCTCCTTTGTCCTGGAGAAATTTATGCATGGCCAAGAAAAATGAACCTTGGAATGGTGTTGAAATTACCCTAGGATCATACTAATGGTAATCCATAGTGCCAAACCTAAAGCTCTCAAATTTTATCAATTCAAATTTTGTAGCCTTTAGGTTCTTGATTACATAAGAGCCGACTTGCACCGGAAAAGTAGGCCAAGGTTCTTTCTTCTTTCTCTATGGTACTGCTGATAACCTTATGGAAGGATGATATGTGACCTCTTCTATGACTAACTTATGTGTGGCATACGTGGGTAACAAATGAAATGGCTTTTGGAAACCAAACAACTTGCGATAAGTTCCATTTGATAAGGTGAACCAATCAACAACTTCTTATATTGAATTCATCGCCTCTTGGTACATGCAAGGTGGTTCTCCTTCAAATATCATTCGATAAATTTTTTTTAAGATGCAATCAACCACCTTATCAAAGACTCCTCTGTGACTACACTCTGCTAATAGTTTGCAATAAATATGGACAGGAGGTTCTCTGGGTTTCCAATTCCAACTCATACTAGGAAAATAATTTTGAGCACATACGTCATCCAATAAGTAGCCATACATAAAAATATTGCTTTCCTTCCTTTGGGTGGATTCTTCACCTTGTTTACATTGATTCTCAGTTGTTGGGACAAAAGGTCAGAACAATTAAATACCTTCCTGTATGTGATGATATGATGCAACATTTAGACCCATCCTTCAGGAAAGGATGTTATATCCTTTTTTCCATAAATATGGTAGTATAGCACTATCAAGTATTGAAACACCCTCCTGAGAGATCTGGTCTGGTTAGTGTTGTTGGGTTTCTAGTGAAACTTGGATGGATCTTTCATGCATGTCTTGATTACATCCTTGGTGTTTAAGTAGCTTGTGAGATAATAGAAGTGTGAATGGATATACTCCTCATGCTTAGGCAAGTCATACATCCAATGAATTTCATGGGCTAAATAGGAAGCAAGTTGTTGTCTATTAACACTATTGAGTGACATGTTATTAGTATCCACGTCCTACAGGATCCATTTGATGATGTATGGAAAAGGTAGAACTTGGAATATGCAAAGATGCCTTGTGAAATCTTCATCATTGGATACTAATGTACATATCTCTATCTTCCTGGTCTGCCTTCAATTCTTTAGTTGTGAATTTGTATTTGACCATGTTCCATGTGATATCACTATCCTTTTCAATCAAAGGCTTAGTATCAAATAGAATAGGAATGGTTACTAGAGGAATCTCAACCACTTCATCGCTACTACTCTCTATTGTTTCTTTTGAGGATGATCTCTTAGGAAGCATGATGATGACTATTGATGAATATTTAGAGATGAGATTGAAACCTAAAGTACCTATAACAAGTTAGATAAAGCAAATGAATTCAACAATCAAACTTGAAGTAGGAAAAATTGATCAAGGGGGAGGTTTGTGTAGTTGTTGGGTTCTATGAGGAATATTGAGCACTAAAGTTGCACACTTCACAGTGGGAGAAGGGACTGTGTAGTCTTAGCAGTTAATGAGGAGTCTTGAGGCTTATGACTATGCAATGCATAGTCTCAACTCAGTAAGAGAGAGAAGGAATTATGCAATGTGCAGTCTCATAGGTCAAGGCTAAGGGTTGAGTGTTGGATCTATGTAATGCAAAACTTGCCAAGCCAATGAATATATCGTGCAGTCTCATAGGTCAAGGAGTGAGCTTGAGTCGTCAAGATGCGAAATGAACAGTTGAGGAAGGGAAGTAGTTGTTAAGGATTACACAATTTTGCTATAAAGAGAGAGAAATTTCTAGATCTTAAGGTGGGGTAGGAGTAAATGTAGATCAGCCTTAGGATAATTTATATCAATAAATATCAAAGGCTAGAAAAGATCATGCAAAAGGAAAAACATGTATGCATGAAAAGTCCCAGCAGCGACGACTGTTGGTAGGCAAAAATCAAGAAGGTGATGCAACACTTATAAAAATTGAACCATGGACCGAAACAACACTTTTAAAAGCTAATAATAATAGAAATTCAAGATACCATGAAAAGAAATGGGAAAAATAACACTCAGAGAGAAAAAAATGACAAAAGGTATAGAAAAAGTAGCAAAAAGCAACGCATGAGAAACTTACCCAGAAAAGCATTGCAAACGAATTTTAAAGCTCATTGATATCGTGAGGAAGTATGGAGCTCCAAATTCGAGTGTGAAAATGAGCTCTATAACCTCTATTATGTAGATTTTTCCTCATGAGGCTAGGGTTAGGGTTTCTGACAAACGTGCCTAAAACCAATAAGGAAGTGACACTTATATTCTAGATCAAATAGAAATTTTGTGCCTCTTTTCAAACAATGATTGTGATACAAATTTAAATAGGAACACAAAAAATTAAAGATATAACCCAAATATAGAGATGCAACAGAAATAAGACTTCATTTCATTAATATCAAATTATGAAATATGCTTACAAACAAAATGGCAATAAGACTAGCTCGGGCGATGGTAGCTTATCTCTGAGAAGAGATGTGGTGGCTGCATGCCTCTGAACTATGTTACAATGAGTCTTGAAGGCTTATTTATTATTGAGAAACAATGGAAAACCAAAAACATCTAAAAACCTAACCCTAGGAGATGAAACACCAAACTATGGGCCCCGTTGGGGTAAGTTGGTACATCAATTTCCCAGGGTTGTAACTTTTGAATACGATCTATGTTTGACACACACAATACCTCATTAGAAAGATCTAACTGAGGACTACAACTGTTGACAATGAATATTGAGATAAAACCTTATATTCTTTGCTTGTGGTTTTCCAGAAAAACGTCATTTAGGGCCTCAAAACGACTCCCGAAATTTAGGAACCCAAAAACTGCCAAAAATAGTAAATTGTGCTACAATTAAGGAAACTGAAAAACTAAAAGAAAAAATGGTGGCGGTCCAAGTGGAATAGGCGGGTGGCCATCAATATTCACCTGGATCAGATTGTGCACTCCCTATTTTGTAGGGATGCACATTAGCGTACTCCGGGAAACTGTGTCATCTCACTCGCAGAAGGGACTGCACAATTCCCAACAACAAGGGATTGTGTTGTACACTGACTCAATGAATTACACCCGCCTTGAATCTGAGAGAGAGATTGCGTACTTTTCAAGCTCAGTGGATGATAATCTTCAAGCTTGCATAGTTCTAATCATGAAGGTGTTGTGCAGTTGAGATCCTTAAGGGGTTGCATAGTCTCCAATGGAAGGGGATTGTGCAATTCCAAGAGGCAAGAATAACAGTTGGTGAACAATCAAGACCAAAGTTGTTTTGTGTTTGGAAGTCGTTTAGTTTCCATCAAGAATACTTTGTCATTAAAAGGTGATACCGACTGTAAACAACAAGAGGAACACTTCACAACCATGGAAGATAAGTTTGTATACTCAGAAGGTAGCCTCCAAAATAAAAGTATAGGAATTTTTTTTGGAGGGGGGCTGTAGTAGCTCCAACGCGCTGTAGAATCAATTGCTCAAAATGGAAAGATTGATCCACTTGAAAAATAAAATGTAACGGTTTCTAATGAACCATATGAAGAGGAAATAAGCACTGCTGAAATATATTATATTGGTCTTGAAGTGTTTATAAATATGCTTCTCTTAATCAAAATAATTCTATTGTCCAAAATTATGATAAGTCTATGGAAAATGATGAAAATAAACAAGCAACAAAATCAATTATTGGGTGTGTGTTATATTTTTTCCATGACTAGCCACAAGGATGGGGGTGTCATAGGGGGTGGTGATAGCCTCCCTTATTCATTGCGTCGAGTCCATTAGGGGGGTCACAGGGGGGAGGCAACTCCCTTGTCAGGGGATTTACGAGGGGGTGGTAGCCCCCATGCATGGGGTCTATGGTAGCGCCCCAAGATTTTTTATTTTATTTTTCTAAATATATGTAGACGCAAGGATGGGGGGAGGACCCAAAGATGGTGGGTGAACCTATCCATGGTTTTGTGCATGTGTTTGTGGCCAATGGTATTTTATAGATTCAGTCAAGGGAACTACAGTTATGCTCTAATATAGGGTTAATGGATTGAGTTTTATGAATTATTCGACATATATATATATATATATATATATATATATATATATATATATATATATATATATATTGTAACATTGAAAGGAATATAATGAAAAATTAATCTGGTAGTCACAGTTTTTGGATCCAGGGAAAAACATTTATTTATTTGTTTTAGGTTCTCGTTGTTGTATATTTTTTGTTTTAATAATTCATTTGCAGGTAATTATTGTACATAGTTAAAACCTACATTTGGTATCATAGTTTTTTTAGATTCACAGGGATTCCTTTTTTGATAAGGGGTTTTTCTCGGGCCTTGGGTAGACCCTATTCACTGGGATATCTTCGAGATCGATTCTTGCAGTGAAAGAAGATGGTGAGCAATGGAAAGATAGAGATTAATAAATTTAATGGTCAGAGTTTTGGGTTCTGGAAGCTCAAGATGGAGGATATGTTGAAGGATAAATATCAGTGGATAGCAGTAGGTCCAAGTACTAAATCAACGAAAATGTTAGCATAAGACTAGTCGAAGTTGGATCAGAAGGCAAAGAGCACAATACGATTATATATCTCATATCCAATATTGTTGAATGTATTAGGGGAAGCCACAGCAAAGGATTTGTGAGTCAAGTTAGGGACTTTGTACTAATCCAAGTCTGAGGTGAACAAATTGATCCTGCGGAAGAAGTTGTATAACCTGAGGATGAAGGATGAAGACTCGGTGACAGAGCATCTAAACACCTTTAACACTGTGGTAAGCCAATTTTTATCTATTGATATAAAAGTTTAGACAAAGATAAGTACATCATTTTTTTGAGTTATCTACCAGATTTGTGGGATAGTCTGGTTGTTGCAATAGGTAGCAAGACAACTACATTGAAGTTTGATGAAATAGCCTCATCTTTGCTATCAGAGGAGATTAGAAGGAAAAATATGGAGAACCAGAATGGATATGCCTTGTCTGTACGAGGAAGGTCCTAAACATAAATAAAAATAAGACCTCAAGTGGGAGATCTAAATCTAGAGGGAGGTCTAAATCTCCAGGAAAACATGTAAAGGTATGCTGGAAACATGGAAAGGAAGGGCACTACAAAAAGGACTATATATCTAAAGCTTCCGAGAAAGGAAATGGATTTGATGATGCTCCTTCTAGAGAGGCAAAATTACCTCAGATAAAGGTCAGGATGTGTACTTGTCTTCTTCTTCAAGTACACATGTAGATCATGAGGCATGGTTGATTGACTCAGGTGAATCTTTTCACTTCAATTCCCATTGGGAGTGGTTCTACGAGTATGATAAATATGATGGTGATGATGTCTTCTTAGGGGATGATAGGAAGGCCAAAATCATGGGACGTGGAAAATTCAAGCTAAATTTTCAAGGTGGAAGGATTAGAACACTTCCAGGTGTTATGCATATTCCTGCATTGGCCAAAAATATGATTTCTATGTGCAAGATGGATGACGCATGTGTAAAAACAATGTCCGAGAAAGATAACTACAAGATGGTTCGGGGAGAACTAGTATTGATGTGGGGAGGTTGGATTGGAACTTTTTACAAGCTTCTAGGTAGCACTATTATTGATGGATGCAATAGTTCTTTGGTTCCTAAAAGTGGAGCAGAAAACCTAGTGGTCTCTAGAGAAAATACCGTGTTATGGCATCAAAGGCTTGGAAATATTAGAGAGAAGGGCCTTCGAATATTGCATGGTAACGATATGATAAAAGGTATGTCTAATTTCTCTTTGGATTTTGATTTTTGAAAACATTGTGTATATGGCAATAAAAGTCAGGTGAGTTTCCCCTTTGGTGCTAAGAGGGCGAAAGGGATATTAGAACTTAGTGATGTGTTTGGATCTGTGTCGGTTCCATCACTGGGTAATTTTGTGTACTATGTATCCTTTATATATGAATTTTCAAGGAATACATGTATATATTTCCTCAGGAACAAATTTGAAATCTTTGATAGGTTTAAAGAATTTAAGGCTTTGGTGGAAAATCAGACAAAGAAGAATATCAAGGTGTTGAGGATAGATAATGGTGGAGAGTTCTACAAGAAGTAATTTGAAGAGTTTAGTAAGAAGTGTCGTATAGCATGAAAAAATACTACTCCATACACACCTCAGCAAAATACAGTTTCAGAAAGAATGAACAAGATGTTGATGGAAAATGCAAGAATCATGCTCAGTGGCGCCACGTTAGGGCAAGAATTCTGGGTAGATGCATTAGAGACTGCATGTTACCTAGTTAATAGATCACCTACATCAACGTTGGAGTATAAGAATCCCCATGATGTATGGACTAGTAATAAACCCTCTCTTTCACATATGAGGGTATTTGGTTGTGATGCATGTGTACATTTTACAAAGGAAAAAAGAACCAAGTTGGATAGTAAATATGAAAGGTGCATCTTTATTGGGTATAAGGATGCTTTAAAAGGTTATAAGCTTTGGAACTGGAAACAAAGAAGGTTGTGTACAACTAATATGTGGTGTTTAGAGAGGTGAAAGATGTTAGTAAACATGAATTCCTACCAAAGTAATATGAGAAGATAGAATTTGTGCTAAAGGAGAAAGAAATCAGAAGAGGAAGAGCTACAAATGTCATCTTTGAGAAGATTAGTTCGATAGAGAAGGCATCCACAAAGGTATAGTCCATCTTATTTTGTTTCAATTTTTTCTCTATCTATTATTGATGATGATCCTAGAACTGTTAGGGAGGAAGTAGATTCAAAGGATGGAAAACTCTAGGAAGAGGCCATGGTTGATGAAATGACATCTTTGGACAAAAATGAGGCTTTGGATCTGGTGGAGTTTCCGGCTGGAAGGAAACCCATTGGAAGAAAATGGGTGTTTAAGAAGAAGATGAATGCAAAAGGCAAGATGGAGAAATGCAAATCTTGGTTGGTAGAAAAAGTTTATTCCCATGTGATGAGAATTGATTTTGGCGATATTTTTCCTCCTGTTGCCAAATCAGCTTCTATTAGAGTAATTTTATCTATTACTATTGCTTTTGATTTTGAGGTAGAATAAATGGATGTGAAGACAACATTTATTCATGGGGATCTAGAAGAAGAGATCTACATGAAGCAACCTGAAGGCTTTGCGGTGAAGGGTAAGAAAGAATTGGTATGCATGTTAAAAAATTATTTGTATAGATTAAAACAATCACCAAGGATGTTGTATCAGAAATTTGATACATATATACAGGTACTTGGATTCACCAAAAGAAAAGCAAATCACTATGTTTATTTTAAATTAATTTTTGACTATGTTATTTATTTGGTCTTGTATGTGGATGATATATTGTTGATTGGAAATGACAAAGAAGTTATCCATGATTTGAAGACCCAATTGTCCTCTGAATTGGACATGAAGGATCTTGGTGCTACAAAGTATATTTTTGGCATGGAAATTAAAGGAGAAAGGAAAAGAGGAAGCTTTGGTTAAACTAGAGGAAGTATGTCGAGACAATACTACGAAGGTTTTATATGCAGAAAACTAAAATAATGAAGGTTCCTATTCCTGTAGATGTAAGGTGATTAATACAACAAGCTATAAGGATATATTGTGACAACCAAAGTGCAATTTTTTTTGCAAAGAACCCTACTTATCATTTAAAGACAAAGCACATTGATGTTCAGTATCACTTTGTGAGGGATATGGTTGAGAACATAAAGGTGTTGTTGGTAAACATGGACACTTTGAAGAATGTTGCAGATGCATTGACGAAGTCTGTGAGAACTGAGAAGTTTTCTTGGTGTAGAGAAACAATAGGCATTGCAGGGTTGGACCAATGACTAAATTCTCTTGTTACCCCTTATGTGGAAAAGAAAACAACAAGCGGGAGAATGTTGGGTGTGTGTTACATTATTTCCACGACTAGTCGCATGCGCGGGGAGATCACATGGGGCTCAATATCCCCCCTTGTTGGGGGATTTACAAGGGGTTATTTCCCCCCCTGTTCATTGTTTCGGGCACAATAGGGGGGTCACAGGGGGGGTGGCAGCCCCCCCTATTGGGGGATTTACAAGGGAGCAGTAGCCTGCCTGCACGGGGTCTAAGGAAGCGCCCTAGGAAAATATCTTTTTTTTTCTCTATATATGCAGACCCAATGATGCGAGGGGGACTCAAAGATGGTGGGTGAACCTACCCATGGTTTTGTGCATGGGTTTTCTTCCCATGGTATTTTGTAGATCTGGGTAAGGGAACTATGGTTATGTTCTAATACAAGGTTAATGGATTGGGGTTTATGAATTCTTCGACGTGTATAGATATGTATTGTAACATTTAAAGGAATATAATGAAAAATCAATCTGGTACTCCCAGTTTTGGGATCCAAGGGAAATCTCTGTGTATTTCTGTTATGTTATTTCCATTGTATAGTTTCTATTTTAAGAATTCGTTAGTAGGTAATTATTGTATAGGGTTAAACCTACATCAATAGGCAACAAGCAGCGAATAAATCAATAAACGAAAATGTGAATTGAAAATTCCATCAATGTGTAGACTCCAACAAATAATTCAGATTTTTCTCTCGTTGAAATTAACAATCAGTCACAAAGTGTAGGCCAATTATACATCAATCTCTAAGAAAGTCTACTCATCCTAAAAAATGATCAAAATTTTTGTGAATAAAGTACAACATTAAAAAAAAAATCACTAAAATAAGAATTAACCCAAAAAATTTACTCAAACACAGAACACAAAATTTACGTGGAAAACCCCATTTGGGGAAAAACTATGGGAAAGGTTTTAGTATATTTTTATTATCACAATGAAAATATTCTTAAATTTCATGTGCTTCATTCTTTCTCATCAATGATTACTTTTTAATCACAACCGTATATAAAAGTATTTCATTACAATAACATGGGCCCAATACCATGGGTTGTGATTTACCATGGGCACTAATAAATTTTACTTGATTTTGTATGACACCTAACAATCTCCCACTTTAGACCAAATAGAAGCTTGAGTGAATGTTTTTGCAATTGTTTTATCTTCTTGGTACTAACCCTTTCCCAAGATGCATTTCTATCAAGTTTTCATTGCTCCAGCCAAGGTTCTAGAAAGGTTTTGTTTATCCCTCTGCAAAGTCTTCGTTAACATATCAAAAATATTTTTTGTAGTGTGTATTTTCTCTAATTGTAGCAACCCATCATTTAACACTTCACGAATGCAATGATATCGAACATCAATGTGCTTTGTCTTAGAATGATATGTTGGGTGTTTTTCTAAATGAATAACACTCTGACTATCACAACGCAACAAATATTTATCTTATCTTATTCCAAACTCTCCTAAAAATCATTGCATCCAAAACATATATTTTCAAGCTTCTGTGGCAGTGATGTATTATGTGTCTATTGTGGAGATGGCTACTATTTTCTGTAATCTGGATTTCCAAGATACAAATGCACTTGCAAAAGTACATAAATAACCAGTGGTGGAATTTCTAGTATCCATATCTCCAACCATGTTTTCATTTTTGTAAGCTTCAAGAATAACATTGTTATTATAAAACATAAACAACAATTACTAGTAGCCTTGAGTTACCTCAAAATCCACTTTACTACTTTCCAATGTTGTTTGTTTGGATTTGCAAGGAACTTGCTCACTACTCCCATTGAATGTGCAATATCTGGATGAGTACACACCATAGCATACATCAAGATACCAACGACTCAAGCATAAGGGATTTTACTCATTTCCTCCTTCTTCTTGTCACCATAAGGGCACAAATCAACACTAAGTTTGAAGTGTGATGTTATGGGTGTACCGACTAGTTTGGCATCCTTCTTTTTGAACCTACCTAACAACTTTTAAATATATTTTTCTTGTGACAACCACAACTTTGTATTCCTTTTGTCACAAATAATCCTCATGCCCAGTATTTTTTATGTTGGACCTAAATATTTCATTTCAAATTGACTTCCCAAATCTTTCTTCAATCTGTTAATCATATTCTTATCATGTCCAATAATTAGCATATCAACCACATATAATAGTAGTATAGTATATATTTCTTGTTCAAACCTCTTGATGTAGACACAATGATCAACCTATAGTCTTTTGAAACCGTGATACAATATAAATGAACCAATTTTTTTATACCATTGGCGAGGTGCTTGTTTCAGCCCATAAAGGCTCTTCTTCAACCTATAGACAAGATTCTCTTTACCTTTTACCTTGGATCCTTTCGGTTGTTCCATATAAATTTCCTCCTTCAAATTCTCCATGAAGAGAAGTTGTCTTCACTTCTAATTTTTCACATTCCAAGTCTAAAATAACAAAAAGACCAAGGCTAACTCTTATGGATGACATTTTAACAAGAAGTGATTTTTTTTTGTAAAGTCAATATCTTCTTTTCATGAAATCCCTTCACCACCAACCTTGATTTTTATCTTCTTCTCCCCACCCTCATGTGTAATCATGTATACCCATATTTTGTGTAGGTAATTTCTTCCTTTTGGAAGCTTCAGTAATTCCCAAGTTTTACTTTCAACAAAGAGTCCATTTCTTCCTCCATTTCTTTTTTCCACTTGGTGCTAGTTTCCACTTCACAAGCTTCTTGAAAATTGAATTAGGTTCAACTTCATTAGTTAGAAAAACATAATTTGAGGGTAGATACCTTTCTTAAGGATTTTGAGGCCTAGTAGACCTGTGAACCAACTGTGGTGGTGTGTTTTCGACTTCAATCTCTTGTAATGACTGCAACAAGTTTTATTCTTCTCATTTTCCATCTCGTTCTTAAGTTTGGTGCTCAGATTCTTCCAATGGTGGGATATTTTCTTGTTTTTCTATAAACCTGTCAACAATTTTCTTAACCTCTGTTCACTTGTAGGCCTTTTATACATATCAAATTTTGTAAATATTACATCCTTGCTTATAACAATTTTGTGATTACTAGATCCCATAGAAGGTAACCAAAAGCACCATCCACATATCCCAGAAAAACATATTTCCTTGATTTACCTTCTAATTTGCTTCTATGCTCTTTGGGAATATGCATAAATGCTTCATATCCAAAAAAAATTAGGTGAGAATAATTTACCTTTATACCGATGAAAACTTCTTTAGGAATACCACTATCTAGGAGTGTAAAAGGTGAGAGATTTGTGAGGTAACAAGTTGTCTTTATTGCTTCTGCCCAAAAATACTTTTCTGATCTATAATTTGACAACATACTCCTCACCTTCTCCGTAATAGTGTGATTCATCCTTTCTGTAGTACCATTTTTCGATGGAGTACCAGGCATAGCCTTCTCATGTTTAATGGAAAACTTATTACAATAATTCTAGAATGCATTGGGGAAATACTCCCCACCATTATCTGTCCTCAAACACTTGAGAAAATTATTAAAGCAACAAGAAATTTTTGAAATATCTAAAACACCTCACCTTTATTTTTCATAGGGTAGGCCCAAACCTTCCTAGATGCATCATCTATGAATGTAACAAAATATGAGGACCCCCTTAAAGACTTACATTCAGCAGCCCAAACACATCAGTGTGTTAATTCTAACAAAGTTGTTTTCATTTTATGACCACCTCTCGTAAAAGAAACCCTTCTTTTCTTACAACAAATACAATGCTCGCTAATATTAATTTCATAGGATTTCAAACCTGGAAGTAGATTTTCACCAACAAGAACTTTTAGGCCCTTTTGCCTCAAGTGGCCCAATTTATTATGCCATAAATCCACTAAGTTTTCTTCTTTTGCAACAAAAATTGTATCTAATATCTCTATTGTTTCACTCATTATATACAAGTTTCCTGTCTTAGATCCTTTAGCCAAAACCAATTACCCTTTGGTAATTTTCCAGCTACCTTTCCCAAAGGTTGTGGAGTAGCCTTCATCAGCCAATCATCTCATAGATATCAAACTCATACACATCTCTCGGACATGCCTAACCTATTTTAGCAAGATACATTGTCCATCCTTTGTCATTATTCGAACATATCCCACTTGCATTATTACAAAAATGAGTATTTCTTGAATGTACTCTACCATGATCAACTTCTTCATACGTAAAAAACTTGATTTTACATGGGGTCACATGGTGAGATTCTCCAGATTCAAGTACCCAATCAATGATACTACTAGAAATATATGAATGGGATTCTTCTACTGAAATAGTAAATAAAACTTCACTTTCAGAAGTTACAATAGTGGTCTCACCTTCATTTTTGTTGCTTGATTTTTTATTTGTGTTGACTGATGTTTATTCCTTCTGTTCCTTTTGTTCCTTCTTCCGAAACCAACAATCCTTTTTCTTGTGTTCCACTCTTCCACAACGAAAACATGTAAGTCTTCATGTTTTTTATTTCAATCTACATCTCGATTTTAAATGCCCCTATCTACCATGTTCAATTTTCCTTCCATGATCAGCTAATACTAGAGCTTATCCTCCCTAGTTTTCTGAAATTGATTTGTGACACAACTCCTCGTTTATTAAATTTCTACTAATGGCATCAAACTTAAAGGTCCCTGCAGGTGTTGAAGTGTTGATAGCTACTATCAAATTCTCCGATATTTCTAACATAGAGAAAAATAATAAGATGGCTCTAATTTCATTATCCAAAATAATTTTGATAGAGGAAAGTTGACTTTTGATTAAATTAAACTCATTCGAATGTTCCAAAATTGAAGCAACTTCCTTCATCTTGGGATTGTACAACTTCTTCATCAAAAGACTTTGTTTGATGTCATGTTCTTCTCATATAGATCATCCAACCTTTTCTATAGCCCTTTTCTTGTATTCTCTCCAACGATGTTAAAATATACATTCTTTGCCAAATACTAATGAATTATGGTGATTTATTTTCTATCCAGTTTATACCATTCTTCGCCCATCATCGATGAGGGATTCTTTGCTGCTCCCTCAATTGACAAATAAAAGTTCTTTAAAATCAATATTTCCTCCAACTGCACCTTCCATAGGGAAAAACTAGCCTAATTTAATTTCTCCATATCATGTAATGTCACTATCTCCATGCTCATAATAACCTAGAATAAACCAAAAATTAAAAGGACCAACCTCACTCTGATACTAGTTGTTAAGAAAAGACAATAGAAAAAACATTTAACTGATCTTTTTTTTTCACTCACTAAAACAAGAATTAACTCGGAAAATTTATTCAAACATAGAACACCAATTAATGTGGAAAACCCCATTTTCAGGAAAACCACAGGTAATGGCTAAGTATATTTCTATTATCACAATGAAAATTTTCTTACATTTAAGTCACTTCATTCTTTCTCACCCATGATTCCTTTTTACTCATACCCCTATATATAAAAATATTTTATTACAATAACATGGGCACAATACCATGGGCACAATACCATGGGAAATACCATGGGTTGTGAATACCGTGGGCACTAACAACTTTGACTTGATATGGTCTCATGTCTAACAAAATCTAAAATTTTCATTATGGAAAATGAGCAAGAATCTCCAAGCAGATAATTTTTTAAGTGCATATCTTTGAACAATCATTTCTCTATTTATCCCAATTTGTTTGATGCCAACAATTATTTTTCTAATTATTCTTCAATCCCATCTGACACAAATGATTTTATATAAACAAAGGAATTTTTCTAGATTTTATTAGTGAAAAATTGTTTCTCAAATTTAATTGGGTTAATCCTCTATCAATAGAGCTCACTGTTCATTATCTTGAGAGTTCTCACAGTGTTGAATTTCATCATTTTTATGAGTCTAATTTATTCCGTGGAAAGGGAGAAAACGCTAATGCTAAAAGTGAATTTATTTATGATTACTTGAGAATTAAGAATAAGAAAACACCTTACCCATCTATGATGGTTATGTCGGATTCTCATATTTTTAACCCTTCAATTCAATTCATATTTGAAGATGAGCAAAACACTATTTGAATAAATTCTCCAATAAATTCTCATTCCAAACTTCTAAACATTTTGATGATTTTAATGTTCAAGAATCCATCCCAATTTATGATTATTATGACGATCATGTTCTCATTCGTGTTCATGGTCTCGTTCCTCATTCACTTCCCCAAGTAGATGTGAGTAATAATTTTAATTGCATTCTCTTAGTTGACACTTGTGAGAAGGAAATATCTTCAAATAAATCCTAACTATCTTGCAACGTTATTTGTAATATTAGTATAAATAACCATGTAATTGAATTTTTTTCATGGTTCATTTCTAATTTTTATTCAACTTTTATATTTCATCCTTTTGATAGCTTATATATATGTTGGCATTTTGGGCATTGAGGCACTCGACACTCATGAAATGCATTAATGGGCCAACATACAAGTCAATTTTAAGGCCTTAACCATGAGTATCACAAACTTTTAATTTCTCAATCTTCTTTGATGTTCATGTCATATCAATTCATTTCTTCTTTCCTAACAATTTTTTCATGACCTCTAGCACTTGAGAGTTCATTATTAAAATCTGACCAATACTCTAATCTATATAAAAATTTCTGAAATATTAATTATATTTCCATCTACATTTCTTTGATCCATCTGAAAGTTGTATGGAAAGTTCAATTTTCAAGAATATTTCTTCTAATGTTCTTTCTTTTGTACAAAGTACTAACACTTTTTTCATAGGCCTCTATTGCATTTAAAGATACATTTTTTGAGGATGATATATTATATTTCCCTCTTTTAAATCTATTTCAATCATTAGCAGATACCCATCCTAATTTTTATGATCCCCTAGTAACATAGTTGGAAAACACTTTTCAAGAGAGAAATCTTGTAAATAAGTTTATTCTGATAGATTTATTAGAAATAAATGTACATATTAGGGTTAAAGTTTCTTTTAAATTTTTAGCAATAACTGTATTTATATTACTAATTTTTTATATTTTCATTTGTGCATAAATAAAGCTAATAGAATGGCTCCATTGAAAGTATGATTTTACTTAGTTTTGATCTGCCTTGTTAGATTAGGCTAGGAGTAGTAATAGTTTAGTTAGATTTCTTTTTTATTTTGTTTGAAAAATGTAGGTAAAAGAATTAGTGAGAAGAAAGCCTTTTCATTTTTTTGGAGAAAAATTATTCAACATTATTCCAATAATTTTTTCTCATGATCATGTTCATGGAAGTATTCATCCATCCATCATAGTTTTACATTTTTAAAAAGATGTGCTATATAAGGGTGCTTTGATTCATATTTTATTGGAGTTATTAATTTACAAGATAATTCATGATCATATTTTGCTTCTTTTATTGATACAAATATAACAAAATGCATGCCTCGTGCTTGTCTTTTTATGTCGCACACCTTTTCTTTCTAAAGTTTTTCATGCTTAATCAAAGAATGGTTCTTCAAGGTAAACAAAAATCACAAGCAATTGTGAAGAAATAACTTTGATTGTGCTATTTTTATTTGCCCTCGGATGACTCAGTTCCCACACAACCATTCAATTTGGATGTCATATTTTATTGTTTCCTTTTTTCTTGGATCTAATTTTTTTATATGGAATTTGTTTCCCTTTTTCCATGTCATCTTGAAGCTTTGTCATCTTGTCTATCCTTTATATTTATCCTTTGTATATTTTGGGCTTTATTTTCTAGGATAAAGTAAGCACAAGGCGTGGGCCCATCTCCACATGGCTTCTCCTCATAATCTCTCTCTAAGATTTGTATTAGCCTACATGCCACATCTTCCCGCTTGTTTTTTCCTTGGTAGTATCTTTCGTAGCCTCTTCTATTCCTTCTGGAATTTTCATCCTTTCAGGATGACATGGAAAAATGGACCATTTTCTTCATTTCATTCTCCTTGTGTCTGTTACAAGTTACTCAACTCACCTATTATTATTTCCCTACTCTACCACGTAGCCTAGAGGTTCTTTATCAAAGCTTTCATAAACTTCTCCTTTCCATCCTCCTAGGGATCACCTTTCAGGGTGAAACAATCATTCACGATGGTATAATACGGTGGATCCCCTTTCTAAAATGCCCCTTTCTAACTCACCCTCCGTTCTCTTTACACCATCATCTTCTTTCCACATCATCCCGACCCATATTCTAAGATGTTACACGACTCATTTATATGATATACCATTGGTAAAACTCAACATTGGGACTATTCAGCATCACATGTTACATGTAGGCTCCACTCATGCCTTTCATTCAAATCGTATATCACCACTTGTCACCCCCAAGTAGTTTTTATATTAATGTGGAAAATTAGTAGGCATGCCTAGAATATGCAAAGGTAAATTGGAGTGTGGTTAATTTATATTTTTTTGGGGGATTCTCTTATGCTATGATTATATTTATACTACTCCACTCTAATGTACACTATGAAAAGGTCTAAGTCCTCTCCATATTTATTTAACTTGCTAGATGGGTTGGGAATTTTGATTGATTCCATGGGATTTTATCAAAACTTTGGGGCTGATATAAAATCAAAAGAAGCAAGAAGAATAAGTGCAACTACAATACAAAGTGAAGTACATCTAGCATATATTCATTCTTTCCATTCTTATCTCTGACGATTTTTATGCTTGATTCCCTGAACATGAACTATTCTTTTCTGGTTTAATGCTCGTTCTAGTTTAGATTTAATAAGTTCATGATCTCAGGCATATGAAAAACTTTGTTAAAATTTAACTTCTTTGTAATTTTCATCTCAATCAAAAGAGGAAGACACTGTTTTTTTGGAGAAAATCAATATCTTTCAGCCAAATCATAACAATATTCTTCAAGGTAAGACTCATACACTTCTATTCATCTTTTCCTATTTTCCTTATGCTTATTTTTATTTTATATTATTTTCCATTTTAATTTTAGTTTCAGTTTTGTTTTAGTAAATTTTGATCTTAGCTATGTTTTTATAGGTCCTTACTAGTTACATTGAAGGTTTAATTCTCCCAACAAGATTTTTTAAAAACTAATTCAACTTACATTGCATCACTCTGGACTCAGAGAATTAGTTGTGATGATGCTTAAATGATAAGCAAGTGATAGAAAGGAGTCTCTTTATTCTACTTTGTGTTCTTTTAGTTTCTAGTTCTTTATTTTCTCAAGGACTTGTTTTAAAACAAGAAATTTACTAAATGAGAGACATCTGAGGCAACTTCATCTCTTATCCATAGCTTCCCTCTAGTTTCCAAACCCCTTTTTCAATTAAAAGCCTAATCAGTTACAACTTGACAAGACATCTTAACAAGATATCAACTTAATAAAAACATGCTTCATTTCCACATATTTGTTCTTCTGTTGAGACATTTTCAAAATTGGTCTTGTTGAAGTTCTCTTTAAGTCGTGGCTTTTAATTACCTTTTCTTTTGGGTTTTCATTTTCTTTCTTCATTTGGAATTTTTGAAGTGTATTGATTTCGTTTTTTCTTCTTGTTTGGATTTTTTGATATTTCCAAAATCGATATGGGGGAATTTGTCTCACCCATTATCAATTGGTTAACATGGGGAAATATTTACTCTACAATTTCAATAGAATTTCATTTATCTAAAGATCATTTTGATCAATTTTTCACTTTCTCATACATCCACCATTACCTATGGGGAATATTGAGATATGATTCAAGTGGTATAAGTTTTCCTTTATAAAGGAATGAATTGTTTATAGTCTTTGCCATGAATCACTCTCATACCCCTCCACATTAAAAAAAAACCTCTACATTCGTAGAGAAAGAAAAGTCTTGTGGGGTCAAATTTTTTTTTTTCTCAATAAGACTAATTCTATTATGGATACAAAAAGTTACAGCGAGGCAGTGTCCTTGAGAGTTCAACCTGATGATGGCATTTTACAAAAACACATAAGATCAGTGCAGTTCTCTGACACATTACAGTTTTCCATAGTGACCAGACCAGTACATTTTGATAGAAAACACCCTGAGACTGACAGAAACATGGACAGACCCTGCCCAGAGACAGACAGAAACAACTGATATATGTAGAAACGACACATTAACTTGCAATAACCAGAGCCAAAACATAGCAACAAAACCAGAATAAGCTAGGCTAGTCATCATCTGTGGTATAGGGCTCCTCAACAACCAGACACCCGTACCGAAGAAGGTCCTCCGAGTCCGAATGAGGAGCAACCGAGCCGGTGGGATCGCCATGCACGGACACACCTGGGCTAGCGGGGTTTGCCAGAATTGGCAACGAAGCATCCTCCGAGACTGAGCGCAAGCGCTCCTCCGGGTTTGCAATTCTCTGCTCCATAGGTTCAACAGCTTAGGCCGCTCCCAAATTGTTGTTGTCTTTAAGCTTTTCAATAGAGATAGAAATAATAAAAATGGTGTTGTCGAACGAGCAAGGGAAGCGATACCGCGCTGTCTGGTGAGCGGCAAGCTCACTTACCACCTCTCCTGATCTACCGCGACCCCTTCCTCTGGCACTCCTCGTTGACGGAGGACTTCGTCATTCAGGTTCCAGAGTGTCGGAGGAGCGCTGCGAGACAGCTCGACCACCAGAGGCCCCCCTTCTGCTCAGTAGCCTGACTCTTTCGTGCCGCATGTTGGCTTGCTGTGCGCTGGGTAATTGCAGAACCTCCCAATAACCATACAATCTCTGCACACTAACAGTGTTGTGAACCCTTGCAACGGGATGCAGAGAAACGCCCAAAACAGAAGGTGAAACCTCGACGGCGGAATGTATTGGAGCTGGAATGCGATGAGCGTTTAAGGAGCAGCAAGACGCGGCGATAATGACGGCAGATGAACACCATAATGGCCGCATTAATGTGGTTATGCAGGCCCGTTCCCCTTCCCAAGTGAACTTACTCGTGGCGTATGCGAGCTGATAGATGCCCACATGAAACGCCGCCCGAATGTCCTTCGAACATTTAATCACCCGCATCCGGGGGTCTTGTGGGGTCAATTTTAACTAGCGTTGCATTTTTTCTTTAAATAGAAAGCCTCTTATACCACTCTGCTCTCTTTACCCAATTGCTAAAGGAAATTCTCTAAACATACCAATCAAAAGGGTGATATAAGAGGGTTGAAAGCACACATGTGTGGGAAGTGTATGCAAATTTGTCGGGTACTGAATAGGCTTGATGGAAGTATGTCAATCCATACATGGTATCAAGACAACTTCATCGGGGTAATGAACAAGCCTACTCGCAACAAAGTGATGTCGAGAAAAAGAGGTAACTCCATTTCTAATATGTGCATGCTAATCTTAAAAGCCTCCTAGCTATCTTTACTACCAAATTTTAGAGGAGCAATTTAAAAATAATAATTATTTCTTATGTTTGGATTCATTTTTTAGATTGGGCATTCAAGTACTTTCATTTTATGAGATTATCTACCTTGATTCATCTCATGTGAGACCCTTCGAAATGATGTGATGTGCGATAAATTTTTGAAAGATTTTATTTGGATCTTTGGTAAATTTAACCCTATTATGTAAACCAAAGATAACTGCTTCATCCTCGTGTGTCACCAATTGTTGTGGCTACAACATCCCCATAATTTTTCAAACTTATTATGGGGATCCTCCCAATAAATTTTGGTCAACTCACTCCTATATTGCTTTAACTAGTTTATTTTGAGGGTTTTTCACATTGTTTGGATTTTCATTTTGATGACTCTATTATGTGTGGTTTCTTGTCGGCTTCTCAATGAAAAAAGATTCATTGAATTAGGATTTACGGTTTGGAAACTAGGCTCAGTCAAATTTTGGTTGAATTTCACTACCTTGCCTTAAAATATGTAAAAAATGTATTTTATCTTATTTTATAAATTTAAATAATTTACATATGTAATTATAATTATTTTATTAATCTAAATTAATTAATTTAATTAAAATTTATTTAATTAATTTGTATATATTATTATTTAATTAATTTCTTTATTAAATTAATTAATGATTTAATTATTCTACATAACCAAAGCAACTAAAGACTTGTATATATATTAACTATATAATTAAGAAAACTTTATTGTAACCATTTAATATTATACATTATATAAATAAATAAATAAATAAGTTAATTAATATATGATTTCATCCCAGTCGAGGCACCTCAGAGGTTTAATTTTTGAAGTATTTCATGCCTATCATGATCCCATCCCCAAGATGACATAAGTGGGAGGGGTTGGAAACGTTTTTGTCTTATATATGTAAGTGGGAGGGACTTATTTCATGTAATAAAAAGTGGGAAAGGACCCACTCTCCATGTGGGCTCCCCTCCCCTTAATTCATTTAGGAGTTGTCTATAGTGCGATTTTTTGGAGTTTCCAATGCTGAAATCTAGTGGAAACATTTGAGGTGAAATCTTTATTTGTGTTATTTAAACTAGTTTTTTACTGTATATATGGATTCAACACCATGAAAAAACCCTAGGGCACTTATATTGTGCAGGATTTAATAATCAATCTTGTGATTTCAATGAATTCCAACTGGATTTTAGAGAAATTAAACCGGAAAAATCCACCAGAAAAGCTTCCAAAAAGTTGCACTAAAGACAACTCCATTCATTTAATTCCTTCCTACATTTCAGTTAAACCTCCCATGGACTCCTTTTGTTTAGAATTGCATTTATTATTTTTTTCTTATTTCATAATGTTTAATGTTTAAGTTTGAGTATTTTTTTTAATTTATTTATTCTTATATTATTTAATTTAATTTTATATATTGCATTTTTTTGTTTTAGTTTAATTTTCATAACTTAATTATATATATATATATCTACATATCTATATATATATATATATATATATATATATATATATATATATATATATATAAATGAAATATTATAAAATTGCTGAGAATTTTTAATTAAATTCCCAACACTATGTATTTTCTAACATGCAACTAATTTTAGCACCAAGAATTTGGAAGGTTTTAATTTGAGATTTACTCAACCAAATGAGGCTAAATGATGCCCAGGATGGCTTGTTAGAAAGATAAATTCATGGGGAATATTTTGGGAGTGGTTACATGACTAGATTTGGTCATTTACTATGCCTAAAATTTATTAGAAGTTGGAGTTATGAATTTGTAACAAGAAATTCATTTTCTGAGCCTTGTTTTTAGAATTTGATTGGATAAAACTTTTATTTTGTAAATTGGCTTAAAGACCACCTTCTTGGGCCAAATAAATCATTATAGAAAGCAATGAGAATAAATAATAAATTTTATTGAATTTATTCAATTAAATTTTAGTTTATAAATGCCTTCATAATTTTATATTTTAAATTTTGATATGAAATTTTAATTGGTTTTGCAAGGAATTGTTGAATATAATGAGGCAAAGAAATTTGGACCAATAGAATGAGAGCAACAAAGAAGAAAATGGGGGATTTGCAGCTCCAAAATTGACAGATCTAAACACTTTCAACAACTCTCCTATTTGGAGATTTCTTTTGTAATATAAATAAATTGGAGGAGGAGCAGAACAAGTTCATGTTTTTTTCAATTTAGAGGCTCTTAGAAATTTTGTAAGGAGAATTTTGTTCTATATTGCAAGGAATAAATCAGATCTGAGCTTTGGGGGTTTTCCTCTCAAAATTCAAACTTTGTTGAAGAAGTAGATCTTGCACTATTATAACTTTCTTTGCTAGTGGAGCTCAAAGTTTTGTGAAGATCATAGAATAGATATATTGTAAAGGTAGAGCACAACATCCAGTTTCATCATTGTATTTCAAATACTATTAATTGAAAATATAATTTAATATTTTAATGACAGATCTATGTCAATTATTCCCTTGTTTACACTTATGTTAAACAGAGAATGGTTATTTGTTGGGTCAACTATCTGATCTAATGATCACATAGATCTGTTATTTATTTATTTATTCTCAACTAGCTCTTTCATTAAAACAAATTTTCGAGTAACTATTTACTAAAAAAATTTCCATTTAAAACTTGATTTAATTATCATTAAATTGTATGAACTATTTCTACATTTTGATGGCTTATATTTCATTGTTTCGATTCTTCAAAATGGAGCATGTATTGCAAGTATAATATCAGTTATTAGAACTTATTCAACAACTTGATATTCATCATCAAAGAAAAACATGTTAAATCCCCTTCTAATTATATATTTGCACTTGGTACTTAAGAGTTATCTCTTAGATATCGAGTTAAAGTAGTTTGCTTTGTTTTTCTACATTATTAAGTAGGCTTGCATTTAGATTTAGATTTAGATTTAATTCTCTTCTTTTGGAGGTTGTTGGAGCCTTTGCTTTGAATTTTGGATTTTGGTGGGAAGAAAGGTTAAGAACAGGTGGTGGGCACTGTTATAGACATTTTTGTGCCTCGCGACATGGAGCATGAAATGTCAATAATTACAGGGATCCTCAGTCCCTAAACATGTTGTTCTTACCCCTAAAAGAACAAGGTCATCAAACAACAGCACTTCCAATCAGTTCTCCACCTGAAAACACTTCAAAACAGGCTAATTTTGGATCATGTCAGCTGCTCCACTGAGCATCTGCGCTGGAATGCAACTGCTCCTCCTTGTACCTATGCTGGAAGTCAAATCTAATGAAGGCTACCTGCGCTGGGCGAGATTGGCCAAGTGGCACAGTCATTCTGCAAGGTGTCAACTGCCCAGGAAGCTTCCAAACTGACACTTGGTTCATGAGATTCGCCCTGTGATGAGTAAGAGGTACTTGATCACCATGTGTAAGCAAGGATCTCCAAGTGGACTCAAGAACTGAAGATTAACTGAAGAGGGAGAGGACACAAGGCAGCTTCATGTCAGTCTCAAGCTGACTCATCCTCTCTTCTTCTCTCCTATATATAGAGCTCTTCTATGAGGTCTGAGGGGGCTGGAATTTTGTGTAAAGCAAGGAGGTGCTGTTGGTTTACAGTTAGAGCTATTGGGTGATTGTTTTACTAGAGGTGAAGAGGAGAGTTCTTGCTGCTGGGGAGGTGCTGCTGGATTGGAGCCATCAATGGTTGTAACCTTCTCAGAACCCTGTTACTTCTATCAATAAAGTTTTGCATGTTCTCCTATATACTTGTATTGCATTGATGTATTGTATTTACTTGTATATTTGATTCACTCTAATCCATGCATCAGTTATGAGTACATGTATCTTGTAGTTTCCTCTCTTGTTTTGTGCAGGATCTGTGTGTAGCTGGACCGGCCAAGAGAGCAAAGAGCTGGGAACAAGAGACAAAGAGAGAGGATAAGGATCGACTAAGCGAAAGACACCAGGTTGGTTAATCTTTTCTTCCTTCTCTCTGTACTTTCATAAAGGAAAATATCGAAGCTTTACTTTCAGTTGTTGCTAAAGACTGTCACCTTTAGAGTAGGGATAGGGTCATCCGCGTCGGATACTTTTCCCCACAACAAACTGGCGACTCCGCTGGGGAGCCTAGTATCTTGTTGGTGTTTGTAGTATTTTGCTATTCATTTCTTGAAGAAAAGAGTACCAAATCGAAAAGCTTTTGACTATATCAAAAGCGAAGTAGAGGGACTGCTACTCTTGCTCATTTGCTGAGCAAATTCAAGATTTGAAGAGCTTATCTACAAAAGACTCTTTACTCTTTGTGATAGCTTTTCATCCTCTTGATCATCCCTTAGCCTGTACTTGACCTATAGCTTTTTATTTCAGCAAAAACAGTGCATTTTTGAGCTTTTTATGACCCGGAAAACTTTGTAGACGCAACTCTCGTGTGTCAGTGCAGGCTGTCCACAGGCAGTCTGCATTCCAGCGCAGGTACTCCCTTCGGGAACTGCGCTGAGAATCAAACTGACAGACCAGAGCCTGCGCTGGTCCAGTTAGCCAGTGTCTTGCTAAGGTTTCCCTTTGTGTCTGAGCCCTGTTTTCACTGATTTTTTTTGCTGATTGCTTGCTGGTCATTGTACTTGCTGTAAACCATTCTCCTTGACATTATTCCGCCTCAGTTGTGTGATGAAACTGTGAATGTTCTTTCAGTATTTCTTGTTTCAGTTACAGTTTCCCATTGTGAAAAGCGAACCAGTATAGCTGCGACCTCTTAGATCCTGAACTGTAAAGTGTCTTTGTGATCTTAAGAGCTAGTTTTATTACTGTTCATGGCTGTTTGAGTTTGTTTGTTTTTCATCTTATGGTTTGAATTCGTATATTTTTAGTGTTAAAACAAGTACCTGTAAGGTGTCTTTTCATTATAGACGAAACTTGTTTGTTTACGCTTCAAATTGAATTCGAAAATAATACAACAATTTCCTTTTGTCTACATCAACATTAGGGGAAAAGAAAAGAAATACATGCATCTTGCATTTGCATTTTTGATAAGTTTGTGTGTCTGATCTAGGAGAAAGTGCATTAGTTTGTGCTTTGTGCTCTGTGTGGAAAGATATTGTTTTTCTCTCCCCTCAGTAGTTAGGATTTTCAAAGCTAAAAAGATTGTGAAAGCTTGCTTATCATTTTAGCCGCATTTAGGAATTTGTACCAATACATCTCGTGGTGATCCTGAAAGACAAACTGCTAAACAAGATCAACTTAAAATATATTGAATGAATCTAAAAACGCATTGTAACATAACGCTCACAATAGAGGTCTAGGTAGAGACGTGTTCCGGCGTCGTTAAACGTAGTGACTGTCGATCTCTACGAAGGTGGGTGATTCCTCCTGAGGGACGATAGCACTAATACGGACTTGAGCTCCCGCGTACCGTCGCGTATATTGGGAGACCCCTATAGGCAATTATCCTTTATCCTTAGGAAGCCGTGTCGACCGCCCTACTGATCGCGATGCAGTGAACACAGCATTCACGAAGATCGACCACCCGTACCGTAAAACGTATTCTGTGGTTTCGCGAAAGGTTTGGCACACCCTCTGCCTAGATCTCCAGAGCAGTTTCTTTTGGCCCTTTTCAAACTCTATAACTGAAAAGGTCCAACCGAGCATTTGTCACTTCGGGCTCGTTAATACATCGAAGGCGACTAGAGTCATCTTTAGCTTTTTCTCGACTCTTAAAACATGAAAAAGCAAAGTTGTGTCTAAAAGCGTCTAATAAAATTCATTCAATACGGAAACATAATTCCCCTTTTTGTATTTTAGTTGATCAAGTAATCCGCAACCGTGGAGGAAAGTCAATTAAAACTCCGTCGTTCGGGGAGACTCGCGAGTCAACCGTCTTTGTCTCCGGAACCGAGAGTAGTACGGACGAAGCGAACTCGCTGGACCAGGTCAAAATCTCCTTTTAAAGTTAGAACGGAAGTTCCAACAACATCTGAGATTCTGGTCACTCCCGATATTTCTGGAATCCCTGCCTCTATTGAAGAAGTTCAACAGCAACAGAAGGACAGTTGTACTGATCCTAGTCTGAAGACAAGTACTTGCATAACTGAACCAGTTCCATCTGAAACCGGTCCACAGAGTCTTGTTGTTCAAACAACTGTCGCTGTCGAAACAACCCCTTCTTTGGCACCAGAAATCTTTTACGGACCTGACGGTCTTCCTCTTCCTCCTGGTCTGATTGCAATAGAGGAAATCGTAGAGGACCAGCAAGCAAATACTCCAATTCATTTTGGAGTAGGCACCACTCTTTTTCCTTCTGCGTCAGAAGTTTGTCCATCGCCACAGGAAGTTCCTGTAGAATCGATAGGAAGTTTATTGGATAGACTTAAAATGTCTGAACAACCGTCGACATCTAGGACTGTGCCAAATGACACAGCGATAGCAGAAGCTCCTGCTGCCAACCCAACGATGTTTGCCGGCATACCAGCTGTCCCAACTAGTTCTCATCAACTAGAAGGAGTCCACCCAGGGACTATTATGACAACTTGGTCTGTTCCAGTTTGTTCTTCCGGTATAATACCCGGTAATTCTTATGTTGAAACTAGACAAATTGATCCCTTTGGGAATCAGTTTAGACCATCCAGTCCTCAAAGGCAATCCACACCCTTGAGCTCCGGATTGTTACCGTATGGGGGGCAATATGCCCTTTCACTTCCTCTTCCGGGAGGATACCCATACGGCAGTTTTCAACCACATTAAGGTTTGACTGAAGTAACGACAAGTAGTTGGGTACCTATGTTACCCCAACAACCAAGAGTTGTATATTCCATGCAACAATGTGTACCTATGTCTAGTATCCCGACGACGCCAGCAATTGTAACCGTGTCGCAAGTTCAATCGATGCCTGTTGTATGTCAACCCCAAGTTGTAATGCAACAGCCAATTGACCCTGCAACACAACCACAATCGCCAACTGCCGGGACGACACAGATACAAACGGGAACCATAACCCCACATCTTGGTCCGTCGGTTAGTGTCGCACAGCAAAACATGGCTTCACAACCATGGATGGTGCAATACCAACAACCTCAGTTTCAACAGGTGTACCAGGGGTCTGAGCAACAGATCTTTGCAAATAGTGGGCAACCCTATATTCAGAACGGGTTAAACCAACCACTTTACAGTGGCCAAGCCCACCAACCATATCAGTCATATCAACATCAGTTGCATTATGCTGGTGTGCAAAGACCTACTGCTCAGGCAATTCCATCGTATCCCGGGTACGCCTCGCCAAACCTGAATCAGCAGTTGCCATTCGTGGCGACCCTAGAATTACCAGATTTACATCGATTAACAAACGATCCAATCGCCTATGCCCATTGGTGGCCAGCGATTCCTCACAAACTTCCTTCGGACATTCCTAAATTCAATGGAAATCCTGGCGAAGACCCGTCGAATCATGTGATGACATTCCATCTGTGGTGTTCGTCGAATACCTTGAATGATGATTCGATAAGGCTTCGTCTTTTCTAGAGGACATTGACTGGTCCGGCGGCCAAATGGTATATTGAATTACCTAGAGCCTCTTTCGACAATTTTAGTTCCCTAGCCACGACTTTCTTAACGCACTTTCAGTTACCTATAAGGTACGAAACTGGAACAGAGATCTTGACCAATTTTAAGCAGACAACGGCCACACATATATCAGATCATATACATGAGTGGCGTCGTCGGCGCAGAATGGTAAAAACCTATGTTCCAGATCAGCTATTAGCTGAGTGGTTTATAAAGTCGCTTCTGCCTGCTATAACAGAAGATGTGGCCAAGGGAGGCGTCGTAACAGAGGAGCAAGTTATTGCTCGTGCTCAATATTTAGACTTAGTATATACTCAGTCGGGCACGCTCTATGATAAGATACCTGACGCCCCCAGACCAGAATTTTCAATCCCTCCTCCTCCCGGATCGAATAGTGACTCTCATGCCGGTGATGGCGTGATTGGAACTGCAAACGCTAAGTCGACAAGGGATTCGAATAAGAAAGCCCGTAAGACTTCGAATCAAAAAGCAAATCAAGAGATTCTTGCTTCGGAGGTAAACGCTGTATCTACGGATAAAGACAAAAACTCCAATCAACCAGGAAGCAAGAAGAAACAAAACAAAGGGAAGAAGAAGAAACAAGGTGGGTCATCCCCTCAAAAAACTTCTTCAAACCCTCCTGGGCAAGGGAAACAATTTTATCCATGTCAAATATGCGATGAAAATCATTTAACAAAGAACTGTCCGTTCAAAGCTGAGTTAAAGAGGTTCCTAAAGAGTTCCCAAACTTCAGCTGTGTTGACTGATCCTTTTCCCGCCCCAGGTCAAAATATGGTTGATAGTGGAAATGCTTCCCCGTCTCAAGTGCTTATGTTGTCGGTTTCTAAGCAAAATGATGCTTTGATCTCGACTAGGAATAAAGATTACGGGAATCCGCCGGTGTCGAACGACAAAGGGAAAGATCAACCCAGTAGTTCGACAACAACTTCGGCAGAAGTTGTACCCCCCCTCACGCATGAATTAACAATAAAGCCACCTAAGGGAGTAGTACACAAGTCGACATTTAACCCTCGCGCCAGAGCGGCGCAACACTATAATATAGTGGAGGATTTGGCCCAATCGCCATCTGCTATGTCAACTCTTGAGGTACTACAAAATTGTCCATCCCAAAGGCAGGCATTGTTATCAGCAATTGGTGGAGTGGATCCTAAAGATTCCAATCTTGTATCCTTTGATCACAAAGGATATGATCCTCAGTTACCAGCGCAATTAGCTTTCCTTATTCAAGTGAAAGCACTCAACAAAACTGTTCATAGAACGATTATTGATGAGGGAGCATCGACATGTATCATGTCGATGAGTTGCTGGAAAACTCTTGGATCTCCAACCTTGTCGCGATCTTCGACGACATTGAAAGCATTTGACGGTAGGTCGTACACTCCGTACGGAATCCTAAATAACTTTAAGGTGGAACTAGGAGGAAAAACAGTGGAAATTGATGTTCAAGTCATTGATGGCAATCTTGACTATAACATCCTACTGGGAAGACCATGGATATATGCCATGGCAGCTGTAGTGTCGACATATTTTAGGAAGATCGCATTCCCGTTTGAAGGAGGGATTACGATCGTCGACCAACAGAATTTCCTCCCTAATGGTTCACAAGTTACTGGAAGCATTCCCCTGATCCATGGGAGCGACCATTCAATACAAGATATTGGAGTAGGCTTGCTGAAAGATCCCACAATGATGGGAACTTTCGCGTTGCCACCTCCTTTCCATGTAGGGAATATCATGTTTGTAGCAACATGCAACATGGTATCTTCGTCAAAGGTCGCAGAAGACAAAGTCGTCATGGATTATCAAGTGGTTTTGCCACCTAGCCCTATTGAAATATTGTAGCAATCAATGTTTCAGGCATGGGAGGCGAGCCCAAATGAACGCTCGTCAAGCGTTTGGGTAGATAGGTCCGAAGAATATGGTACCCCATTAGATCCATGGTCAAAAGTTCATGGGACTGACGAAGGGATCTTACAATCATTAATGATTGAGGGGGCACCATGGAATGATCACCACCATCGTTCCCTTCTTCCAGGATGTGAAGAAGAAACTCATCACGACCTATATCACCCTTCAGTGTTTGAATTCCTAACAAATACTGTAAATACGGTGGATTCAGAGAGAAACCTATCCAATATTGAAGAGACCGTAGCCGTAAACATCTCGACAAAATCTGATGTTGTAGAGAATATTCATGTCGGCAAAAGTTGTTCCCCTTCAGAACTGGAAATATATAGTGCTCTCTTTCGCGAATTTAGAGATGTCTTTGCATGGTCATATGATGAAATGCCAGGCATTGACTCGAGCATAGTTGAACATGAGATTAAAATGTATCCTGATGTCAAACCAGTAAGACAACGGCTTCGCCAGGTTCATCCTAGGAAAGCCGCTGCCATTAAGGCAGAAGTTGAAAAACTTCTCCATGCTGGATTCATCTACCCGGTTCCTCTAACCGATTGGGTATCGAATATTGTCCCTGTTATGAAAAAACAAGGGACGATAAGAGTGTGCGTCGACTATAGGGATGTAAACCAAGCTTGTCCAAAGGACAACTACCCTACACCCTTCATCGACAATATAATTGATGAATGCGCCGGATGTGAAATCTTTTCCTTTATGGATGGATTTTCCGGGTATAATCAAATAAATATCCGCCCACAGGACCAGTCTAAGACTGCGTTTATTTGTCCGTGGGGCACATTCGCTTATCGAAAATTACCCTTTGGTTTAAAGAACGCAGGGGCGACGTTTCAGAGGGCAATGAATTATGCCTTCCATGACATCAAGAACATCGTTCAACCTTACCTCGACGATCTTCCGGCTCATTCGCGGAAGCGGACTGATCATCCGCGGCATTTGAGGGCAATATTTCTACGTTGCCGGCATTACAAGATAAGACTCAATCCGCACAAGTGTGTGTTTTGCGTCGGATCTGGTCGTTTACTTGGCTTTGTAGTCTCTAAGGATGGGATTCGTCTCGACCCCTGTAAGGTTCAGGCAATCATTAATTTGCCTCCACCTTCAAATTTGCTTCAGATTCAGAAACTCCAAGGGAAAGCAAACTTTCTGAGGAGGTTCATTCCAAATTACGCAGAACTTGCCAAAGGTTATACTCGTCTTTTGAAAAAGGATGTACCTTTTGTCTGGGACCAGGTTGCGCAAGCTTCCTTTGACGCTCTGAAAGATTCTCTAGTAAGAGCATCATTAATGTACGCCCCGGACTATCAAAGAGATTTTAACCTGTATCTAGCTGCAGCAGATACGACCATTGCGATGGTCTTAGTGCAAGAAGTCGATGGAATTGAACATCCTATTTATTATTTAAGTAAAAACTTAAATGACACAGAAAGTAAATATTCCTATGTTGAAAAACTAGCGCTTGCTGCTGTTCAAGCGATTCAAAGGTTTCGACATTATGTCCTCTTTAGGAAAACTAACATTCTGTCAGATTGCAACCCCATGACGTATATACTGTCGCGACAGTTGCTTGGGGGCAAATATTCAAAATGGATAGCCATCCTTCAAGAGTTTGATTTGGATTTTGTAAAATCCAAATCGAAGAAAGCTCTAGTTTTCGCGGAATTATTATGCGATCTCCCATCGTCGTCCAACGATGAAACATCAGAAGAGTCAATCGTGGATGAACATTTGTTTCTGATATCAGTAAGCGATGAGTGGTATGGAGACATCATTGTTTATCTCCAAACCCAAAAATTTAGGCCTAATACCTCACACTCGGAACGGAAGCGTATACGATACCAATCTAAAGACTACATGATCGTCGGTGATACACTTTACCGTCGTGGTATCGATACGGTTCTGAGGAGGTGCCTTACCCATGAGGAGGCCGAAAAAGCCCTGAATGATTGTCATTCAGGCGCGTGCGGGGGGCATCAATCTGGATATGCAACAGCACAAAGAATCTTACGAGCAGGATACTTCTGGCCAACTATGTTTAAAGATTGCATAATAGCTGTCAGAAGTTGCCATGCATGTCAGATCTTTGATAGCAAAACCAGGAGACCACCCGCACCCTTGCAGCCTATAGTTGCTGTTGGGCCCTTCGCCAAGTGGGGCATCGATTTCATGCAATGTAACCCCACCTCGACCGGGGGGCATGGGTATATTATAGTCGCTGTTGACTATTTTACCAAATGGGCCGAGGCGATGCCTACATTGGATAACACTGGTGAAACAGCTGCCCTTTTCTTTTTCAATCATGTAGTCGCCAGGTTCGGCGTTCCGCAAGCTATAGTGACAGATCATGGATCGCATTTTCGCAATCACATGATGGTTGAATTAGCTGCCAAACTAGGGCTATCTCACGACAGCTCTACCCCATATTATCCACAAGCCAACGGACAAGTTGAGGCAATCAACAAAGTCCTGAAGCGTATGTTGCAAAGGATGATCGGGGTTCACAAGAGAAGATGGCATCTAATCCTGTACTCAGCATTATGGGCTTACCGAACCTCGGTAAAAAACGCCACTGGGTTCACACCATTCCAATTGGTGTATGGCCTAGAGGCAGTATTACTGATCCAGTGCGAAATTTCGTCTCTTAAACTCGCAATTGACCTCCTCCCCGGAACCTCAGAAGAAGAGGCTCGTTTCTTGGAGTTAATCCAATTGGATGAAAGCCGTCGTGACGCCGCTTTGGCGAACGAAGCCCATAAGAAACGAGTCAAAGCGCAGTTTGACAAGAATGTCAAACCTCGTATCTTCTCTGAGGGTGACTTGGTTTTGCTTTACGACCAAGAATCCGACAAATTAGGAGCAGGAAAATTTCAGTCCTTATGGATGGGTCCTTATATTGTTAAAAGGGTGTTAGCAAAAGGAGCCTACGAGTTAATGGATTATGACGGAATACCACTGGCGCAACCCCGTAACGGGTTGTACCTCAAGCGTTACTATGCCTAAATAGTAACCTGAGTGCTTTTGTTGTATTTTGTTTTCGCTAAAATGTTTGTTTCGGTTAAGTAATCCACCCTTCTCATTTGTTGCAGATGTCGAATTATTCTGAGACATATGTGGGATATGCTGACGGAGCGAGTCGTAGTACGCGGAATTTGTCCTCCGCAGCCTGGGCCATTTTTGATCCAAGCGGCGAGTTAGTGAGTTTCAGAGGTGTGTGTATTGGACGGTCAACGAACAATATCGCTGAGTATAGTGCGTTGATTGAACTCCTCTCTGATACCATCGCTCATGGTATACGCCAACTAATTGTTAGGCTAGACTCACAACTTGTGATACTACAACTCACTGGTATATATTCAGTCCGCAATCCAGCTATTTATCGTATGTTTCTAAGGGTTAAGATTTTGGAAAGAGAGTTTGATTTAATTCAATACCAACATATTTCCAGAAACTTGAACACATTAACAGATTCATTAGCAAACTATGTATTAGATAGACATTTGCAACATATATAAAAAGAGATGCATCGGTGCTATGCAAGTGGATCACAAATAAACTGAAATAAACTCCGAAAATCAAAATATATAAAGCTGTTTATAGTTTGTACATAATGTGCTGTAATCAAAACAAAATTGGTCATATGACCTAGAACTCAAAAAGATGCTAGGGGGCACCCTAGCCTAGTGGTGCTCATGAAAGTACGTCATGGTCTGTGCAATCATGCGCAAGAGACGAGTCCATCGTCTAGGCACGCCGATAGTGTGCCGCTGCAACTGTAAAGGTAACTCGTCAATCTGTACATCCGGAAGACCACGAGTAAGGCTCTCAACCTGCTCCTGCACAGCTGCAAGTATCTCAGTATCACCAAGGTCGCGAATAACAACTCTCCTAGCAGGCTCTGCTGTTGGGGCAGCAACTGGCGATCGTGGACGAGCTACTGGACGAACAGGACCAACATCTGCATGCACCCAAGAGTTTGATCAGTTTTGAACAGTAACATCATGAATAAAAACATTAAACAGTGATATGGTCGGAGATTTTACCAATAGCGCCCCATTGCTCGCCATCCGGAAGCACCAAGTCCGGATCACCTCGGTAGTCCATACCCACGTATGGATACTCAGAAAATGCCATCTCCTGACGCTCGAACCACCTAAAGAAGGACTCAGTGAAAGTAATATGAGGTTGACCAGCATGCCGGGACATATGGTCAACCCACCTCTGCATGCGTGGCTCGGTCGGAGAAGGCAAATCAAGCATGATGTACTGAGGTTGCATCAATGGGATTTTCTCCAAGACAAAGGCAGTCAGAATAGAACCAAATCCAAAGTTCTTCAGCCCCCCGTCCTTTACCTTGGTCAATTGACTTTTCATCTGAACGAGTACTGCATCACACCAGTTAAACACTTTCGGTTGGAGACACTCCAAGGCGTGCTGCATGTAAGATCTGTTGGCAACATGTAAAGCTGCGCTACCGGCCATCCTACCAATGGTAAACAGAATGGACCTGAGAGACCTGTCAGTGATGTCACGGATATTGATCTTGCCGTCTTTGCTCGGCTGTGAACCTTCCCTGCAATACTGACGAATGTAATCTCTGGTGGAATTAGTCCCTCGGACCGTACCTGACAAAGAAATGGGGGCACCCCGCCTTGACAACCCAGTCAAGAAGTACATGTCCTCTATGGTCAAGGGGAAGGATTTCCCCCTAATCTGGAATACTTGGTTAACAGGATCCCAAGCATCAAGCATATACTGCAGTAAAGAAATCTGTGCTCTCATGCTAGAGATACGGAAGAACTTCAGCAGGCCACAGTTCCGAAGCGCGTTCACCGTGACTGGGTCATGGAGTGCAACCATGTCCTCTGCTTCATGTTCTCGTTCTCGCCATGTAAGGGACATTTTGTTAAAAGTTCCCTGCAAGCAAACAAGAGAAGGAGTAAGTTCCTCATTTTGATGAAAAAACTAGCGAAAAAATCATCAAAAAACACATGCAAGATCAGCTTTTCTAGGCCCAGCGCAGGCAGAGAGTCTTCCCCTTGCGCTGTAAGGCAGTCTGCCTTAGAGCCACCTGAAATACAGCGCAAGTTTCGAAAGGGGAACCTGCGCTGATGCCAGGGCGCCCTGATGAAACCCCTGGGGCTCAGAAACCCTAAAAAACATGCATGAAACTGAAAAAGGAAACCATGAAAGTGAAGGGCTAAGGTTTAGCTCCTACCTGGTCCAAACGGCGCCGAAAACCGTCCACAGAATCTCCCGGAATCAGCTGGTGAAAATCAAGGAAGAAGAGGCACCTCCAGAGCTCCAACAAGCAAAATGCAAATGAAATGGTAAATGAGAGGTAAAAACCCCTTTTTATGACTTTTTACACAGTTTAAAGTTGAATATTAGGGTTATAATCTCGTTTTCATGCAAATATTGTCCATTTCTAACAAAATTTGTTGCAGCAATTGAAGATGAAGTACTACATTTGAAAAGAGAAAAGCTAGTAAAAGTAAAAAATTAAATTCGACCATGAATCGAGCAGTTTTACCACAAGAATTTATGCTCGTTAAAAAATAGAAAAGTGTGAGCAAAGTTTTTTCGCCAAAGTTCAAGCTCATTAAAAAATGAACCTATCTCGGTAAATAACCATTGCGATCGTAAATTTATCAGCCTTAAAAGCCTTGGTCGTGTTTTCATCCGTCACCTCCATTTCATTTGGCCGGTCGTTCACCCCCATATGTGTGTTTACCCTTTTTGAGGAACAGCTGCGAAGAGTGATTTCACCTAGCCATCCTTGTGACACTACCGTGATTGGAAAATTCCAATTTGTACCTGGAATCTGCTGCTATCCCTGTTTATCACTCGTTCCTCAAAAAACGAGTCTTCTTTGAGCTCTTTTCACTGACTCGTAAAATATGAAAAGTTTGCCGAGTTTTGGCCTTCCAGCTCGTTAAACGACCGGAACGCTATCCCTCCTCTAGATTTTAATCTTTTTGGACCTGAGGGATTATTGCACAAAAAGATCGAGCGCTTGTCTTGTTCGGCTCGTAAAAGTACCGAATAACCATCCCTTCTGTATTGTTTTATACTTTTTCGGACTTAAGGGATTAGATGACGAAAAAGGAATCATGGAGTTGACTTTCTGTACCTTTTCAGACTCTCTAAAAATGAAAAGGACCGAGTTTTCCTTGTCGTTAGACTCGTTAAAATGATTAAATAGCGACAAACTTGTCTTTAGACGAGAACGAGTTTCCCTATCGCTAGGCTCGGTAAATCATAGCGATGGGCTTGCCCGAAGGGCAGGTTATAGAACAAGCATATGTTATCCTCCTCAAGCTTGACAAAAATAAAGAGGTACTGGTCAGAAATGACTGGGGAAAAATTGGGAGAACATCAAAGTTTAATGGTAGCAAGTCACTCTTGAACATGACACTTTTCCTCCGTACCACATCGGGTTGGGTTGTTTCATTCACCGGTCTCATCACCATGGTCCTCGCCAAACCATCCACATTTGGGGTAATGCTACCGATCCATCGCATCAGTGTCGTTATATGTTCAAGAGGGGTCATTCTGAAAGTGTCAACCGTGTCCCATCCACTGCCATACATTATCCTTCATCCATTCATGATCGCCACCCTGAATCATATGTCACAGTTTGTTTTCACCTCCACTAAAGTCATTAGCTCCGTTCCGTGTCATTGATGTGGGATTCATTAAGGCCCTCCTTTGACGATCGCTTCTTGTCGACTTCAGCTCATTATCCAAGAAGTTGATCTAGGAACACCCCCATCAGTACTTTGAAGCTTGCATGCCTCAATGGCAAGTTTCTCACTTCCGGCGACAGGTATACATCAATGACCTTCGACCAGAAGATTTTGCGTGGCGTTCGACGCCAAGTCCTTTATTCACGCCACGTGAATTGTACTGCAGTACCTTGAGGGTCATCGTCATTATTGGTGATTCCTCTCGCGCTTGTTAACGGTTTTCATTATTGACCGGTAATCAAGCGATGTCTTTCCATGTTCGACTTCAGCGAAATTCTCACATGGATCGACTTGTACTTAGAGTGAAGATCGAACGAGTTTGAAGACCCCGGATCTAGTTTCATCCATCCGGGCTGCGATATATATTCAGGAAATATAAAAGCATTTTTCATGTACATCATTGCAGCAGATGATCATCCTATCAAAGGATGATAATTTCAGCGGAAAATTATCAGTCTACCTTCAGACGATCGTCTGTTATATGTACCAAAATGTATTTATAAAACTGAGCATGGGAATGCCCGCCTCAGCTAGATCATGAAAATAGAATGAAAAATAATGTATTGTATTGTATTGTATTACAGGGCGCCTCCTCAGCACTAGAATGAACTTCGGACCCTCTAGATAAAGCATTTCACCCGATAAACGGCCTCATACTTTAGGGGGCAACTGTTATAGACATTTTTGTGCCTCGCGACATGGAGCATGAAATGTCAATAATTACAGGGATCCTCAGTCCCTAAACATGTTGTTCTTACCCCTAAAAGAACAAGGTCATCAAACAACAGCACTTCCAATCAGTTCTCCACCTGAAAACACTTCAAAACAGGCTAATTTTGGATCATGTCAGCTGCTCCACTGAGCATCTGCGCTGGAATGCAACTGCTCCTCCTTGTACCTGCGCTGGAAGTCAAATCTAATGAAGGCTACCTGCGCTGGGCGAGATTGGCCAAGTGGCACAGTCATTCTGCAAGGTGTCAACTGCCCAGGAAGCTTCCAAACTGACACTTGGTTCATGAGATTCGCCCTGTGATGAGTAAGAGGTACTTGATCACCATGTGTAAGCAAGGATCTCCAAGTGGACTCAAGAACTGAAGATTAACTGAAGAGGGAGAGGACACAAGGCAGCTTCATGTCAGTCTCAAGCTGACTCATCCTCTCTTCTTCTCTCCTATATATAGAGCTCTTCTATGAGGTCTGAGGGGGCTGGAATTTTGTGTAAAGCAAGGAGGTGCTGTTGGTTTACAGTTAGAGCTATTGGGTGATTGTTTTACTAGAGGTGAAGAGGAGAGTTCTTGCTGCTGGGGAGGTGCTGCTGGATTGGAGCCATCAATGGTTGTAACCTTCTCAGAACCCTGTTACTTCTATCAATAAAGTTTTGCATGTTCTCCTATATACTTGTATTGCATTGATGTATTGTATTTACTTGTATATTTGATTCACTCTAATCCATGCATCAGTTATGAGTACATGTATCTTGTAGTTTCCTCTCTTGTTTTGTGCAGGATCTGTGTGTAGCTGGACCGGCCAAGAGAGCAAAGAGCTGGGAACAAGAGACAAAGAGAGAGGATAAGGATCGACTAAGCGAAAGACACCAGGTTGGTTAATCTTTTCTTCCTTCTCTCTGTACTTTCATAAAGGAAAATATCGAAGCTTTACTTTCAGTTGTTGCTAAAGACTGTCACCTTTAGAGTAGGGATAGGGTCATTCGCGTCGGATACTTTTCCCCACAACAGGCACAACAGTTCAGGTTGCGGAGCTAAAACCCAACGAAAAAGACAGGAACTGGAAGTGAAAAGGTAGTTGCGCAAGGTGGCAGAAGAGTAAAAAATCAACCGAGAAAGGGAAATAGAAGGCAGCCAAGGGTGGGATCAACCGAATGGAATTCGTAGTGGGAATGCAGAGGAAAGGATAAAAGGCAAAAGATAACATGAGGAAGGGGTTGGTGATAAAACTAGTGAATAAGGGCATGATCTAGAGAGTGAGATCTGTTGCGGAAAAGCTAGGACTATCCTTGGCTCTCCTTATATCCATTATTGAGTTGTAGTAGCTACAACCACCCTCCAAAAATTTTCCTTAGCTTTGTTTCAGAGCCTCCCTACCAACCTTTCACAGTAGCATGTCCTGCCTTGTCAAGTACAAAATCTTCAGTGATTTTCTTGTAGAATGAAAACCTATCCATCAAAACATGTTGGGTCCCCCTCACAGGTTGTTTCACTGGACTTGGTCCAGTTGCAGCCTTAGCAGCTCTCTCAAGAAATTGTGCAATTCTGGAGGGGAACCATCCTTCCCTTAAGAAATTTCACAATTCTATTTGGTAGTCTACTAGGCTCCAGAATTGCTGAAATATTCCTATCACTGTTCATTGGAAAAATTGCGTAATTCCTCTCAGCAGGACTGCTCAACCCAAAAATTGCACATTTCTGAGCAGCAGTCGGCTGCTTTGCCTAGAAATTGCACAATCCCTCTGGGTATCTAGCCTAACTCCCTCCTAGAAATGTGCATTTTTACCCCTCAGCTGAGGAGATTGTTGCACGTGCAGTTGAGTTAACCGGTTCCCTCTAAGACCGAGCAAAACAAATTTTCGTGCATGATTTGTTTCTCCCAAGGCATCATGCAAAGGCATCCCTTGATTTAGGGATCTACTTTGAGCAAATGGAAGTTGCATGCAAATATCATTTCAAAAACCTCCCACCAAGTGTCGCTCTTCCTAGATTTTTGGCATGCGTGTCACATCTTTGATTTTATCAAAACTCATGAACCAAATGCTGTAGATCTCATTCCTCACATCAACCTTGCAGCTATGACATCCCACATTGCATCTAGGAGTCGTTGACACAATCATCTCAACTGTTTTGGGGTAAGCCCACCTTCCATATTTTGTGTTGCATTTCTTTTGCTTTTTGTGTTTCTCTTTATGTGATTGTTGTCTACTTGATTTTAGTGAGTGCTTGTTGTCATTTTGATGCATGTTAGCTTGTAGAAGCACCGTTTCAATTTTCATTTTCATCTCACTGATTTCACATGCATGACACTGTTTTGCACGGACATTCATCGTTGTGGTGAATCGATTCACACACATGCATGCTTTCCCTTTTCTGAATCATGCGCTTTTTGTTTGCATGAATGAGCATTCACTCTTGTTTGCACTCATCTCATCATGCATTCACACTTCTCATGTTTTTAGTCACCCGTTGGCCAGACTAGGCTGTCTTGGCCTGGACCGTGCCTTTCCCGGCTAGCACTACGCATTTATGGAAGCGAAGGCTCAACCTTCCCTCTAGACATTACACAATTCTAGCTAGGCATTGACCTCTAGGCATGCATTGCGCAATTCTTGGAGGCAGTGTCCAGTTGGCCCCAAAAAGTGCGCAATACAGTTTGTTGGTTGCATGTCACTGTTGACTGAAATTGCGCATTGCACAGTTTGAATCCTCAGCGGGACAGGTTGAACTATGCATTGTGCAGTTCCTGTAGTCGGTCAGCCTACTGACATACTAGATTGTGCCTTACACAATTTCGTCAGTCAGTCTCCCACCCTCTCGACGTAAATTTCCCAACCTTCACGATCAGTCACACGTGTATGTTACAAGTCAGTTCTCAAGTTCGTCTTGGTTTTCGACTGAAAGATTGCTTGCCATGTCTCTAGGTATTTCAAGTGTTCATCTGCCTCTTAGTAGCATAGATACAATGGTTTCTAGGAGAGTAAAGTTGAAGACAACGTTTAGAGCACTCTTGGGGATGCAGTCGATCAAGTGTCTATGAACTTTCCTACCCACAAAGAAATCAAGTTGTTCGTAGACAAGGACATCAAGATATGACAGTGACAACATCACAACAAGTAGCACCATCAACAGTAGTTAAAGGTAGCATACTGGATGCAACGAATGCAAGAGGAAGGTTATTGACAAGGCAGAGAATGGAACAGTGAAGGAGTTGCATGTGCTGAAGCAAAAACTCAATGAAGAACAAGAGATGCATAGATGAGAAAATGAGTTGTAGTGGGAACAGGTACAACAAGGCACGCAACATGCACTCACGGATGAAACTGCACCCGTACAAGTTATAGATCCATCCTAGTAGTTGGAATGAAGCAGACTAGGTGAGCAGTGTTTCTGATCACATGCAAGGGAATGAAACAACATGCATGTCATTGTGCTCATGCATCTGATCCCACCCATTTGGCACACTCACCAAAGCGAAGACAAGAAGCAAGTCCGACTGGAACTAAACATGTACTCCAACAAGTTGATGTGCACGGTCACCAACACATGCTTGGAGAGGAGCGTAGACACTATGTATTAGTGTGTTTCTGGTTTGGCCAAACCCAAGAAGACCATGCACATGCTATCAGATGAGTTAGATGGAGGAGCCATATCAGTGCACCTGGATGCAACGAAGGCAATAGTTAGCTTTAGCAAGATGTCACCATTAAGCGCACGGACACCATCATGGACGACCAAGCTTGGCATCAGTTTGCCACCATTAACCATGACAAGGATTTCGAAGAGTTGGTATCATCACAATGGTCTGAGTGCCAGTGATGTCTTTCATGGCCTTCCCAAGCCATTTTGTCTCACATGGCCACATGTGCGTTGTAATGTAACGTCTTGTCAAGTGGAAGTTCAAGTGTCGATAGTTGAATGTAACACAATCATAGAGTAGTTGAAGAGTTATGAGGATAGGCAAACAGTCACAAAGGGGAATGTTAAGGGTCACCCCACCCTTTGCTATAAATAGTCCCTCATAACTCATTGTATAGGCTTTTGGTCAGCGAAGCTTTCGATAGGACTATCTTAGAGAGAGCTTGGACAATATTGTAATGATCCTTGACTTCTCCACTGTGCAAAACTAGTACATCTCTTTGGAGGAGTAGGAGTTTGTGGCTGTAACATTCCGTTGTCAAAACTAGTGGTTGGACATGGACCTATTGTATGGTTGGAACTTACACTTCTTAATCTAACAAGAGACAACATGTTTCATGCATATGTTGTATTGTATTTCAGTTATCTGTTTACTCTAAATGATATATGTATTTGTTTGCTTATACATGCATGTATAGCTATTTATGTGTATGTATGAATGAATTTTTTTGAAATGTGCTATTGGTTTAACTATCACTTTATATTGCTAGCTAACTTTCCTTCCATGTTGTGATGCATCTTTTCTCATGTGTTCCCTTCTTAACTCCATGCTATCACAGGTTTCCAAGGGGTGCACTCATCTCAACACCCATGCGTTAGAGCCTCTCATGCACCTTTCTTGGCTTATTGCATATGTCACACCCTTTCTACCAACAAAGACATCTTACTTGCCTCTGTGTGAAATTGTGGTCAAGGCATTACCATACGACTCACTGCTGAGACTCCTACACCAAATGGTCTGAGGTCTAATTGGGGCTTCTTACCGAGGAAATCCCCTGACATGTTGGTAGGTATAGCACCATCAACATGTTGTCAGTTTTGTTCTATGAAAATGTACTCTTTGTGTATTTGATGAATGACCCTCGAGCCTTGTATACTCTTTCATCTACTCTCTTATATTCTATTTAAGGAAAGAAGCAGATTGGGTTCCTCATTGTATTGCTTTGTTCCTTATGTGTTATTTAAATTTTTAAATGAATGATCAATAACTAGGTATTTTCCTACGGTGGCATGAGGAGGATGACAATCTTAGATAAGTACAGAGAATTGAGTGTGATGAGTAGTTGTTGTATGTTATTTGCATTTCCACGATACCCCACCCAACCCCATCTAACTTTGGTAGTTGTATGCCTCAGGTGAGACTCCTTACCCTCTCGGTAAGGTGAAAATGTCGGCATTATCCTAGACTACAATAGAGCCTTGTTGGCCCCTAGAGCTTGAACCCAAGGTCTCTTCCATGTTGTCATTCTCGTGCCAAAAAATGGTTCTATTTCTAGCCCTGGAATCAAAAAGAGGGGTTCTAAATATGGTATGGAGGATTTTTAAGAAAGAAATAAGAAACTGGTGTGACAACCAAGTGGATCAGTTTGTGCCGCAACAAGCTTCCCTTTGAAACCAGATTGTTGCTAAGGTGAACGATGAGATCTTGTATTCAAAAGCTGCAAGTGATCAGTACGAGATATTTTTGTGTAAGTTACCAGAGGAACTATACAATTGGATGTGGAGATTTCAAGTGAAGGGTAGGCTGAAAGGACAACAACCATCTTGTCATGGATGGGTCCCCACTAATCATGCAACACTCCAACACCTAGACACCAATCTGACAAGAGCAATAGACTTTTGGGTACAAACTACTCTGGAGGGATACGTCATCGAGTTGCGAAAAAAAGTTATTAGTCCTTCTCGAAGGCTGGTGTCATGTTCATGTTAGGGCTAAGAGAAAAATTATTGAACGAAGTACCTCTTTTGATTAAAACTCTGATGGTGGAAGAAGGTTTAATTTATTTCCAAGAGGCGAACATGGCAACATAAAGCCCCAATTCCGGGGGAAGGATAAAGGAGAGAGAGCACTACTGAATAGGGGCTTGTGATGTCACGAAGGGTTAGGGAAGTGAGATCACAAAGGAGGGCACTGATAGCATAAAAGTGGTAGGAAAGGGCCATGCAAGCTATGAAGTTGCATGCAGAGGGACCAGACCAATCAGGAGTAGTGTCGAGGGGTCCAAAAGGAAGAGATTAGATAGTGGATAACTCAAAGAAATGAATAGAGATAGATGGGTCAGATGGAAGAAGAGAGCGTTGTAGGAGCCCTCCCTCCCCAGTTGCAGGGGAGGTTTCCAATGGAAGTGGTCACAGTAATCCCGAGGAAGAGATGGAAGATGAGATGTGTGATATTATGAGACAACTGTTTGTGGAGGGAAATGTGCCAAATGAAATCAAGAATATGACCCCCCGAAGCTGAGGCAAAATTCACCTCGATATTCCCCTGGTACTTTACAATAGTCCTTGTAAATTTTTTTCTAAGTTGCTTAAAGCAATACTGATACATAGTGTGCATGTTAGATATAAAATAGATTCTGGTACCTCTAATAGTAGTGGTAATAATAGTATTAGTAATATATGATTGCAACAATCTCAATAGCTAGGGACCCAGGGTTTTGTGCTTCTAGCATGCACTTAAGCCAAAATGGTAGGATACTTTACCAGATACCCAGAGTTCTCGGCTCAAGGGAATGAGGATGTGGAGCAACATTGGTACCTCTACGAAGCTCTATGGAGAGCTCACCAAATGCCAGAAAATGTGAAGGTGATCAAATTCGAGATAAACCTTAGGGAGAGATCCCTGAGATGGTTTATCAAATGGGTAGAGTTAAACTAGAATCCGATGGTGGATGACATCAAGAAGAGCCTTGTACACGAATTCAAGCTTCCACAGACAGATCAACAAGGGCTGTGAGAGTTATGGGAGATAAAGCAGCGAGATGCAGAGACTGCATAGGAGTTTATTCAGAGGTTCAAGGATGCAATCGACAAGCTAAGTTACACCATAGGCCCCAATCACCAAATGGATTGGTTTATCAAGGCACTCCTACCCCTTACCTGGATGCCCTTAACACAACATAAGATTGAGACCCTATAAGATTCTTTAGAGCAGGCAACTTGCATTGAGCCAATGGCAGGGTAACCACATGAATATCGAGGAGGGGAAGGGTCACAAGACCCATCGATCATGGGACTCTGTCACCAGATAGATATCCTTAACAGAGAAATTGAAAGACTTACAATCGGTTTGCCTAGCGAGACCCAACATGCGTGTTAGGACTTCATATTGTCCCTTTTTGACCATACATTTTGCTATGATGTCATCCTTTTCAACCTATATTTAAAGTTCTTGTGATTTTTTTAACCCAATTATTCCAAAGGTACACAATGTTTCTTCTCATCACTATACATTTAATTATTTTGCATATAATTACGTTATCTTCATAGTTAATCATTGAATTGATAGTTGCTGAATAGTTAAATAACGATGTACAGTCCACATTGCTGAAACTGCCTGGAGATTGCAAGATTACTTTTGCAGTTGCTCAAACAGTAAGAACGACGCGCAAATCTTGTGGTTGAAACAATTGTGATTTTCATTCTAGATTTGACAACAACATAATAAGATCACCGAAGGAGCTGCTACACTGGATGTAACGACCATGATCCAAAGAAAACATTACTGTAATAGCATTTTGTTGATGGGAAACTGATTTCCCTATTTTTGTATATTGGGTTAAAATAGGACTTACAATGTAATATGTTGTAATAGATGTCTCCTCTTTAAAAATAGGAGACATCTACATTAGATGGGGGTGAATAGAGTGGGGGGGAGTTTTAGTTGAAGGAACAGAACTGGAATCCTTTTTGTAACATGACATATTGATGGATGAATAAAATCTTGTTTTTAACATTTCTTTGTAGTTCTTGTTTCTTGGGGAATCTTGGGAGAAGGGCAGGGCCCACCTTCATCACAAGATTCACCCATTATATTTCTGTAGTGTGTTAAGTGTGTCTTTTATCCATACCTTGTTAACAGTACTATTTACTGAATATTTCTTATACATTTTTGCTGAAACTCTATTTTCTTTCCAATTGATTGTTGCATTGTTTAAGTTTATCGACAGTCAATTCATAAGTATTTCATTTGCAATTGAGTTTACAGAGTGAGTTGGCAAGCTTGATAATCAGAAACAGGTGTTGAAGATTCCAGCTCCGGGAATAGGGTCATGTTCTCTGTTACAGCATAGCCCATGATTTCCTTTACAGATTGATTCTTTTCATTAGATTACTCCTTGAATGAAATTAAGCATTCTTTGGTAGTTGTCTGCAATAGAGTGTTTTTGCTGTAACTCAGAGTGGAGCTTCAGTTTGCTTGAAGAAAGGTGTGATTAGTTTTTACTACAACTTTTATTGCTTTTAAGATTGAGTACATATAGTACGTAGTTGCCTTGGAAATAAACAGACTTCCCCAGGTTGACAATTTATGTAGCTCTAGTTGTTTAAATTAATAAGCAATTAAAGTGACCAACATTTTGGCGTCGTTTCCGGGGAAGGCAATCATACATTTTAAAAGCATTAATGATTTTCTTTTAGATGTACAGGATGCATGAGAGGATGCAAGAAAACTAATCCTACAGGTGGCAAGGGCAAAGGAAGAGGAGGAAGGAAAACTTTTATTGATGAGATTATTTCGAAAGCTGAAACTTCTCAGAGGTTAAGCTCTTAGAGGCCACAGACTCAGCACTCCCTCCAAACGAACTACGAAACAAAGGAAGTGGTGGGACCTGAAAGGGTTGAAGAGATAGTAGAACAAACTGAGGAACCAGTGGAGGACATTGAAGAACCAATAGAAGATATTGAGGGACTAATAGAAGTTGAGAAACCAGTTCAGGACATTGAGGGTCCAAAGGAAAGCGTTGAAGACCGGGAAAGTGCAACAGGGGAACAACCAATGGATGGAAACAATGAAGGAATATTTGGTGGGGGACATGGAGGAGGAGAAGGAAGAGGTGAGAATTCTCTCTCCACCTTGGAATTCTCTATTGGGGATCTTCCCAGAGGGGCAACTCCTATGAATAACATCCCACTCTCAGCCTTACCTAACTTCCATGGTTTATCATCTGAAGACCCTGATGAGTTTCTTTTCGAGTTTGATATATTGTGTAGAAGTTATGATTATGTTACTAATGCTCAAAAGTTGAAGTTATTTCCAGCAACATTAAAAGGAAATTCACTAAGATGGTTTATGAGCCTGGGAGGTCATGTGATCACAACATGGGAGCAGATGAAGGAGAAGTTTCTGGCCAAATATCAAGACTATTTCCGGACGAGGGAGAAAAGGGAGGAACTATTCAAGATGGTTTAGAAGGAGGATGAAAATTTGGAAGATTTCGTGGAAATATTACAATATAATCTGCAGAGATCCAATCACCCCAATGTAAGTAAGGATATTCTTAAGACATATTATTGAAAGGGGTACGGGATCACTGTTTAGACATGTTAAATATGCTTGGTAAAGGGGACATATCTAAGGAATCATATGATGCAATTGTCAACCTCTGTAAGAGATGTTCAAGAGGAGCTGCAAACAGACCAAAAAGCAGGGATGGTACATATTCAAGAGTCCAAAAATCAGCCAGTGGGGGAGCAACAAGAGTTGAAATAGGTAATCTACTTGAAGAATTTAAAACTGAAATGTTAAGTTCTTTTGCTTCACAGATTGATACCTTGCAGGTTCAGAGGAAAAAAGTAGAGGCAGAAGCTACTTTGGCTGTCTTCTGTCCTAAATGCAAAGAAAAGCATCCACTAAGGGAATGTCCATTAGACAAGGTACCAATTTGCACCATTTGCGAGAAAGATCATGAAACTCAACAATGCCCCTCTTTACCAGGAATAAAAGCAGCCTTACAACCAACTAAGGAGGAAGTTGAAGCAGTTTATTTGCTGACACAGAGGAGGCAATGGCAACCATGAGGACAAGGTATGAACTCTAGTATGCCATTTAATCGTTGGAATAATTATCCTTCTTTTAATCAAGCAAATTACCCACCCTTCATTCAAATGCAATATCCACCCTTTAACCAAATGAACTTCCCACCCATGCAACAAGAAAACCCTCCCTTTGTAGACCCTGCAATATGGACTCCTTGGCCTCCATAGAAACCTTATTTTAATCAATGGAACTCAAACTGGAGAGCTCAACAAATACCGTTTCCAAACCAATTTCCCCAGTATCAACAACCTCTTTCTCTACCATCAGGTGCTCCACTGAATAATCAGACAATAAGACCCCAGCTACCTGTACAACCAAACCCTAATCCTAATAATAAAGCTATGCAAGTCATCAATATTCAAAACCTGCTTACATCTCCCGTTCTCCCTGTGCAGTGTAATGATATCCATTTACAATCTGGGAGAATAGTTGAGCCTATTATTGATGATATTACTTCTTCTGACTCTGACAAAGAAGAGACAGAAAAGGAGAAATTATCTAATAAGGGTGCTGAAACAGTCGAGCCACCCTCTAATAAAATTGCTAAAATAGCAGAGCCACCATTCCCTGAGCGTTTAGCTCTCATGAAGACACTTGAGCCACCTGCTTTTAATCTTCTAGGGGAATTACAGAATCTTTATGTTAAAATTCCACTTTTATAAGCACTCAGAGATGTACCAATTTATGCCAGAACCGTCAAAGACATTTGCATCAAGAAACCTGGTAGGAAAGCTAAAGATCCCCTTACAATTCATGTGATGGGTGATCTAGCTACTTTAATGTCGGGAAAAACCCCTCCTATAAAATATGGCGATCCCGATCATCCTATGGTCACAATACAAGTTGGAAAAAATATTGTTTCACGAGTTTTGGTAAACTTAGGTGCTACTATAAATATTATGACCCTTGAAACTGCACAACTATTACAGCTAAAAAATGTAATTAGAGAGACACCAACTATTCTATAGTTAGCTGACCGTTCCACAATCAAACCAGAAGGGGTTATTGAAGACCTGATCATTTTAGTTGAATCCTGGAACTATCCAGCTGACTTTATTGTATTACAGACTAAAACAAAGTTGGAGGGGCATCCACTGATTTTGGGAAGACCCTGGTTGGCTACAGCAGATGCCTTTATCAGCTGTATATCAGGTTCAATGACAATTTCTAATGGATGTGAAACTAAGCAGCTCACTCCCTACCCTCATGCTACACCTATTATTAACAACGATAATTCTGTATGGTTAGAATATGAGGATAATGACACTCAACCCATTTTGACGATTGGACAAGCCTTAACTTTTAAAGACACCACAGAGGATGAAGTAATTAGTAATTCTATTTCTGAACCCTCCTCGGTCGCCTCTGAAACATACAATCAGTTAACTGCAATTTTGGAACCTGAAACACAGGAAAAGCTTAGATCTGAAAATTTACCTCAAACATCAACTGCTATCTCCTCTAAAAGTGTAACAATAGAAATCGAACCTCGCAAAACATTGAACATAAACCCTAACTTGACAGATGCTGAAACACAACAGTTAATGAATTTACTTCATGAAAATAAGGAATCATTTGCATGGGACTACACAGATATGAAGGGGATCTCCCCTGAATTATGCACTCACTGTATCTATATTAAGGAAGGATTCCGACCAGTCTGTCAACCCCAGCGGCGAATGAATCCCAATTTGAGGGAAATTGTTAAAGAAGAACTTCAAAAATTTCTTAATGCAGGGTTTATATACCCCATATCTGACAGTGAATGGGTTTCTCCATTGGTTATAGTACCTAAGAAAAACAGGAAATGGAGAGTGTGTGTAGATTATAGAGCCTTAAATAAAGCCACTCAAAAAGATCATTTCCCCTTGCCATTTATTGATTAGGTGCTAGACAACTTGTCAGGGAAGAGATTCTTTTCTTTTTTTGATGGTTTTAGCGGATATAACCAAATCAAAATTGCACCCCAAGACCAAGACAAGACCACTTTTACTAGTCCTTGGGGAACTTTTGCCTATAGAGTTCTCCCATTTAGACTGTGTAATGCTCCAGCAACATTTCAAAGAGCAGTGATAGGAATCTTTTCTGATATGCTTAATGACTCTATGGAGATATTTATGGATGACTTTACTCCTTATGGTGTGACCTTTGAATATGCATTACAAAACCTTGATAAAGTACTTAAACGTTGTATACAAGCTCACCTTTCCTTAAGCACTGAAAAATGTCATATGATGATGAATGAAGGAATTGTATTAGGACACTTCATTTCAATCCTAGGGATTCAAGTTGATCCATCCAAAGTGCAGGTAATTCAGACTCTTCCTATCCCTAAAACACAAACTGATGTAAGAAGTTTTCTAAGACATGCTGGATATTGCAGAAGATTTATAAAAAAAAATCTAAAATAGCTTCTCCTTTGTTTGTGTTACTTATGAAAAATGCTGAATTTAATTGGACCGATGACTGTCAGAAAGCATTTGATGAACTTAAGCATCAGTTGTCTACAGCTCCTATTCTAAGGGGACGTGATTGAGTACTTCCCTTTCATATATCCTCTGATGCTTCAGATACTGCAATTGGAGCTGTCTTGGGGCAAGAAGAAAATAATTTTCCTTATGCTATCTATTTCATTAGTAAGAATATGACCCCTGCTGAGCTTAATTACACAATTACCGAAAAGGAATTTTTAGCAGTCATTTATGCTATTAATAAATTTTTACATTACATTACTGGTTACCCTACTTTTGTGCATATTGATCACTTGGCCATTAAGTATTTAATGAAAAAATCTGTTACAAATACCTGAGTTACTAGGTGGTTATTATTATTACAAGAATTTGATATTACAATTGTAGATCGACCAGGTAAAGAAAATGTAGTTGTTGAATTCCTTTCTCGGATAAAAATGGATGATAATACTCCAGTAGATGATTCCTTTCCTGATGAATACTTATTTGCAGTATCTGCCCACTCACCTTAATATGCAGACATTGCCAATTATTTCGTTGCAGGGAAGTTACCATCACACCTATCACATAGAGAGAAAAGAAAGATCATTCAACGAAGTGCTCGGTATAGCTGGATAAACGAGTTTCTTTTTCATACAGGACTTGATCAGGAAATTCAGAGATGCATTAGAGAAGATGAGGTTTATGATATATTGAAGGCTTGTCATGATGGCCCTTGTGGAGGGCATTTTGCTGATAAGAGAACAACACATAAAATTCTCATAATGGGGTATTATTGGCCCTCACTTTTCAAGGATGCAAAGAAATATGTCAAGGCCTGTGATAGCTGTCAGAGAATGGGTCAACCTAATCATAGAGATGAAATGCCACTGAACCCCCAGGTAATACTTGAACCCTTTAAAATATGGGCTCTAGATTTTATAGGACCCACCAATCCTCCATCTAGTGAAAGAGTTTATATATTGGTTTGCACAGATTATATGACTAAATGGGTGGAAGCTAAGGTACTTATTAGAGCTAATGAAGAATTTGTTTTAACCTTTCTATTTGAAGAAATCTTTGTTAGATTTGGAGTGCCTAGAGAACTAGTCACAGATAGAGGACCTCCTTTCAATTCTCATGGTTTTAAAGCTACGCTTCAAAAATATCATATTAATCATAAGATGACTACACCTTACCACCCCCAAGCCAATGGTCAGGTGGAAAGTACAAATAAAGTCATAGAAGCCATTTTAACAAAGACAATGAAGGAGAATAGAAAGGATTGGTTTCAAAGGTTGCCTGAAGCATTATGGGCTTACAGAACTACCTGGAGGAACACTACAGGTTTTTCACCTTATGAATTGGTTTATGGTAAAAGTGTTGTTTTTCCTGTGGAATTTGAAATTAAAACCTTAAGAACTACTTTAGCTGTTAACCTTGATTTGACTGATGCATAGACAGCTAGGTTGCAACAACTTCAGGAATTGGATGAAAAGAGGTTGGATGCCATCAATCAAACAACTATTATTCAACAACAATGAACTAGGTGGAATGATAAAACTATTAAGCATAAGCAGTTCCAAAAAGGTAATTGGGCTTTATTGTATGATTCCCGATTTGAAAATTTTCAAGGGAAATTATGAACAAGGTGGCTGGGACCTTATGAGATAGATACTGTTTTTCCAAATGGAATAGTAAGGCTCCTAACAATTGATGATTCTAGAATGCCATTGTTAGTGAATGGGTATCGGCTCCATTTGTACCAACAACCTATTTCTAAAGAGGATTTTAAGGTCACTTGCATGGCAAATTCACATTATATCTTTTTGGGGGAGCTTGTTGCCCCTCATTGCATTTAATTTTTGCATTATATATTTTTATTAGATTAGATTTATTAACTAATAATCCCTGTCAAGGGTTTCCATGTTACAATTTATTATTTTGCATGTCTCAAATTGGGAGTCTGGTTGAAAAGAACAATTGTATTGTAAGCATGATCAAGTTTCATTTTGGGAAACATTGTCATCCCACTTCAATTCACAACTCATTCCCCCACATTACCTTTTAGCAACATTTTCCTATTTTCCTTTACAGCAACATTTCTTTATCCCATTGCTGAAACACTAACTTTTCCCATTTTTCCCATCTCTGAAACACCAACTTTTCCCATTATTTCCGTTGCTAAAACACCAATTTTCCTTGTTGTTGAAACACCAACTTTTTCCATTTTTCCAAAACACCAATTTGTCCCATTTTTCCCGTAATTGAAACATTAATTCCTCTCAAAAGGATGAATACATATTACTTTCCATTGTGAGAAACATCTATTGATCCTTATAACTTTGATCTTTCACTACCTCCTCCTATGTTTATAAAAACCTTTCATATAAATGCCCTCATATTTCAAAACCCTTTTCTATAACCATTGGTGATCTATTAGCAACGACATTATATTCTCAGAAACTCAATCGAAGGTAAACATGAGGTATTCATTTCTTATGTGTAAATATTGAACTATAGTTAATGAGAAGATTGTGGCATGATTACCACAATCACCATACATTCAAACTTATCATTTTAGCCGCAGTTGGGGGGAATACCAAAATTTTGCAATCATTCCACGATACACCAATCACCAACGTTTTTTTTACCATGATCATGTCTTGTCACCCCATCTACGTCCTATTATCTCAGAATGTCATTTGAAAAATTTACTTTGTTTCAAGTGCGATAACTCGGCTCTGTGCATTTTACTGAAGCTAGTAATTATGGGAGGTAATGCTATTTGAAATGAACCCAACTCAACAACTCTATTGGAATTACACCCAAAAGTATATCATATTTTTTAATAGGTAGGCTGGGTAGATTATTTTCGAAGGCTCTAGGGATTTGATCCTCAGCAAGTCCTGGAATTTGGATGTAATCTATGGGAAGGCTACTCTACTTTTCAGGGAGTCCGAATTCCAGTATCAGAGGATGATATAGCACAGGTTTCAGGTTTACCGGCCGATGGCATTCAATGGTTCAGTCGTAAACACATCATTCTGAACACACAGCAGGACTTTCTTCTACCTGGAGAGTAGGTTGAGCCTAAAGGCAGGGGTGTTGCACTCCATTCATTACCACCTCCATGGTCGACGATTGCACAGTTTGTCAAGTACTACCTCACCTGCGAAGGATGTTACCAGGTAGTTTATCAACATGATTTTGTGTTGTTAAATCATTGAAGACATGGTCGTCTGCTAAATACGCCATACTATCTGCTTGGGTGCCTGAAGAATATGTCACATTATTCCATGAATGCAAAGTACCCACTCCTTTCCCTCACTCACCATCGTCTTGTTCATCTTCTAATTTAGAGGGGCTTTGCCCAAAAGAATCCCCCTCCCCTTAACAACCCACGCCAAGAAGCTACTAAAATTCCTCAACCAACAGCCAAAAATCCTCAAGAAGTTGCTGAAATTCCTTAAGCGGCAGCCGAAAATCCTCAAGAAACTGCCGAAATTCCTCAAACAGCAGCCGAAACTCCCCAATTAGTTGTTGAAAATCCTCAAAAAACCCCTGGAATCCCTCAGCAAATTGAAAATCCTTTTGCACAACTACCAGGTAACATCTTTGATTCCCCAGAAATTCCACCACTCATAGCAGTCAATCCAATTGACCCCTCCACTGCATCGACCCCACCCCATAATTTAGCTAAACCATCCAGTCCCACTGTCCACATCCCTAGTGATGATTTTGATGACAACATTCCCATTGCTAAACTAAAAAGAAAAAGGCAAGAAAATGCTGCACCCCTACCAAAAAGACGAACAAGGGCCTCAACCAAAGAAGCTACTACTACTGATGACCCTCCTACCCTAAAGAAAACTGCTCATAAAAGGAAAACCATTGTTCTTCCTGTCTTTTTACCTCGAAGGCAAATGAGGACGTCTTTTGAAGCAACAAATAAGACCACCACCCTAAATTCTCCACCTATTATCCTAAAACCCATACCCCACCACTATCCTAAGGCCCTGAATCTTTACCTACCTCACCTTCAGGTACTGAAATGCAAAATGCCCAAGATTTTGTGACATCATTCCTTTCAGAAAACGTAGCTGCCACACAAGAACCAGCTACTGATCCATCAAAAGTATATACCTAAGATGATGTGCAGCATGTAGCTGTCGCACAAGAACCAACTACTGACTCAGCAGGTGCTACACAAGAACCACCTGCTAACGAATAGAAAATAGACGACCTAGATGTAGCTGCCCCACAAGAACTAGCTACTGGCTCAGCAAGTGCTACACAAGAACCACCTACTGATGAACAGAAAATACACGACCTAGATATAGCTGCCCCACAAGAACCAACTACTGACTCAGCAAGTGCTACACAAGAACCACCTACTGATGATCATAAAATAGATAACCAAGATATTTCACAAACTGTAACTGTTACACAAGAACCGGCTACTTAGTCAGTTGCTGCCACACGAGAACCATCTACTGATATGTAAAATTTGGATGCTCAAGATGATATAGTTGTTACAGAATCAGCTGATGATTCAGCAAATGTCACACAAAAACCAACTGCTGAGGCTGCAGATAATGAAGCTGCTACGGAACAACAACCATTCCATCCACTGGAATCAGCTACAGAGACTGTTACTACTACACAAAGCCCAGTCACCTTGGCTTCCCTTTTACAAGAAAACGAGTTTCTGAAATTAGAGCTCAATGTTTATAAGCAGGAATTAATAGTGGCGAGGGAAGCCTATGAAAGAGAGCTTAATCTGTATACTTTAGCTCATGCAGCATCTGCAGTTGAAAAAAGTGTAGAGAAAGATCAATATAATGAATACATGTGCAGTCAATGTGGTAATATTTATCATCAAGTTGGTTATAAGATAGTTGAAGTCCCATTGCCTGGAGCCACTCCTGCATCTACTCCTGTTATAATTAAAAAGGAACGCCCTGCTGTTACAAAAGAACTAGCAGGGCCTTCAAAGATTTTTCAAAAAGAGGTTAAACCACAAGTATCTCAGCCTACTCTGGTTGTTAAAACTGAAAGTCCTGTACCAAGGCCTACAAAGACTACGTTTACTCAGACTGAACCTCGGCGCACAAATACTGTCTTCACTCAGACCTCAAGCACTCAAGCACGGATGGATATATGGAAGAAGGAGTATGTTATGTCACAAGAAAGGATATTGCAGGAACACAAATTATCATGGCAGAATCATATATATGAAAATTGGGAAATTTTGTAACAGTCTCGTGCACAGCACAAGGAAAATAAATAGTTAAAAACTAGATTGTCTCTCATCTTTGATCTGGTTCAAAGACTACTGGCCACCAGGAAACCATCCTTTAATTATTCTGTGTTTCTCGCAGAACGCCTAGCATTCTTCCAAGTAAAGGCAATCATAGATAAATGACCTCATGAGGTATCTACACCTCAACGGTTTATTGAAACCTTCACAGAGGCATCAATCAGTGAACAAAATTTACTCTGTGAACTGTACCTCCATAATGAAGCCATGCCTGAGGATAGAAAGCTTAATCTGATCCCTCTGGTTGGTGACATTCAGATTAGAGCCTTTGTCTCTTTCCTGGCCAATCAGCTCATGTGGCAAAACGCCTTCCTTTCAACAACACACAATGAAGATAATCACCTTCTGTGGATTCGATCTGAGCCACAGAATGTTGTTGTTTTCGTTTCTGAACATCGTCGAGTTTTAAGAGAACCAGGAATGACCGAGCATATCAAAGAATTACAGGCAACAGTCTTAAAGGATTGCCAACATTATGTCAAAACTAAGGGAGCTCTTGCCTTACAGGCAAACAACCTATTTTGGGAACATTGCCCTAAGGAGAGAAAGGAATACCATCCCTTTAACCCTCTTAATATTCAAACAACAATTTCACGGCTACCTAACTATGTCAGATGCATTCAACAATGTGCCGAAAAATGGTTGGGATATCATTTTCACTTCCCTCTTCTATGGCTGCCAACAAACAATATAAGGCTTACTTCAGGTTGTCCAAAAAGGAGGAGATTGCAGCATGGCAAAGATTACAGAATGTCCATGGTTTCAGAGATTTGGTTGATAGCACTTTCTATACTTACTGTATAAGTAATTTGTATTGTACATACCAGTACTCGGACTCAGACTCAGAGTAAAAGTTACATGAGGACATGCAACCCTTTTAGTTGGGGGGGATGTTAGGACCTCATATTGTCCCTTTTTTACCATACATTTTGCTATGATGTCATCCTTTTCAACCTATACTTAAAGTCCTTGTTATTGTTTTAACCCAATTATTCCAAAGGTACACAATGTTTCTTCTCATCACTATACGTTTAATTATTTTTCATATAATTACGCTATTTTCATAGTTAATCATTGAATTGATAGTTGTTGAATAGTTAAAGAACGACGTGTAGTCCACGTTGCTGAAACTTCTCGAGATTGCAAGATTACTTTTGCAGTTGCTCAACCAGTAGGAATGACGCGCAAATCTCGTGGACGAAATAGCTGTGATTTGCATTCTAGATTTGACAGCAACAGAAGAAGATCACTGAAGGAGCTGCTACACTGGATGTAACGACCATGATCCAAAGACAACATTACTGTAACAACATTTTGTTGATGGGAAACTGATTTCCATATTTTTGTATATTGGGTTAAAATAGGACTTACAATGTAATCTGTTGTAATAGATGTCTCCTCTTTAAAAAGAGGATACATCTACATTAGAGGGGGATGAACAAACTGTGGGGAAGGCTTAGTTGATGGAAGAGAACTGGAATCCTTTTTGTAACATGACATATTGATGGATGAATAAAATCTTGTTCTGAACATTTCTTTCTAGTTCTTGTTTCCCGGGGAATCTTATGAGAAGGACAGGGCCCACCTTCATCACAAGATTCACCCATTATATTTCTGCAGTGTGTTAAGTGTGTCTTTTATCCATACCTTGTTAATAGTACTGTTTACTGAATATTGCTTATACATTTTTGCTGAAACTCTGTTTTCTTTCCAATTGATTGCTGAGTTGTTTAAGTTTATCCACAGTCAATCCATGAGTATTTCATTGGCAATTGAGTTTACAAAGTGAGTTGGCAAGCTTGATAATCAAAAACAGGTGCTGAAGATTCCTGCTCCGGGAATAGGGTCATGTTCTCTGTTACAGCATAGCCCATGCTTTCCTTTGCAGATTGATTCTTTTCATTAGATTAATCCTTGAATGAAATTAAGCATTCTTTAGTAGTTGTCTACAATAGAGTGTTTTTTTTGTAACTCAGAGTGGAGCTTTAGTTTGATTGAAGAAAGGTGTGATTAGTTTTTACTACAACTTTTATTGCTTTTAAGATTGAGTACATATAGTACGTAGTTGCCTTTGAAATAAACAAACTTCCCTGGGTTGACAATTTATGTAGCACTGGTTGTTTAAATTAATAAGCAATTAAAGTGACCAACAGTGTGGTGCACCCATTGTTTGGTCAAAGGTCATGTCACGACTGAATGCCCAATGCTAAGACGTACAAATTCTACTATGAGTTTTGTGTATCCACGAATCACCACACTGACTAGTGTCAAGCATTAGATGCACTAGCAGAGCGGCTAGACTAGTTGAATTTTAGGATCAATGAGACCATTCAGGAAGGGCGAGGAGGGGGAGGAGGAATGAGGGGAGGAAGAATAGGGGGAAGGGGACCTATTTGATGCTAAACTGTGACCAGGAGGGAAATTTTGCTAGGGATTGTCCTCTTCCAAGAATACCTTGGTGCCCTTAATGCGGGGCAATGCACACGTAGCAGAGGATTGCCCCGAGTTGATCTCAAGATGGGAAGAGTGAACTATGAAAAGCGGAACTAACTTGATCAATGTAAAACTGAGGGCCACTGAAATAATTCCACTATCCAATATAAACATAGTAACTAGAGGAGGAAAGAAGACGGGGGCTGACTAGGGTGCGCCAGAGAAACCCTTGATTGTTCGAGTAGCTTCCCCAAAAAAATCATATGACCCTAGAAATCAGAAACAATACTATCAGGAGGTAGCAAAAATGTTTGAAAAAGTGGGGAAGAAGGAATCTTGACAAATCTGCTAGAGAAGCACACAAGGAGCATCCAAAGAAACAAGAAAACAACAAGCAGGGATTTCTGAATTGACACACAAGTGGCAGGATTCTAGATCAAAGATACAATGTTGGACCTAGGTTCCAATGTTAACATTCTAGGTAGAAAAACATGGGAAGCACTAGAAAAACCAAAGTTGAAGTATTAGCCGATCTAGTTGTGGATGGCTAACCAATACTGCATCCTACCCATCGGAAGGCTAGAAGATGTGGAAGTAGATGTCGCAGGGGTGAATACACATGTAGACTTTGAGGTAATATATATAATGGGGGACAAATATCCTTACTAAAGACTGCTTGGCATCGACTGGGCTTATGAGAATTATGTTTTCATCGATCTCAAGAAGGAGTTGATGATCTTTGAAGCGGAAGGGATGTGGGTAATACAACCACTATAGCCGTACCAAGGGCCAAGATTCACGGAACCAGTAGATGACCAAGATGAACCTGGAACACTACACCAACTATACCGATTAAAAACATGGAGGAGGGAAGATTACATCAATCCCACGACAGAAGGGTCAGTCAGATAGAGGAGTATAAAGAGCTCAGAGGTTGGCTCCAAGCCTATGTGCAATGCTTGGCAGCAAGGAGGATATGAAGTCAATACAATACACTACACTAAAATATGTCACATCAACTGGATTAGGATAGAGGTAAGTTATTATCTTGCTTTCTATGGCATAGACTCGATATATGTATTTATAAGTAAGATTGATAAAACCATAAGGGAAAGCTACAAGCTACCATTTCTGAATATTGCACTATAAGAAACCCGAACAAAGTGGTAGGGATCTCACCGCAACACCCTTTGTGATTGGGACAAGGTGAAGCAGGCCATGAAGGAAAGGTTCAAGAAGGAAGGGGACCAACCGCAAGATAGTGTAAAATACAAGGGGGGACTCTGATCCCCGACAACAATGATAACACTGCATAGATAGATGGAATAAAGAATGGATCCTAAAGGAGCTATGAGTACACATGTTTTTACACACCCTACGTACAGTCTCGGGGGCATGGTACATACAAGAATAATTTCAAAGACAAATTGGGGACCGAGACGCACAGGCTGAATAATTTTGTAGTAGATTTGTATTCAAAGATAGTGAAAAATGGATAACCGAGGCTTTGTATGCCATCAAAATAATACTCTTCACATCAGGACAATTATGGGAAGGATGCATTGATGAAAAGTTCATGCAATACTTTTATGAGTTAGGGTACCCAGAGTCCATGGCTTGTGGGATGGTGAGTGCAAATCCAAAGGAGGATGATTTACAGGGACTGAGACACTTGACGTTTCAAGAGACTAAACGAGAAATGGATATTCAAGAGGGACCGATAATAGATTCCCCCCACTTTCTCCCAGTAAAACAAAAAAAGTATAACATCGGTACGAAGGACAAACCAAAGATGACATCAATAGGGGACTACTGGAATGAGCACACTGTTAAGGAAAATTTTGATCTATTGCGCGAATATGAGGATTTATCCCAGCTTCAGTCGTGGAGCTAAGAGGAATCAAAGGAGATATCAGAGAAATGAAATTTGTGTCAAATCCTAACGCCAAGCCTCTAAAGCACAGACTGTATAGGCTGAACCCAAGGGTAAAATAAAAGGTCAAGAAGGAGATAGATAAAATGTTGGAGGCATGACTCATCTTTCTGGTAGATGAAGTAGAATGGATAAGCCCAACAGTGATCCAGAACAAAAAGGACGCCATGGAAATAAGGGTCTGTGTAGACTACCATAGCCTCAACAAATCTTGTTCCATGATCCATTCGCCATGCCTTTTAGTGATGAGGTCTTGGATAATGTTGCAGGTAATGAAGCCTACTCCTTCATAGATGGGTCTCAAGGTACCATCAAGTCTGAATAGTAGAGGAGGACAAGAAGAAAATAATGTTCATCACAGAATGGGGTTCATATGCATATCGCGTCATGCCTTTTGGCCTAAAGAATGTGCCTGTTGTGTTCTTCCAAATTGTTATCACTTCTTTAAGAGACTACATTCACCAATTCTTGGAGGTATACATGGATGATTGGACAGTTTACAACCTTTTGAAGAAGAATGCCAACTTACTTAGAGTAATGTTTGATCGATGCAGATAGTTACAAATCTCCTTAAACCTGAAGAAATGTATCTTTGCAATTCTATTTTGGTATGTTGTTGGGCCACATTGTTTGCAAAGAAGATGTTTGTGTGGACCCTACAAAGGTTGCGGCAATTGTAAATATGTATCCACCAACCAATGTGAAGTAGTTGTGATTGGAATTGCGCCACACAGGTTATTATCGTTGATTCATCTGCAATTATGAATCCGTAAATTCTCCCATGGAGAAGTTGCTCAATAATATGGAAGCATTCAACCGGACAGAGACTTGTTAAGTGGCGTTGAACATCCTAAAGGAAAATTTAGTAAGTACACCCATCTTAGTATACCCAGATTGGAACAAACAATTCCACATACATATCAATGCATGAGGCATTACTCTAGGGGCAGTGTTGGCACAACCAAGAGAATGGAATTTGGATCATCCAATCTACTTGGCAAGTAGGATGTTTCCGACTACAGAAAAGAACTACAACAAAACCGAAAGAGAAGAACTATCCATGGTGTACTCCTTGCAAAAGCTTCGACATTATTTACTTGGAGCCCCATTCAAATTATTTACAGATCACTTGACATTAAAATACTTGGTCAAAAAGCTACTCTTAGAGGGAAGAATCTATAGGTGGCTACTATTGTTCCAGGAGTTTACATTCAAGGTCATCATTAAACCAAGTCGGTTGAATGTGGGACCGGATTACCTCTCCAGAGTGGAATCAGGGGAAAGTGGTGGTTCCCTACTACCAGACATTGATTTACTCCACATAGAAGTAATACCTAACTACTTGGAGGAAATCACAACTTTTCTGGCCATAGGGAAATGTCTGGAGGGACATATGACGATGCAGAAGAGACACATGGTGGTGTGAGCAGCTAACTATCAGTTGATAACAGGATATATACACAAGATGGGCCTTGATTAAATCTTGTGACGATGTCTCCTCCATGATGAAAGGCAATATGTCCTATGGGAGTGCCACTCTAGAGTCACGGGAGGGCATGTCGGGGGAAACACAACAGCGAGGGAGGTCTTGCAAGCAGGGTTATGGTGGCCTACACTCTACAAGGATTCCGAAGAATATGGGAAAGGTTGTGATGTGTGTCAAAGAGTTGTAAAATCGTCACATCGTGATGAATTACCATTACAGTCAGTACATATAGTGCAAATATTTAAGAAGTGGGAATTTGATTTCATTGGGCTGATCAACCCACTGGCATGTCATTCTCAAGCATGATATATCATCACAACTACCAAATATCTCATTATATGGGCATAGGTAGAACCAGTGAAAGATTGTACAATCGACACAACTGCGAGGTTCATTTTTGAAAACATCATATCAAGGTTTGGATTCCCAAAAACACTGACAAGTGACCAAGGGACTCATTTTATAAAAAGATCAGTTGTGTCCCTCCTGCAAAATTTCCTATCCCAACATCATAAGAGCAGCCCATATCATGCTCAGGCTAATGGGACAGTCGAAGCATTCAAAAAGATACTGGAAAAGGGACTAAGGAAGATATGTTTGGCAAGTCGAGACGATTGGGATGAGCGTGTACTAGCCACACTATGGGCGTACTGAATGACAGTCAAGCGATCACACAAGAAAACACCTTTCCAGTTGGTATATGGACCGGAAGTCATGGTACGTGCTGAATTTGCAATAATGAGCATCTTCATTTCTCAAGATACAAAGATGATGGACGATGCATCGCTACATAAGTGTTTGGAGGAATTGATGGAATTAGATGAAGACAAATTTCTAGCTGAATTCCACCAGTTTGTTGAGAAAATGAGGTAGAAAGCATGGCACGACAGACACATTAAGAGAAAATTGTTCACAGTTGGAGGACAAGTTTTATTATATGACAACAAGTTTCAGAAGTTTCTAGGTAAGTTACAGATGCTTTGGCTTGGTCCATTCATAGTTGCAGAAATCAGGGAGTCCGGAGCGGTGAAACTTGTGCAACTGGATTGAATATTAATACCGGGATGGGTGAATGACACACGCCTGAAGCCTTTCCACCAGCAAAACACCCAATCCTCTAATTGATGAGGTCTCTAAAAATGGCCCATAGGTAGGTTTAGAGTCAGTACAAACAAGACAGTCAATCAGTCAACCCGTTTAGTTTTTATTTTATTTTCAATACAATAATTCTCGCATGTCAGTTCAGTTGTGGCAACTATGCTGCCTCACCACAACCGACTGTGGTCGAGGAGGTCAATCACACATTTCACAAGTATTATCCACCATACATAAATTCATTTCTATAATAGGTAATAATACTCCTGTCAGGTAAATTTCTATAGAATCATTTCCCATTATGGAAAGAGTTAACTAATAAAAGTTTCCATTATGGTCACATTATTACCCATCTACTACACTTTGTACTTTTCTCATCTTGCATCATCTCAGTCAGGTACAACTCAGCTAGCGGTCAATTAACATGATAGAGTTTGCATATGGAAAGATGTTGTAGTAATTAGTTAGCGGGTCTATTCAGAAACATCATGTCGAAGCTGGTATACTTAATTTGCATGGCTATGCAGGAATTTTCAGAATTTCCAATTCAGGTGACAGAATTGTTCAAGTCTCGGTTTGATACTTAACAACATCACTCAAGCACTCGCTATCAACCTCCTATAATTGTTGTATATTAGTGACATAGAAGCATGGCGAAGATAATATCAGTTCTTAAAGACAAATTAGATGACCGAATTACTATTATAGAATCTTCGTATGGGAAATATGACAAAGAAATAGTGGTAGACAACGATCTTTCATATTGCTTCTAGTTTCTAGTGCTCAAGCAAGAGGTAAATATAAAAGAATTTCTGAAGGGTGATGGAACAATGGCGACGAAGATCAAAGGAACATTTCAGTCACCTTAACGATCGGCATTGATCAATTTGAGGATTCTACCGGTATTCAAAACATCTTTCGTTGCAATGAAATGCACTAAAATTCTGGTGAGCAGGATGCATGATAGCTTGCTCTGGTTAGAAAAGGAATATCCAATTAATGTGGAGGAAATTCAACACCTTACTGGACTCTGAGCAATAGGAGATGCAGTATCCACAACATTCCAAATTGGGTCGAAGCGAGCCAAGAAAGAGGGTGACAATGATTATTACAACAAGTATAACACCAAGCGTGGTGGCAAGGGAGCTAAAATATATTTGATCAACAAGGACCACACCAAATTCACCTGCTACATCATTGCAAGGAAAGTAGTGTGACACTTCTCCATAAATGGGTGCATGTTGGACACCATATTAGTTATGAAGCACTGTTGCGAAGGAATTTCGCTCAATTGGTTTACATTTCTACAAAATGTGTTATTTGAAGATTGCGAGGATTTCTACAAACGAATCACAAATTTCATTTTCGAGTATTTTATTATGACTTTGTAAATGTGGAAATGTTTCCCACCAGCAGGGCGGAACCTCGCGGAAATCACAGATGAGAAACCACTAGTGCTCAAATACACACCATGGAGGACATCCGGGGACCCCAACAACAAAGAGATCAATGAGGCATGCTTTAAGTATTGGTACCAAAAGATGCTCACAACCATAAGGGTGATGGAAAGAATCCCCAAGGGATGATCATGACCATAAGGGTGACGGAAAGAATCCCTAAGGGATTTCTCGATAGCTACTAACAAGAAATCTAGTTTGGGGTAACACATGACCAGACTTATATCAGGCCACAATGCATCAATCTGGATACTTTCCAAATGAGGCCGCAAATGTTCACATTAGTAGAAGGGGCATTCTAAATGGAGTTCGGATCATGGCCAAGGGTTGCCTGCAAGATTACAGATTGTCAGTTCAAGTATTTGTTTGGCGGCATGCAACCACAACTGTTAATAGGAGACACGACTAGGAGAAGAAGGAAGAGGGGGATAGAGGAGGAATTACGGTTGATGGTTGATGAGCCCCAAAAATGTACAATTATTTGGGCTCATTCAACCTCCTAATTTGGCTTGGTCCACCATTCTCATTTGTTTATTGCATGTTTTTGATTATTTTTATGTTAATAGAGTGAATTTGGTTAGTCATTATGCCAACAAGTCTAATGGGTGCTTTGTGTAGCCTTTTTGGTCAACTTGGAGACAAATTTGAAGGTCTTAATGAGCACTTGGCAGCCAAATTCGTGGGAGAACAAGCTAGAGGATTTGTAGGAAGGTGTCCCCCTCATTTATGGGCCCTTACCTCGAATTCTCCACCATCAGCTCGGAGTTCAAGGGCCACCGAATCAATCAGCACAAGGGCAGCCAAGCAAGTCAAGTAGGATTGTTGTTAACTACAAGTCTTGGACAGCCAAGTCCCTAACTTTTAGGAGGACTGTTGGGTCCTCAAATTGTATAAATAAGAAGGCTTGGGGCCTCATTTTGGTTAGCTAGTTGGTAGTCATTTTGTGTAGCTAGTTAGTCAATTTGGGGTTAGCTAGTTAGTCAATTTGGTTAGTCATGTTGTAGCTCGGTTTTTGCTCCTTGTAAGCCAGTTTTGGCATGTCATTAGACTCATGATTATTCAATAAAGACAGGCAGCTTTTGATCCAATTCTGAGTTTTTAAGAGAGCAATAGACCTCTTCCTCCTTGTAATGTTATTTATTTTTCCTTGCAGCACTTTATTTCCTCTGTTTTGTCATGCATTTAGAATTTCCAGCCTGCTGATTTGATTTGTTTTATGTGATTGAAGTAGGATTAGTTTATGGTTTAAGTGCTTCTAGTTGTTTTGAATTAGAGTAGGAGGACTAGTGTTCCTTTGAGCTCCAAGAAAAGGTTGAGAGAGCCTTCACTGCCATCTCTGTTTAGAGGTTGGGGGTGTAGTCTATACCAACCACCAAAAAGAAACGAAGTGTTTTACTTCCATGCAAGCTGCCACAGTTACTTTAGTCGTAGATCCATCCATGCACTTTGGTCTTGATCATTACTTCTTCATTCTACTTCCATGCACGAGTTTCTTTCACAAATTGCACTGTTGTTCATTGGTTCAAGATAGCACAGTTAACATAGGTTAAAGAGTTCTCGTTTTTGGTGACATTCATAGACAATTTGTTTCATCTACACTACTCCACACCATTCCATTACCTTCCTCTTCTTGTCAACCACACCTAAAGCCACTCAACCGACCTCTGTTCAGCTCATTTACCTTCCAGCTCTTCCATTACTCACGAAGCTCCATTTACTTAACCTTTCGTTGATCCCATCCTTCCAGCCATCAACCCACTGCATGCACTCTTTCTCCATCTGACTTCTCTGCTCCTGAGCCATCACCAGTTCCCTCTCCATCTCACCTATCCTCCCATACCATTCCATCACTTCACCATCACCCAAAACACCCACGGTAGGACATCCTGTAGAAATTAATAGACTTCCTGTAGAAATTCCTGAGTTTCCTGTAGGATCCCCTGCAGACATCCTGTAGGAGCCCACACACTTGGTTGCTGAGCATCTGAACGTGAGGAACCTCTATGGACGGATGCTAAGGATCCCTGGGGACTTCTCCTAGCCTCCCCAACCTTTCCCAAGCTTTCCTTCCTTCTGCACCACCTCTCCACAACCAAACCCTAATAAGAACAAAATCACAAATCACTCCAACCATTCAAGCAAAAACATAAAAACAATGTCCTTCTTCATGAAAGTAGTTTGAGTTCATGCATTTCACATAACTACAGGTAATGGCATCATTCTTAGACATCTGCACTCTCACTATTGCATCATAGAGGTTAAACTAGTCAGATTAGGGTTTCCTAGGGTTTCCATGCTTTGGTTTGCTTTCAGTTCATTTTTGCCAAGTAGATTAGTTTTCTTTGAGCTAGCTTTCGTCCATCATTTAACAAGCTTCTTCTGAGAGCCTATAGAAGTTGGCTTGAGCCCTAGCGGACTTGTGCCAGCTGACCAAGTGACAGCTGCGACAAGAGCTAGTACTTGTGCATACAGCACCGTCGCTTCCAAGTTTGTTACGAACTACCGGGTTGATAAAATTAAAGAAGGGAGTTCCAGGAGTTGTAGCATTATTGCTACAATACTGGGGCTCACCATCTTTTTGGCGCCGTTGCCGTGGAAGCGGCAGAGTATTGGTGATTGTTGCTATTCTTCTATTTTCTACTACAACCTTCTGCTAAGTAGTTTATTTCATTTCCATTATGCAATTTCATTTATGCAAAAGTAGATTAGCATTTCTTGCTTTCATAGATTAGCATTTCAATTCCGCAATTTCATTTCTGCAAGCGTAGATTAGCATTTCAATTTCGCAAGCGTAGACTAGTATTTCCATTCCTGCAATTTCATTTGAGCAAGATAGATTAGTCCTTTCCTGCTTTCATTTCAATTCCGCATTTTCATTTTCGCAAGATAGTTAGTTGCAGTTCAATCTATTTTAGTTTTGCAAGTAGAAGTAGGAAAAAGCAAAAATCAACCAAAAAGATTTCATTTCATGTCTTGTAGGAGTAGAGATAAGTTAGAAAAATGATTGCACAACACCCCCACTGCTTCACACAGCCAAGATTCTCTCTTCTTCAATGGTTGTGATTGAAGAACCCCAGGGTGGACATCAAGACATATCTGAAGAACCTCTAGGAGAGAAGAAGAAGAAAACATTCCTCTGGAACAAATGGCTACAAGTAGAGATGTTGGGAGCAACATCTTGTCCAAAGATGAATTTGCAAATCAGCTGGAAGATTTCAAGAGTGATATGAGGCAGTTTCTTGCCATGCAACTGGATACCTTGTGGATCCAAAAGAAGCAAGAAGAAGCCAAGAGGGCTTTGGTCATTTTTTGTCCTAGGTGCCTTAAAAAGCATCCTAGGAGCGAATGTCCAATGCACTCCCTAGAAGTGTGTTTTGTATGTGAAGAATACCATCCTACAGATCAGTGCCCTTCCTTGCCCAGAATCAAAGCTGCATATCAAAGAGCCAAGGGAGCCACTGAATCACTCTATTATATGAACCAAAGGAGGCCACATGGACCTAGATATTACCAGCAGGAACTGCAAGGGATACCCGAGACCTATTATGACCCTTATCAAGCCACTTTCATGCCTTCTTGGGATCCCCCTGCTCATCCTTCCTGGTCTACACCCCCTCTTTGGTCATATTCTCCTTGTTCCTTCACAGATCCATATTATGCCCAACCAGTTGCTCATTCATTTCACTCTTATGCTCAGCCACAGCCTCAGTGGAATGCACCTTATCAGGAGTGGAGGCCCCAGTACAACTCTCATCCCGCTTATTTTCCTCCACCACCTGCTCATCCACAACCATCACCTCCTCCTCCACCAAGGCAACCCCAAATGCCTACCCAACCACAATGCCATCCACCTCCATCTCAATTACACACCTCCACTCAACCACCAGTACCACCATTTCCAAATCCACACATTGGGGTAGCTCAATCCAATTTCAAAGATGAGGCACAACATGTGCAAATGACTCCTCTTGAGCTCAATGATGTTCACCAAAGCTCAGGAAAGGCATTGCAAAAAAGAGATCATCTTGAAAGCATTGAAGGATCACACCCAACAAAAGAAGATTCAAAAGAGGAGATCAAAGAACCATGGGTTGCACTTGATGAAGAGAAGAGATCAGAATCAGAGATCGAGAGAGTTCCTTCATGGTTACCATCAAATCTTCCATGTATTCAAGAGAAAGATCAGCAAAAAGAGGAAGATCAGAAGGTCATGATCGAAGGTGACATGAAGAATGATCCAAATCAGCAAGATGACCAAGGATATCAAAGCTATATTGAGATATGGTTTCAGCAGGTCACTAAGTTGCAGCAGTACTCTCCTCCTCAGCTATGTTTTGTACTTTCAAAGTCAGATCATTTTGTCTCTGAAAGTTGGATAGTTGTCAAAGCATGCATTTCGAGCCTTCACATCATCTTGTCTCTAATCTCGATGTGCACATGGCTCCATTGGAAGTATTCTTATACTTGAGAATGAGTTTGTTTTTCAAGTAGGGTAGGGTAGAAAAAAGAAAAAAAAAACAAAAAAGAGAAAAAAGAAAAAGAAAAAAAATGAAAAAAGAGGAAAATAGAAATCTAAGGTGAAAACCTCCTCGGAGGCACCTTAGATTGGCTCATTGATTGAAAACCTCCATGAGGCGGTCAATGAGTTGAAAAAAAAGAGAAAAGAGAATAAGATCTCTGGGTGAAAACCTCCCTTGGAGGCGCCCAGGGCAGGCAATTAGGGTGAAAACCTCCATGAGGCGCCCTAGTTGTTTTTCAAAAAAAAAAAAAAAGAGAGAAAAATAAAAAAAGAACAAATAAAACTAATTTCCATTGGCTAATTGCAGGTTGCAAGAAGGACATTGTAGGTCAGGTGGATCACTCAAAACAAAGACAAAGGAGTTTTTGTGCCTTCTACAGGAAGTTTCGTATCTTCTACAGGAAGCTTACAAAAAAGTCAAATTGATCTCCGAGGAGGACCTGAAGGCTTGGAATATGTCCATGAGGCCTACCCACATCCATGTTTCCATTCCTCACCCCTTTTCCATCATTTTTTTCATGTCATTATGCTTCTTTCCTCAAAACTGTGTCTTCTACAGGAAGCTCTGTATTTCTACAGGAAACATCCTGTAGAACCTTTGGACGAGCCAAATACAATTTCAAAAGTGAATCTAACGGTGGGAATCTATTGATTAGGCCTACAAGCACTTGTGTGTCCATCCCTTGCCTTTATCCATCATTTTTTTCACCTCCTTGTGCTTCTCATTGTGCTTCTACAGGAACTTCCTGTAGAAATTGTGGGAAACTAGGCATGCATTTCAAAAAGTGGTTTGGCGAACGTGGTAGCTTCCTCAAGGGTTCAGAAGCCCTCATGCAATCTTCCAACTCCTCCTCCATCATTTCCATACCTTCATCACAGCCAAAATTCATTTTGTCATCCCATGCAACCAAAATGCAAAGTGCCTTGAAGCAAAAACACATAGAGCAGAATTTGTTTTTGCCATAACTTGAAAACATGCATCCATTTGACAAACTGTTTTATGGGGAATTGTACAAGGTTGATGACAACATGCCTGAGCAGTTTCATGTGATTCCGGTGCACGGTTTCCAAGAAATCAGCCTCCATCACCATCAGCCATTTTTGAATTTTCTCCATAACCGTGCATCCGTTTCAAAACTTGTTTCATGGGGAGATGCACATGGATGATAGTAGCCTACCCAAGCAATTTCAGCCGATTCTGATGCACGGTTTCCGAGAAATCGACCTCTGAAATCTTCAGCCATTTTCCATTTTTCTCGAAATTCGTGCATCCATTGATCACGAATTTGCTATGGGAGATGCATAATGATGGTAGGAACACGCTCACCGAGTTTTAGATCAAACCGATCTACCGTTTGGGAGAAATGGCAAAAAGAAGTTCTGGTTTTGTGACCAGGCAGCAGCAGCAGCTTGAACGAGCAGAGTTGAACGTGGAAACGATTGCATGCAGCTCAGATCCAGCCAGAGGACACCTGCACAAGGGAAAGCAATCAAAATCATCAGCCACACCCTCATGCAATCAAAGAATCAAAGCATGCAATAGCAAGAAGCTTCACAAGCAGCCGTTTGATTTCAGGTACGTGACTTAACCTTGTTCATCTATTTGCATAGATCTAATCTAAAGCAATGCATGAATGAATGAGATGAGTGGATTCAGCCAAGAAGGGAGCCACGTTCAATTGCACTCAGCAAGGCAAAAGTCACGCGTGCATGGATCAGCCATTCACGTGAAGTTCAAAAACAAAACACAGTCAGTTGGGGATATTCTAAACTCTAGTGCAACTAATGGAATTGAATACAAGCAGAGAAAAAATAGATAACAACAGCAGTTCATGACATTACTGCAGTTCTAAAAAGCCACGCACGCTTGGCCACTGCACTCCTTCACCACAAATCACGCAACCATTAATCAACGCTCAGCTGAAACTCACAGATGGTTGTCAACTTGCACTTGCAACATTTTCAACTGAAGTTTCCACAATCTATTAACTTTTCATCCTCCACCGATCTTTCTCGGCCATTTTTCAAGACCCTTCAGCTTATCGGCATTCTACAGGGAGCACTGTTTCGTTCTACAGGAAACGAGAGCCGCCTACAAGATGTCGTCTACAGGAAAGGCAGAGAACAACTCTGCAGAAGGAAAACGCTGAAAGATTCAGTTGGATTTGTGCAACACCTTCTTGATAAGTATGACAACATTATTAGCATGGCATTTAGCAATGACAAAACTTTCCAAAATGCTTTCAATTCATCATTTGAATTCTTTATGAATTTGAATACAATGTCACCAGAATATATTTCTTTGTTTGTTGATGATAACCGTCGGAAGGATCCAATGAAATCAGTGAAGCGCCTACTTTGGCCGTGCAAGTTCTCACAACAGGTTCATGGCCAACACAGCTAGGTGCATGTGGTAACCTGCCCACAGAAATCTGGGCTGTGTGTGAACTTAATGTTTCCACTTATCAGATGTGTATTCTAATGCTGTTTGAACAGACAACAGATATCCTAGCTGCAGATCTGAAAAGGTAAATTGATATCTCTCAATGGGTATTTGAATTCCACGGTTGCAATCACAGTTTAGACACACATGGAGATCTAACCTTCAGGTAGACCTCATGGATATGATAAAGAAGCAACAGTGAGGGTCTCAATGATGATGTAATAATGGTGCAATAATGAGGACAACCTCAGTCTCAGCGCTGGAAGTATGGGCATAACTACATTCATGGCAAGATCAAGATCTCAATGAAGCAGTGATGAATGATGATGAAAAATGTGACACTGTCACCCGGGTATTCTCACCATGCCTAGCAGCACAGTTCAAGAAGAAGGCACCCTCAGCCGCGCAGACCCAAACAGTGAAGACTGTTTCTACAGGAAGAAAGAGACTGTTTCTACAGGAAGACAGAGGATTGTTTCTACAGGAAGCCAGTGAACAGTTTCTACAGGAAAATTTGAAAAGAGGGAAGCCAAAGGAGAAATCGGCCGAGATGCTAGCCAAGGAAGCTACCAGGGCCATCAAAGATGAGGGGAGAGACTTGGTTGCTCAGAGGATGAGCAACACTTTCAGTAGGGGGGTGATGATGAGCCCCAAAAATGTACAATTATTTGGGCTCATTCAACCTCCTAATTTGGCTTGGTCCACCATTCTCATTTTTTTATTGCATGTTTTTGATTATTTTTATGTTAATAGAGTGAATTTGGTTAGTCATTATGCCAACAAGTCTAATGGGTGCTTTGTGTAGCCTTTTTGGTCAACTTGGAGACAAATTTGAAGGTCTTAATGAGCACTTGGCAGCCAAATTCGTGGGAGAACAAGCTAGAGGATTTGTAGGAAGGTGTCCCCCTCATTTATGGGGCCTTACCTGGAATTCTCCACCATCAGCTCGGAGTTCAAGGGCCACCGAATCAATCAGCACAAGGGCAGCCAAGCAAGTCAAGTAGGACTGCTGTTAACTACAAGTCTTGGACAGCCAAGTCCCTAACCTTTAGGAGGATTGTTGGGTCCTCAAATTGTATAAATAAGAAGGCTTGGGGCCTCATTTTGGTTAGCTAGTTGGTAGTCATTTTGTGTAGCTAGTTAGTCAATTTGGGGTTAGCTAGTTAGTCAATTTGGTTAGTCATGTTGTAGCTCGGTTTTTGCTCCTTGTAAGCCAGTTTTGGCATGTCATTAGACTCATGATTATTCAATAAAGACAGGCAGCTTTTGATCCAATTCTGAGTTTTTAAGAGAGCAATAGACCTCTTCCTCCTTGTAATGTTATTTCTTTTTCCTTGCAGCACTTTATTTCCTCTGTTTTGTCATGCATTTAGAATTTCCAGCCTGCTGATTTGATTTGTTTTATGTGATTGAAGTAGGATTAGTTTATGGTTTAAGTGCTTCTAGTTGTTTTGAATTAGAGTAGGAGGACTAGTGTTCCTTTGAGCTCCAAGAAAAGGTTGAGAGAGCCTTCACTTCCATCTCTGTTTAGAGGTTGGGGGTGTAGTCTATACCAACCACCAAAAAGAAACGCAGTCTTTTACTTCCATGCAAGCTGCCACAGTTACTTTAGTCGTAGATCCATCCATGCACTTTGGTCTTGATCATTACTTCTTCATTCTACTTCCATGCACGAGTTTCTTTCACAAATTGCACTGTTGTTCATTGGTTCAAGATAGCACAGTTAACATAGGTTAAAGAGTTCTCGTTTTTGGTGACATTCATAGACAATTTGTTTCATCTACACTCATCCACACCATTCCATTACCTTCCTCTTCTTGTCAACCACACCTAAAGCCACTCAACCGACCTCTGTTCAGCTCGTTTACCTTCCAGCTCTTCCATTACTCACGAAGCTCCATTTACTTAACCTTTCGTTGATCCCATCCTTCCAGCCATCAACCCACTGCATGCACTCTTTCTCCATCTGACTTCTCTGCTCCTGAGCCATCACCAGTTCCCTCTCCATCTCACCTATCCTCCCATACCATTCCATCACTTCACCATCACCCAAAACACCCACGGTAGGACATCCTGTAGAAATTAATAGACTTCCTGTAGAAATTCCTGAGTTTCCTGTAGGATCCCCTGCAGACATCCTGTAGGAGCCCACACACTCGGTTGCTGAGCATCTAAACGTGAGGAACCTCTATGGACGGATGCTAAGGATCCCTGGGGACCTCTCCTAGCCTCCCCAACCTTTCCCAAGCTTTCCTTCCTTCTGCACCACCTCTGCACAACCAAACCCTAATAAGAACAAAATCACAAATCACTCCAACCATTCAATCAAAAACATAAAAACAATGTCCTTCTTCATGAAAGTAGTTTGAGTTCATGCATTTCACATAACTACAGGTAATGGCATCATTCTTAGACATCTGCACTCTCACTATTGCATCATAGAGGTTAAACTAGTCAAATTAGGGTTTCCTAGGGTTTCCATGCTTTGGTTTGCTTTCAGTTCATTTTTGCCAAGTAGATTAGTTTTCTTTGAGCTAGCTTTCATCCATCATTTAACAAGCTTCTTCTGAGAGCCTATAGAAGTTGGCTTGAGCCCTAGCGGACTTGTGCCAGCTGACCAAGTGACAGCTGCGACAAGAGCTAGTACTTGTGCATACAACACCGTCGCTTCCAAGTTTGTTACGAACTACCAGGTTGATAAAATTAAAGAAGGGAGTTCCAGGAGTTGTAGCATTATTGCTACAATACTGGGGCTCACCAATGGTCTATCAAATGGAGCAACAAATGATCTTCATTAAGGAGACAATTTCCATCTTCAAGGTTTCATCAGGTACAACTCCCCAGTCTGATTCTTTTCAAGGGTTTACTTTGTTCAATCTAGTCATATCTACTCCCCTTTTTGTGAATATCCCCCATTATGGCCCTCACTCTCATACAAATCCAACCATCCCCAAGCCCAGGCAGCCCAAAGGTACCAAGGTACTAGTGGCCAAGAAGCAAAAGAAAATTCTTGTCATGGCTATTATTGACCTCACCGGTGATGGAATCTAGTCAGCATCACCTTCCCCAATTGTTGAAGAAAACCCACAATTTTCCTCTATTGTTTCACCCAGGTCACAGGATCCATCCCCCCATACAACTTCCACCTCCACGATCCTGTCTGACAAAATCCCTCCAGGCACCCACATAGCCACTAAAGAAATGCAAGCTGATTCAACTATCTAGTCCACCAAGTCACTGAATGGGGGTGAAGGCCATACTTCTATCCAAACATCCCTAACATCCCTATTTCTAGGAACGGGCCCACTCCCGGGTGAGGAACCAATCACCTCACAACCACACTCCAATGCGATCAAACCGTTTGAAGCCTCATTTCCAATAAATTTCCCCGTTGTTCCAAAGCTAGTCATTATCCTTGCCGATCCTCAGTTTTTTGAAATCACGCAACTTGCAAATTCCCCCCAAGGTCACTCAAAAAAATCTATTGCTAGTGGCCAACCCCTAGAAGCAACTTCCTGAACCCATCAACAATGCAACCTAAGAACCTTCAATACTGGTCATCGACATAGTTGTTCGGATTTATCCAACAGGTAGGTCATAAGGCTGAACAAATCGACAATGAATTGGTCGTCAAGCACGAGCAGCAAGAGAAAAAAAATGTCGTTATCATGGCGGAGCGGGATCAGCTCCAACAGACCAATCAACAGCTGCAATCATAGGTCGAGTAGGTGACATCGAAGCTACGATCACTTTGGCCAACTATGGCCGATTTAGTAATTGAAGCACCCGAGGATTTTTTGGCCTGCACATTGGTCGACTGTTGCGAGCATATTGAGACAACATGCACAAGACTTATGGCCGCCAGTAAGGAGCTGAAGAAGATTTTAGATATGACAAGAGTAGCGATGTCCGATCCAACTACAAGCTGCTTCCCTAATTGATGCCCTAGAGGATGGTTATGTGCTAATGGAGCAAGTCAATGATTGGTCAAGAAACTTGGCCATGAAAAACCATCTAGTGTATCCACTTTGCCAAAAACTCCAAAAATGCATAGCTAACAGTAAGACCTGTAGGGACAAAGGCCAGCTAAAGCAAATTGATGATGACATCGCCTCTCTCGAGGCCAGGGTATAAAAAATTGAGGAGGAGTTGGACATAACAAAAAAGAAAATTCATAATCGTAGGCCATTGGTCCTTAAGAATGTGATTTCTCTGTGGGAGGTATGTGATGATGTCAAAGAACAATGGAGCACCTTGTAAAATACCCAGCCTGATCAATCGAACTCCACATTAGCAGTCGAATTTCTCCAAAATGCAGAAACCCTCACAGGCATATAGCAAACATAATTGGAATATTATAGCCAGTTTCACCAGGAAACAATTGTTGCAGTACTTGAGTTGGGGCCTTCATTTGGAAAAGAAGGCCAAAGTGTAGCAGAAGCAACCCCACACAAAGTAGGACTAACACAACCAGGGACAGAAGAAGAAGCACCGCAAGAGGAGGAACCAACACAGCCGACAACAAGATAGATGCCAACACTTGAGATAGATTGACTCGACGCCAAGTCAAAGAACTATGGTCGGGGCCTATTGGGACCTTTGTTTTGAATTTTGGATTTTGGAGAGAAGAAAGGTCAAGAACAGGTGGCAGGGATAATGGTTTAGGTTGCGAGCTGACAGCCAAAGGAAAGGGACAAGAACTGGAAGTGAATTAGCAGTTGAGGTAAGGTGGCAGAAGAGTACAGAAGCAACCAAGCAAGGGAAATAGAAGGAAGTTGAGGGCGGATTCAACCGAATGGAACTGGCAGTGGGAATGCAGAGAAAAGGATAAAAGGAAAATATAACATGAGGAAAGAGTTGCTGATAAAGCAGGTGAGCAAGGGAACGATCTAGAGAGCAGGATCAGTTGCAGAAAGGCTAGGAATATCCTTGGCTCTACTTATGTCCATCCTTGTTAGCTGTGTTCTATGAAAATGTACTATTTGTGTATTTGATGAGCGGGCCTCGAGCCTTGTATACTCTGTCATGTACTCTCTTATATTCTAGTTAATGAAAGAAGCAGTTTGGGTTCCTTATTGTATTGTTTTGTTCCTCATGGGTTATTGAAATATTTAAATGAATGAATAGCTAGGTATTTTCTTACGGTAGCATAAGAAGAATCACAATCTTATAGAAGTACATAGAATTGAGTGTCATGAGCTATTGTTGTATTTTATTTGCATTTCCTTGATACCCCACCCAACCCCATCTAACTTCGATCATGCCATGCCTCAAGTAAGACTCCTTGCCCTCTGGTTAAGGTGAAAATGTCGATGTTGTCGTAGACTACAGTGGAGCCTTGTTGGCCCCTTGAGCTTGAACCCAGGGTCACTTCCCTACTGTCATTTTCATGCCAAGAGAAGTCTCCTATGCAGGAGAAAACCCCATTGGTGACTTGGTTGAGCTCTTATTTCAACTTAAGGGTTTCTTTATTACAAGAGATATGCAAGAGGGTAAATATGATATATATCTTCTTGTTGATGGTAATTAGATACATCATATGTCAGCAAGAAGGGTGACAGTGTAACTAGACCCATTGAAACTAGTCATAACCACCAATTCAAACGGGAAAGGGTGTAACTTGGGGCTTTGACCAGGTGGTCTCCTAAATGTTGACTTTGGTCATTTTTTTCCATCAACAAATCCTCATAGCTCATTCTTCTTAGATTTTATGATCAAGCATTTTCTAATTGATATTGAGTCGATTAAATTATTGTCTACTTGGAGGAATTGTCAATCTAATAGCCATGAAGTGTCTAGGAATTTAGAGTTATTTTTTGTTAGCAAGGTCTTTTAAACTCAAGGTGTAGTATAAATTCTTCTATGGTTGTGGGTGGGGTATATGCATGAAGTTGTGTTACAATTTTTGGCAAGTGAGGGTGCAATTTGGGTGAAAAACAACAACTCGATCGAGCAATATTTGAGCCCTTGATTGAGCTATTCGAGGGCTTAAAAAGATTGCTTGATCGAGCATAAAAAAAAATCCTTGAGCGAGCTCCTATGTAACATGAGTTTATCTATGATCTCAATCGAGCCATGTTTTTTAAATTTCCTGCTAATACAAACTAAGCATATAATTAAAATAAGTGGCTCAATTGAGCTTTAAAGCTAGATCAAGCCTCTGTTTAACCAAATTAAGGGCTCAGTCGAGGGTTTCTTAAAATATCGATCAAGCTATTTGAAATTTTATCTCAAGCGCTCGATCAAGCTACTAAAGACCTAAAAAATAGAGTCTTAGCTCCCCTTCTATATATTTCTCTGCAACACCATTTTGCACACTAGTGGACTTAAGGCATAATTTGTCCTTAGGTGGTGGAGTTGATGATGCTATATTTGTGAAGGAATCCTTTATCTAATGCATATGAATTTGACATTTTCGAATTCATATGATATTTTTTATCTAATTTTTTTAAAACATAATGCTTAAAATTTTTAGACAATTTCAAAGGGTTTGAATAAAAAATCAGTAACATAAAATATACACAATGAAATTTAAAAGAATACCACTATCTTTGTTTACAAGTCCTCTTCAAAGGGTACTCTTAGTTTTTGAATTTATTTAAATAGTTGAAAAAAATCTTATGTGAACACATTTCTGCAAAATGCAATTGAATTATTACTTCGCCAACTTCGAAAAATAATAAATAAATAAAAATTGCATAAAAAAAATTAATATGGATAAATGAATTCTCTCTGTGTATATCATGCTCATATACAATTTTTTTTTTTTTTAAATACAAATTTTACACTAAGTTATGATATGTGAACACACACATGCCTTTTAAGATGTGTGAAAATTTACAAGAACAAGCATTTCATTTAATGGAAAATTGACAAATTGTACAACACTATTTTTTTTTTGAAGAAAAATATCATTAGGAAAAAAACATAATTCTCCAGAAATTTTCTTTTTACTCTAAATCAAAATTCACAATCCTTATATGAATTTTGAGGGCTTCAATTTGATAAAAGAGTAAAATTTTGAAATTTCATCACCACATTTGGCCCAAAAATGTAACCCATCTTCATGCATTCACCCAGTGCTCTCTCTAAACATAGGCCTATTTTACTAAATTTTTATTCACTTGGAGGTTCAAGACCCATTCCTTTAATATCTAATCCTTCATGATTGGAATAAGAGGATTATCAGGCTCTTGTGATCCAAAATGGATCCTAGAAAAACCTCTAAGTCTAAAATACTTCATATAAGAGGTAAAAGGTGCGAAATGGCACAAATCCTTTGTAAATTAGAGGAAAACGAAAGTCACAGGATGTTCCCGGGAATAGCCCCATTGCAGAGATCTTTTCCTTCTGAATCTACTGCAACTTGAACTGGCTAAAATGGACTTAGGATGCAGAAGTTATCACATGCAGAAGGTGCCTAGTTTCTTTGAAAAAAGAGGCAAAATCCTTTAAAAAGGCAAAAAACCCTTGAAAAGAGGAAACCGCATTAGACCAGGGCAAAAGAGCGGATTAAGTGAAAAAAGTAAGCCACCCCAGATCGTCGATCCCCAACATATCTGGTCGGAGGAAGGCACATGTGATATAACATGGGGATCGAGCCAAGAAATATGCTAATCGCCGATATTGGTGGATTGCAATCGGCGATGACATATGGCAAGACCCCGGGCTCATGCGATATGTGATTGCGACTAGTCACTTCGCAAAATCGCATCAAAGCTACACAATGGAGCGGGGCAACACATATATATGTGCGATGCGATAGGCGGACCCGATGAGGATATGGGTGATATTGGATATATTTTGAGATCCATCAAACAACAGATTTCTATGTATTTTCACCTTTTCGTTAAATAAACTAAAAACGAAGGGAAAGCACCAATGCGATGAAACCGGACCCGAAGGGGTTTATAAAGGCCACTTCGTATTATTTCAAGTCTGAAACAAGTAGGATTTTGGGATGACGAAGGTGGTAAGTGGTTTGGGTCGGGCTCAGCCCAAGCCCATATAATGGCTGCCATGTGTCCAGGCCGAGGAGAGAGGAAACCACCCTCATCGGGTGGTTAACTCCCGTACGAAAGGGCCACCCAAAATGGAACCATAGCCGCTGGATCTGGATCTCCCAGATTAACGTTGGAGATGCGATTTTGTGCCTAATGGCGGACTCGAGAGGGTTATAGGAGTGATTTAATGGGTTTCCAGGTCCCGAAATCATGCCCGATAATGCATTTTTTGGGAATTCTCTGTGTTATGGGATTTTCCCAATTCTCAGGTTTTTGCCAGAGAAATGGCCACGATCCTTTCGTAAAAGCTCTTGATCATTGATGCACACTACAAGTGGGCGTTTTTGACAAACAATGATGCGTTTGAAGCCACAGAGCCACAGAGCCAGATGTCAGTTGAACAAACAACCTGCAGGGTAGCCAAAGAGCCACAAAAGAATGATTGCACATAGAGAAATGGCTGGGGGTAGCCAAAAAGCCGGAAGCTCACCTCAAAGGAGGTAGAGAGCTCAATTGAGAGCAAGGGGGATGTTGGAAGTAGTTGCAGAGCCAAGAGAGAGCCGAAGAGATACTGCATAGAGTAGCTGAGGGAACCTTTGTCGTCACTTGAAGTTCAAGTGAAAAGCTAGAGAGCTGAAGGTTGCAGAGGGCCAAGAAGCCAAAGCCGAAGAGCCAGAGCTAAATCTAGAGCCGAAGAGTCAGAGCCAGAGCCAAGAGCCAGAGCCAGAGACGAAAAGCTAGATCAAGAGCCAAGAGCCAGAGAGTCAAGAGCTTCAAGAGCCAGGGGATAAAATGGTGTCTGAACCCATTGTTTCTGTGTAAAACAGCAGGAGTTGAGCCAAGAGCTTGTAAAAAGGACTTATACCATAATCACAGGGAGCCTAGTTGAATTGACTAGAGCTCACAGAGATGTAGCCCAAAAGTTGTGGGTGAACTCCTAATAAATCTTGTTGTTCTGTGTGTGTTTTATTGCTGGATTGTCTCTGCTGCTTTATTTACTGTTATATGCATTTATATATCAGTTTGAGCACATTAAATTACAACACATAAATAGATTTAATAAACAACACCAGCATACACCTTTTGTTCAAGCACATTTTTAATTCCACATTGATTAATCAATAATACTTGGGAATATTTAAAGTTTTGGAAGTGGGAGAGGTTATTGTAAGTTAGATAAGAAGCCTAAGAGCCCCATTTTTAGATCATCTTGTATGCAATTCTTGGACACCCTTGGTCTAGTTAGCATCCTCTTCTTTTATGAGTCAGTTTGCTAATAATTTATCAGTTGTTAAGCAAACCTCAAAACTTTGGGAAAATAATTTCTATGTTGAGGATTTAGTTGGCATATCTGAAGTGAAAAAATAAATTAAATAATTATACAAAGAACAAAAAACTAGAAGTGTGTCTTTTGACTTATTATCAAAGCTAATATCCATCTAGGAGGAGTTGCATTCTCTTTTTCTCTAAGAGGAGGATCATTGGGGACTGAACAACAGGGAAATGTGACTGCAATTGGAGTAGAATAATGTTACAAACAAATTTTAACATTTTGAAAATTTTAGGAAGAAATAAAATACAATATGGGAGATCAAAGATGGTAATGACCACATTCTAAGGTTATTTAAGGACAAGGCTGATGAGGGTGCCTAGGTTTTCCATTCCTTCTTTTAGATTCTGCAAGGATGCCCAATATAGGATATTATATAGGTTCTTTATTGTGTATAGGATGGAGAAACGTAGCCTCTCTCAAAATATTTGAATCAACTTGTTCTACTCTACCACTATGACAAAGATTAATGCACCACTTATAGTCTTAATGGGATCTCTCTAGTTTGAGGCCCCAACTAGGGTTTACAACCTTTGGGATGAGAGTCCCATCTAGTTTTTTGGCCTGACTACCATCTTATGTTTTTATGAATGTTGATTTTTGGATGAATGGTATATGAAAGGGATACCTAAACTAAGTCCTTGATGGAATATAAGTAAAATCAACTTCAATGAAAATAATTTGAGTGAATCTGTACAAGGAATGCAACCACATATTTATCATAAGAATGTATCTCAAAGAAAGAGTGATATAAAATTCTAATTAAGATGTACGATGAGAGAAATTATACTAGCTGTTTATTATGAAATATTTTACAATCAAAACCCAACATAAAAATATGCAAAAACTAACAATAAATTCTCAAAATGATCAGAGCTTATAGCAAACAAAATAGTTCATTAACTTTCCACAACAATAAAGCAATCATATATTAATGAAAAACAATAAAGAAAAGTCTTACAATAGTCGGTAACACATGATAAGAAAGTCCTCATTTTGGCACTTTCAGGTTCTAAATATTATCATTATACATTCAATGCCAAATTATGAAGTGTCTTAAAAAATCCCAATAGTGGGAATGCATAAAGTTGAAAAATAATCCTCAAGGTAATTACAACCTTTTCCCTCTCAAGAGTTCTCCAAAAGTCCAAAAACCCAGATATTTCATCCTTACTAGAGGGTTATATTTTTACAAAGTGAGGTGACTCTTCACATTCTATGAATTTTCACCTGCTTTAATTCCTAATTTCTAATTCACTTTATTTTCTAATTTTATTTTACTCTTACATAATTACATCAAAATTCTAAAATAACCTTTTGAATAAAATAAATACCTAACTTTGTCCCAACCCGAAAATTAATAAAGCTTGCACTTGGACTTGCAACACTTAGATCACATCGATGTGCCAAGACTTATAACCTATTGCAGTTGATAGATTTTTTTTTTTTGAAATTAAGCCTTCATTTATGAAATTGTATTCACATGTATTTGGTATTAATAACTTCAAGTCAGCTTGGATCTGATGAAATAACAAAGTAAGCTTGGTATGCACCTTAGTGGGCTCTATAGGATGTTGTTCCAATGCTACTGTGGTTGGATTTATATCCTTTTCTATGAATCCTAGCTACCTTGTGAGAATTATTGCATGTATTTCATGTTCAATATCTTGCTTAGGTCTCACCTCTCCTTTGGCTCTGATGTAGAATAATTCGTGAGATTTTACTAGTGTCTCCATTATGATGTGATGTTATTAGTAGGTGTTCATGTTTCTTATCACATCCTTTTCAAGATTTTCTTGTCCTTGGATGTTGAGTCACATTCCAACTTTATCTATTTCCTGAATGAGCTCATCTTTTCTTAGCAATTCTTCTAGTAAATCAGAGTGTTCCATGCTACATACATGCATCAGATTGATGGCTAACAAGGTGTCTTTGAGTTGTAAAACTTTCTCTTTAACTGAATTTTAATTTGAGATGATTATAGAAACCACCTCTTGGAGTTTCTTGAATTCTTGGTACAACTACTTCAAAATTTCCTCTAGTGATTTATTTACCTCCAATGTTGCACTTTGATAATCCTTATCATAAGAGCTTGAAGTTGATAAAGCTTGGTTTTGTTTCCATGTAATTTCTTCCTTCGTGGGCTTTATTCAAGCTCCTATATTGCTCTTTTACATTTTCCATCAAATGTTCAATATTCCTTTTTTTGCTGAGGAAAAGGTAGTCTCGATTAAGGCTATGGCCTACATATTATCTCAATTGTTAGACACTATATTTCTTTCCCTAGTGGAAGAGAGATACATTGTAGGAGACAACGTAGAGTTGGCTGAGAGATGTATTATTTCCTTTTAGTCCCTTATTTTTATGGCTTCTTTTCAATATTTCTATGCATGAATATCAATAATTTTTATTATTCACAGTAACATATAAAAAATTCATACCTGTTGATACCATAATTTTTCCTTAATCCCATTTCATAAGTACTAGGCATAGTCATGCTCCTAAAATGTCTATTTATTTTCTTCACTTTTTGTTTTATGCATGCTTATTTTCTAGTATAATTTATAGTTCCTAACATCATGTGTAGAGAAAAAATAAACTTGTATGCTTAGCTTTCCCTAAACTGGTAATTGATCAAAGAATATCTTTCATACACAGCGAGTTTTGATGTGTGACTCCTAGAATCGAGTTTCCTCATCAATTCCTCTCAAAGGTTTGTTAAGTAGGGACTACATGCGGTTAAGGGATTAGACAAAAGCCTCTTTTCAGTGTTTTCATCTACCCTTCTAACCATATATATATATATATATATATATATATATATATATATATATATATATATATATATATATATATATATATATATCTTTCTTTTATTTTTATTAATTTTGTAACCATAAACAGATTTTCTACTTTACCCAGAGCACTTAGACTGAAGAAATTGCATAATTGAGATTAGAAATTCATTAAGAAAGCAATTATTAAATTATATACCTACTACTGATTCTTCTTCCTATGTATGTTAACATACAAATTATTCCAAAATACAAATTCCTAAAGGATCCTAATTCAATGAGTCCATTCACTTATTTGAGTATTTGAAAATAATAGGATCAACCACGCTGCTCCCAACCAATGAGTTGCTACCTCAACAATCCCCCCCAAGCCTCAGGCATGGAAAATTTTAGGGGCTAATATTCTTAGGTGGGCTAATTTTCCATGTTTTTTTCAAAAAAAAAGGATTCATTAATTTCCAGTTTTTCTAAAATTGTTTCACCAAAATTTTATAATATAAATTTATTTTACCTTAAAAATCGCCAAAATGTTATGTAGAGACTATACAAAATTATTATAAATTTGAACATTTTCACATAAATATCACCAAACATTTTACAAATTGCATATCATGGACTAGTGAGATTCGCCAAGGATTCTAAACTTTAAGATGCATTTCCATTCTTAAAATTTTCCCTAGCCTTAGGCAACCCTCTTGTTAAGAATCAATTTAGTGTTCTTTAAAAAAGTCCTCCTTGGACCCAAGTAGCGTAATGCTAGATTAGGGTCCAATAATATTATATTCTTTCCAATCCATCCTTTCTCTCCATCTAGAACCTCTATTCTCATATTTCCTTTCTATTCTACAATATCTCTTCCTATTTCCACCCATGACCTTTCACTCTTGTCATGTTTATTTTAGCGGTAAGCATCTTCTTTTTTTTAAAGATGGAGGGTTTTTCTAATTCTAACAATTGTCACTTAAAAATTGTTCTTTCTTAGACTATGATTCATTCTTAATTGTTTTCTAGCAATTGGGATCCTGACTACTTGTGTAGGATCCTTTTATATTTTCAAATAAATAATAAGTAAAATAAACAATATTTGATTCATAATAATAAATATTTACATCTATCATCAAAATGCCCACCTTTAACTTTAGCCCCATGGCTAATATCCAAACTTAAATGTCTAGATGAAAATAAAATCATAAAAGTCTAATAGGATATTATGTTCATCAATAGTACTACAATATTGAAGGTTGTAGAGGATAAAAGACATAATGCTCAGTTAAGAAAAGGGTTGAAGACTTAGATGGTAGGGGAAATCTACCCAGATGGCGAGAGTAAGTACCACATCCTTAAGTTGGGCATGTGATGGAAAGGAAGGGTTTATAGGTATTTGGATTATAAAATAAGGTATCTTGTAAAAATACTGGTTAAAGTGCAAATAAGATGAAGAAGTTCCCATCCAGGGGATGCTATAGGATAACAAAGTACTCCATTTTATGGAATTTCTTTGGAAGACATTGTAAGAGACAAAGTAGAGCTTTTGTTGAGAGTTTTCTAAAAAATGCAGAGAAATATAGAGAAATTTTAAAGTTAGATAAGACTTAAAGGAAACTTTAAATGAAGTAATGTCAAAATAGTTTTGGTTGAAACTCCTCAAAACATATTAAGCAATAAATTAAAAATTGGATAAAATATAGAAGCAACCCATAACATCAAAAGAGAATTGATTTGATTCTTCGAGATCCATCACAATTTTTTATTATGCCCAAAATGAATTGGAACAATAAACAAGTTCTACAGGGAAGGTTAGTCCCTACCACTTATGTTAGAAATTATTCTCTTAGAAAATTTTCATATAAGATGGTTGTGTCCAAATTAACTTAGTATCATTTGATGGACCCACCAAATCTGAGCTTGAGAGGTAATTGATAGAGATTTAATAGAGTTAAGGAAAATTGCTACAAGAATGCTAGAAATCTAAAATGGGTATGTGTTGAAAAATAAGCTTTTAATAATCTTGAAAATAGATACTTCTAAAATGGGTATGTATTGAAAAAAAGGCCTTTAATAATATTGAAAATAAATACTTGTTTTTCAAAGTTAAATTTTATAACTTGTATGGGGTGTAAGGACACACATAAATTTTGGTCGAGAATAACCACTAGTAAACTTCACATTTACATTTTTACTTATACTGGTTGAGGAACAAATAAATAATTGTGGATAGTGACTGGTAATTTTATATTTATTTACATCTTATTTTTATCCATTTTTATGCAAAAACTTGGTTAACTTATAGTACCCAGTGAGTGATGAAAAATATGTTATTTACCTAAATATGAGTTACTTTCAAGGATTTAAATCTTAACCAACCTAGATTCATCTTAACTCTAAATCCAGCAAGGCCCGAGAAAGATCAAATCTCTTCATATGTAAACATAGTGAAAAAAGATTTGATCCCTGTAAGAATTTGATAGATCCAAATTATGATAAGTTTAGATTAATTTAATTATTATTTAAAATTATAATTATAAATTTTATTATTTTATTTTATTTATATTTTTAATATATTATATAGATAATACTAATTAATTATTGTCAAACCCTATCTCTCAAGGTGAAAACTTATGGTATTGAATGTAAAAATTAAGAAAACGTTTGAGCCTGAAGAGGTTTAATCCCTCCACTGGATAAATACATAGTTAAAATGTATTAGATTGGTTAATATAATTACTAATAAGTGATATGTTTCTGTCATATACATTTTGTAAAAGGTAATAATTGTATTGCCAAATGTAATGCGTATATGGGATCTATACGAGTGACAATAACAAAATCAAATGTTATACTTTAAATATATAACCTTATCGATCCCAATTTCATTATTATCGTTACAATAGAAAGTAGTAAAACATTTAGAGTTCTGTTATCTGCTTTCATACTTCTAATCATTATGGTTTAAATGATGTCTTAAATTTGAGTTGTGGTGTAACTCCACTTCGGTGTGGATCTTGAGATTATTGCAAAACTATTGAGTCTTAATATTATTGTAGAATTATTTACACAGTTAACAACATTAGGAAAATGGATTTTATATGTTTTTAGGAATTTCAATCTTTTTATGGAAAGAAGAGAAACCATGGAATACGGTATAAGTCATTATTAACTGACAAACAAGTTCACAAAATCACATAGCTCTAGCATGTTACATAGGAAATATAATCCCCTCGACAGAATGGATTTTATATGTTTTTAGGAATTTCAATCTTTCTATGGAAAGAAGAGAAACCATGGAATACGGTATAAGTCATTATTAACTGACAAACAAGTTCACAAAATCACATAGCTCTAGCATGTTACATAGGAAATATAATCCCCTCGACAAAATTAAGGCAACAAATATTTTTTCATGACCAACAATGTTGATTTCATGATAATACTCTTTGCTAAAGTTATAGTAAGTCATTTTTGTGCAAATAATTAAAGCCATTTAATGCACGTAGTTAGAAAACTGCTCAAACTTATGAAAAAGGATAAATATAAAATCCCGAAGTCATCACCTAAAATCCTAAAATTATAGAAAGCCTAAAATTGCATAACTTATTATCGAGGAAGAAATAAAAGTATTCCAAAATTTAGTTAGAACGAAACCAAATCTAATTATAACCTATTCATTGATGTCGAATGCCATCAATTGACAAGCTTATTACTAAGAGAAGAAGACTCTATAAGCAATGTGAATCTTTCTTATGGAAGGTTCCCAAGTTTTGGTTAACTCTTTGATTTTTTATTTGTTGGAACATTCTTGTTAACTTATTTTTGTTTGGAACATTCTCATTAGCTATATTATTTTGTTTTATGTAGCTTGATTGAGTATTTTATAATGTTTACATGATACGACGTGACAATACATTACACCTCTTATAAAGTGGGTTGGAGAGCACCTATGGCCGCAACTATAACCAACATGGATCCATCTTAACCTGGATCTATCAAGCACCAAGAGGGATCTGATCTCTCGAGGCGCAAACCTCTTTTTTTAGTGCAAAACATGAGGAAAGGTTTTCACCTCGAGAGATTTGACCCCTCTCGATGCTTGATAGCTCCGAGTTAAGATGGATCTAGGTTGGTTATATAATACTATATAATATTTTTATTTGTATCTAGGTGTCTATTCCTCATTCCCTCTCTCTATCTCACTCCCCAAACATATGCACTCTCTCTCCATATCTATCTATCTCTCTCCCCCTCCCTCTTCCTCTTCACCTCTTTCTCTTCCCTCCCGCTCTCCTCTCTCCCTCATTCTCTCTCCGTCGCTCCCTTATCACTCCCTCTCTCTCTCTACCTTTCTCCCTCTATGTCTTTCTTCATCCTTCCCTCTCTTTCCCCATCCAACTCCATCTCTCTCTCTCTCCACCTTTATCACTATCTCCCTCCCTCTCCCCTTCTCTTTCTCCCTTCCATATTTGTGCCTCCCTCTCTCCCTCTCACCCTTCTCTCCCTATCTCTCTCCCCTCCTCTTCTCTCTCTTCCCTCCTCTCCTCTCCCCATCACTCTCTCTATGTCTCTTCCTTGTCACTCCCTCTCTTTCTCCACCTCCATCTCTCTATTTCTTTTTTTTCCTCCTTCTCTCACCCCCCCCCCCTCTCTCTCTCTCTTTCTCTCTCTCTTTGACCTCCAATTTTGTCAATATCTCCTTCCCTCTCTCCCCCTCCCCTCTCTTCCCTTCACTTTGCTTGTTGTGCTTGGATCCTTAGTTAAGATGGATCTATGTTGGTTCTTACTAATACTATTTGTATTGTATAAATTTCACATCTTTAAATATAAAAGTATTCTCAATTTTAATTTGATTAAAACCTTAATTTAATTTCTATGAAAATATTTTTAGTAGTTGTGAGGATAGAGGGTTTAGATATATCTCAAAATTAATTATAACCTTTTTCTTATTAGCTTAAATTAAAAAAATGTTATAAAATTAAATTAAAATAAAATATTTTTATTGTGAATAAGTTATAGTTTTTGGGCATGTGGTATTGATAAGCCATGGTATTGAGAACAAAGCCTATTTACAAGTTAATAATATCCATGGTAAAGTGGGGGTGAATATGGATGGTTAGTAATCTTGTCATATTGTTATAAAATATTTTGATTGGGAAATAAGTTATGATTTTTTGGCATGCGGTATTGATAATTGTAACAAAATCTATTCACAAGTTCATAATGTCAATGGCAAAGTGGGGTGAATATCCATGATTAAGAATCTTGTTATATTGTTAAAAAATATTTTGAATGTGAAATAAGTTATGTTTTTGGGGCATGTGGTATTGATAAGCCATGGTATTGGCCCATGGTTTTGTAACAAAGCCTGATTTTTACAAGTTAATAATATCCACAGTAAAGTGGAGGTGAATATCCATGGTTAAGGATGTTGTCATATTGTTAAAAAATATTTTGGTTGTGAAATAAGTTATGGTAATTGCCCATGGGGTATTGGTAATTCATGGTCTATTCACAAGTTAATAACAAAAACAAAATATAACAAATTGAATTTTAGTGTTTTTATTATTAATTGAGCCAACATTTAAATATTTTCACTCACCGCTAATCACTTTTTTTTTAATTAAACTGATATTTAGAATTGTTTACATACTTACATTACATACACATCTACTCTATGCAGAAAACATTTTTTTTTTTTATTAAACTGACATTTAAAATTGTTTACAAACTTACAATACACCTACACAAATACTCAATGTCAAAAAACAAAATATTAAAAAACATAACATAAATAGACAATTATATCCATAAATTATGAAGAAAAAAAAATTGTAAAAAAAATTATTTGTAAAAATTATCCATAACATTATCTTATATAAATGTTGCAATAAAACTTTTAAATCATAATGAACAAATATTTGGAAAATATCTATTTTTAATAATATTGGAAAAAAATTAAACATTTTAAGTTACATTTCTTCCATAAAACTTTTACCTAAAATTTTCAAACTCATGGTATCCTTTTTTTTTTTTTCCCAAAATTAGTGGGATCATAGATTCCCACACCGATCGTATCAAATTTTTTTCCCAAGATTAGTGGGATCAGATATTCCCACACCGAACGTTCACTCCAAGTTAAAGAAAGCTTTATACCGTAGTGAATAAACCAACCAAGTCTTAATTTTTGTGATTCCGCGGCAACGTAAACCAACCAAGTCTTAATTTTTGTGATTCCGCGGCAACGTCCCAGTCGATTGACATCTTCCCTTTCTCTGATTTTTCTATGTTACCCCGTTCTCCGATTGACGTCTTTTCTTTCTCTGATTTTTCTATGTTACCTGCATGTCTATTTTTCCATTCACAATATAAATGGGTAATTAGGTAATTAGTACTCAAGTGACATGTATAAATAAACATATAATATAAAGGAACTACAAACTTTTTAATTGTAATATTGGCTCATGGTATTGTAACAAAGCTTGATTTTTACAAATTAATAATATTCACAGTAAAATGGAGGTGAATATCCATGATTAAGAATGTTGTCATATTGTTGTGAAGTCTATTCACAAGTTAATAACAAAATCAAAATATAACAAATTAAATTTTAGTGTTTTTATTACTTTAACTTTTTATTATTAATTAAGTCAATATTTAAATATTTACACTCATCCCCAATCAATTTTTTTTTTATTATTTAGAATTGTTTACATACTTATATTACACCTACACATCTACTCTATGGACAAAGACAAATTTTTATTTTTATTTTTTAATTAAGTTGATATTTAGAATTATTTACATACTTACATTACACCTACACATCTGTTCTATGCAAAAAAATAAAATATTAAAAACCATAACATGAATATGACAATTATATCCATAGAAAAAAATTGTAAAACTTATAGATGACATTGTCTTATGCAAATGTTACAATAAAAATTTTAAATAATAACCCTATCAAATATTTCAAACTATTTATTTTAATAATATTGAAAAAAAATTAAACATTTTAACTCACATTTCTTCCATAAAACTTTTCCCTTAAATTTTCAAACTGATGGTCTCCCTTTTTTTACCGAAATTAGTGGGATCATGGATTCCCACACGGTTCGTATCATTTTTTTTCCCGAGATTAGTGGGGTCAGATATTCCCACACCTAACGTTCACTCCAAGTTGCTCCCGGAGAAAAAAAGTTTTATACCGTATTGAATAAACCAACCGAGTTTTAATATTTGTGATTCCGCGGCAACGTGCCTGTCGATTGACGTCTTCTCTTTCTCTCTTTCTCTGATTTTTCTATGTCACCCAATAATTCACGCACGCGACATGTATAAATGGACATACAACATAAGAGAGTTCGCAGGCTTTCCAAACATTGGAACTACAAATCTTTTAATTGTGTGATCTCTGTGACGCCAGAAATGGATAAAGGTGTTACATTGCTTCTGTGGTTTGTGACGGCAACCATACTAGCGCTGGCCACCGTAAGTGCCACCACAGCTACTCATTATTCCCATCAACATGAAGATCCGTATGACCGCGTGGGTGGGAATTCAGATTTCAATGACTATGTTGGTTTCAATGAAGGCGATTTGGGCGACGCTGAATTTGGGCAATTTTCATCATCAACCATGGATGCCGAAAATAGAGACGTGGAGGCTCTTTTGTCTTTCAAAGATGCCATCACATATGATCCAACTGCTTCTCTGTTCGACTGGACGGCTGACAATGCAGAAAACGTATGCCAGTGGACGGGGATTTCTTGCACGTACACAGAGAGAGTTGTTGCCATAAAGCTTTCTCAATTATCTTTGTTAGGTGTCCTTCACCCATCTCTATGTAACCTCTCTTTACTGAGGACTTTGGATCTTTCTCAAAATTTTTTGACAGGTGTGCTCCCCCCATCTTTATGTAACCTCTCTTTACTGAGGACTTTGAATCTTTCTTACAATGGTTTGACAGGTGTGCTCCCCCCATCTCTATGTAACCTCTCTTCACTGAGGACTTTGGATCTTTCTCAAAATCATTTGACAGGTAGAATTCCGCCAGAATTTGGGCAATTTAAAGTGCTCGAAATACTCAAATTGTCGGAACTCCTTGGAGAGTTGTCGGGACTCCGTGGAGAGATCCCATCAGCTCTCGGGAATTGCAGTCAATTATGGTTCATCGACTTCAGCTATAACAACTTCAGCGGGAGAATTCCATTGGAACTTGGCTATCTGCGCGACTTAGAGTACCTGATCCTGGGTTCCAACCATTTGGAGAATAGCATACCTGCATCTCTCGGAAACTGTGGAAATCTTGTGCACCTCGATTTACGTTTCAACAACCTGGAGGGATCCGTACCCATGAGTATATTTCGGCTTCCCCTTTCCATTTTATATCTTGGTTCTAATATGTTGACAGGGACCTTACCGGAAGCCATTGGCAATCTGACCCACTTGAACTACTTAGATCTTAGTGGAAATCGCTTCACTGGGAAATTACCTGAAGCGATTGGCAATTTGAGCTCCCTCACCTCCTTAGATCTTTCTGCATTATTTTCAAATGGTTCGACAGTAAGGATACCTGACTCCATTAATAGATTAAGTGAATTGATCTCCCTATCATACTGTGGAAATGATCTCGGAGGACGGATACCTGAATCCATTACTGGATTGAGTCAATTGACCTACCTATACCTTTCTTCTAATCGTCTCACAGGGGGCATACCTGAATCCATTACCAACTTGACTAAATTGACCCACCTAGACCTTAGCACAAATAAAATCAGTGGGAGCATACCTCATTTCATTAGCAACTTGAGTTACTTGACCACCTTAAAGCTGGGAGACAATGCCTTCACCGGGAGCTTATCTGAAGCCATTGGCCATTTAAGTACTTTGATGGAGTTAAATTTAAGCTCAAATAGCCTCGTAGGGAAAATCCCTGAATCCATTGCCGGTTTGAGTCAATTGCAGCTCCTATCTCTTGATAACAATAATTTCACAGGGACGATTCAAGCAATTGGCAATTTGACACGTCCAATTCAGCTAACAGTTCTGTTGCAAGTATATCTATCAGGCAACAATTTTAACGGCAGTATCCCAGAAAGTTTCTGTAAGTTAAATTGGCTTGGAAGTTTAGATTTGTCAGAAAACAGGTTAGAGGGATCCATTCCCCAGTGTTTTGGCAATCTTCAATCTCTGTATAACTTGGTATTAAGCAACAATTTGTTGTCAGGCCTGCTACCACGAACATTAAATAACATCACTGATTTATGGAGGTTGAAGGTCCACAATAACTTCTTTAATGGAAATTTGGATATACTGTTTCCAATTCATATGGAAATTTTCTCTGCATTTTCAAATAGATTTTCTGGAGATCTACCGGCATCTTTATTTAATTGCAGTCAACTTCAGCTGTTGGATTTAAGAAGAAACATATTGACAGGTACACTCCCAGAATATCTAGTCTTTCTTCCTGAGTTAAAGGTTTTAAGCCTAGGTTATAATAATCTTCAAGGTGTTTTACCTTCATGGATTACAAATCAATGGAAATTGCAAGTGTTGGAATTATCCAACAATAAATTTAGTGGAACAATACCATCTAATCTTTTTAGATTAGAGGGATTCCAAATCAATGGATCTTCACAATTATTTTCCAATACATTATATGCAGAGGTAAATAATACATTATATGCAGAGGTGGAGATGGATATGAAAGGACATCAATATATCTACAATTACATATTGCTGACAAACACAGTAATTGACTTGTCTAGCAATGATTTTGTAGGGGAAATACCAGCAAGCATTGGAAGCTTGCATAGCTTAAGATTGTTGAATTTATCAAGAAACCATTTAGAGGGAGAAATCCCTAAATCTCTTAGTGAGATATCTTTTTTGGAGCAGTTGGACTTGTCTGTAAATAACCTCAGCGGGATGATTCCTCAAGAACTGTCTAAACTATCCATGCTGGCATCTTTCAATTTTTCATGGAACAACCTATGTGGGCCAATCCCAATAGGAACTCAGTTTGACAACTTGGATGTCACTATATATGAAAGCAACAAGTGTCTATGTGGCAATCCTTTACAGCCATGTAAGAGAAAGCAAGTGACACCAGTGACAGTGGCTACACAGGTTCCAGTGAATTCAAAATGGTTTGATCAAGTGGATGAGAAAATTTCTCTGAATGCATTGGGGTTGGGATTCGGAATTGGATTCGTAGGAGTTGTTTTTGTGATACTCACATGGGAGAAAGCTAGGAATTGGGTAGTGCCTCCTAATAGACGACCCTTCTATGGCGTGTATAGATTTCCTACATAAAATTCCCATCATGCCAAATAGATAGTTGATAAATAAAAATACATAAAGATAGTCGTGCTTCAATAAAGGGACTTCAGGGTTGAGATGAAACCCTCCCTCGCTCTTGATGTATGTTTGCATAATTAAACAGTTTGATGCTATAATTTTCTAGTTAGGGTTGCTTATTCCATGTTAAAAGGTTATTTTAGGTAATGAAAAAGATTAAATGTGGAACATTTTGGTTCTATTCATGCTCTAAGGAAATAAGATTTGAATATATGATGTATTATTGATATTTGTTCAATGTATACTTAATATATGGTTTCATATATGAAAATTCCTTTATTATTCATGGTTACATGCTATTAGTTGGTAGTGATTCCATGGTTTTATATAAGTGATCATATTATCACACATTTGAAAAAAAAAGTTGGACTAATTTTGGTGAATTAGTGAATGTATTAATTACATGTTCTCCAAAATATTCAATTCGTCTTATTCTTATATCTCAATTCAATTTCCCAATTTAATATGCATGAGGCTTGGTAATCCACCAACCCATTATTTCTAAAGAATATCAAAAATATTTTTGTAATGATTTCTCTACTTGTAACATAAATAAATTTTAAGTAATTGAATATCTTTAAGTGTAGGTCCAAGAGGTAAAAAATTGACACCATTGTGAGGGACAAAGTCCAATTGTTGAGATCTAGTAGATTGACTAAAATGACTTGAATAGGGAATTTATATGAAGATCTCATTCTCATTTGGGGACTCCACAAAGGAATGAAACAATGTTCTTAAGTATTTTTAAGTCACATGTTGCACGTATACATGAGGAATCAAGATTGAAGGCATTTGAATACTAACTTGGTGAATCCAATGGTATTGAAATAGGGTACCATTGTAATATGTTTTAAAATTTCCATATAAATCATTTATGTTGAAGATTTGAATCTGAAGAAACATGTTATTTCCCCACAGGAGGCCAAGTGATATCCTTTATCTAATTTATCCCTTATCTAATTTCTTGAGTATCTTAGGATTTTTGAATGAGATCCTATCTCCTTATTGGGATGATAACATTGCAAAATTCCATGGACATGTCCATTCAACTACATTTCATAAACATTCTCATAAAAACTATTTCATATATTGATGTTTTTACACGAGGATGTCATGATGAGAATGTTTGTATGTATCTTTGAAGTTTTTTCCAAAACATGGTTTGAAAGGCTTGGTGGAAAGGAAATGTGCTCATTTGAAATTTTATTCAAATCATTGCATAGACATTTGGATCTTAGTTATGAAGAAGAGGAAATGATTGAAAAGCTTGTTGATGAGCCACCTATGTATGAGATTTTGATTCTAGGTGAGAAGAAGTTTGATGAAGTTCTTAATGGAAAATAATACATTAAATACTATGCATTTCATATTGTTTCAAAAGAAACATACTTTGATGATGATGTACACTTACATGAGGACATTCTAGTAGCCATTACAACTTCGAGGGACAAGGCTTTGGTAAGTTATGTTGAAACTTCTTTCAAAATTGATAAAAATGATGAAATTTTTGAAATTTTAAAGGAATCGATCTTGTGGAAAAACCATTGGAGGATGAATAAATTACACGTTCTTTTTCTAGCTCATGTGATGAACAATATGGTACCCAAGAGGATGATGATATTGTCATTCATTTTGTGATTGCTAGATATAAATGAGATGCGAATTTCTAGTTTTTTATGGAGACATTATCTATGACATGGATGGTGAGAGTTTGATAGGTGAAGCCATGAATTGGAACCTTTCTTTCCCGACCAACCTTGAGAACCTCCTAAGGAAGAACAAAGACGAAATTGCTAATCCAATTTTTTTTTTTTTTTTTATACTAGGAAACCAAACTATGTTGAGCTATAAGATGCATTATCTATTTTTAATCAACATCTAAGTGTCTTTTTCCTTGGGAATTGTTTTTGATATATTGAAAGGAGCATTTTCATCACACTATACAGGCATAAACTTTCCATTAATAAGCATCTTCATCTTGTACCTAATTTATGCATAAAAAATCAGCAAGGGAAGGAAATTTTAATGCTTAGACTATATGTTTTAGTTAGTGACATGCTCAACCATTGATGTATCATGGTTTTTTTTCATCCTTCCAAAAGAGGGAATCAAGCCTCAAGTCATGAGATGATTTACTTTTCCACATCTAAAATTTTGTGGCACACTTCATGTGGATGTTTGATAGAGCATATCAAAGAGAAGCATCAAAATTTATATAACTTATCTAGGAGTTGTCTTCTAAAACCTTAGTGTGAAACACTATTATAGATGACTTTACATGGTATTGAAGGAAGTTGATTTTTGGAGAATATACACTAGTCTTTAGAAAGGCAATTGGTACTGCATGGAGGTGATTCTTAACTGCATGATTGATTGTCCTGTTTATATATTGAAGGAAATAACCATACCAACCTTAACAAAAAATTCAAAATAGTCATGAAGTATCACATCAACCTTGGTGTAATATTCATGTTTTATATTGTATTTGGTAGCTTACTCCACTCTTCATCCATACTATGATTGAGTTTCAAGCCTATGCTTACAACATGTTTGATATAACATTGTTTTGGTTTTCTTTTCAAACACAAGGGGAGATAGTATATTGAGGTGATGTGGTGATTGCACTGCTTCTTTGATTTCACTTATAATTTTCATCTTCCTATTATAGACTAGGGTAGAAAGAATATTCTTAATGTTCATCAACAATAGATTTCATTTATGCTCTCTTTCGAATTTTGAGCTCATGCATTTATTTGCAACACCCATTGAGAATGAGTAATTAGATGGATATTCTCAAGTTGTTCCAATGAATTGGGATTAAATATAATTTGTACTATGTGATGGGGATATGGAATTTTTCATTTATCCCATTTTGGAGAGTTAGCCCTTCGATTCACCTTGCATGTAAAACAAATATTCTAGAGTTATATTACACTCCACTACGACGTGTAGTCCTAATATGTAGCTAATTATTACCTATTGAAAATCATGGTTAATTTAAATCACATTTTCATAGGCCTTTATTCTCTTAATAACATAACATATCCTTGGAGCTCAATGGTAATGACAAGTTGCAAGAAGAGACTTGGGATATATTGATGGATACCTTTACAAAGACACTTCATCTGTGAGGTTATGTACATTTGACACAAATTTAGAGGCATGGTTACATGGCGTAGACTATATTTTGTTGCATAATTGATGGTGACCCTTATGCCTTAGTTATGCGAAAGACACTAGAACACATAGATGGAGGATGTAAATGAACAATAAAACCCTAAGGGATGAAAACCTTACCTTAGGAAGAATTAAATTTGTAGAATTTTACTTGTAGATTCAAATTGCTTATGTAATATGCTAGGACAAAAGATTTGAGTCTCCTCTACTCATGAGTGGAAAAAAAAATGATTTATGAAAAAACTAAGCAGAAAAGGAAAAATTTCAATCACACATAACACAATATTTTTCTAGGGAAAGCAACTAATCAAAACCCCTACTATCTATATCGCATTAACCAGAAGATATGAGAAGAAATAAAGTGCTTGTTCAACCCGAAAAATGTTGGCACAAGTACAAACTATATCCCTGCTTCACAACCCAACTCAAGCCAACACTTAGCCAAATATGCTGACTTCCAAGCCCCTAATTCCTTTCCCTCAGAAGCTCCACGCATAAAATTGTGCTTCTTATTGCTTAGTCTCACCAACTCGTGCTCACCAAAACAATGATTAAACTTGTGCCTCCATTGCTCCTTTTAAAGGACTTCTTTTCACTGCATGCACCACCTATACAATTTGATGATTATACAACTAATATTACACTTCACTTTAACTCCAATCTCAACTAGGTCTTCCTCAAAACTAACACGGAACAACTATTTATAGCGAATTATCAGTTATATGATTGATCACTACATGTGAATTAAATCTAATTTAATTCACTGGACCTCTTACTAGTTCCTCCATCAGATAGAACTAGTTAAATTGATTTTAACTCAAATAATTAAGTTAAATAATTACAACTCAAAATAAACTGCAACTGGACCCCCTAAAACTTAGGGAGAATTCTACATGCCTCTAGTTTGACCCTCAACTCAAATTGATTGAGCTAACTAAGTCTTCCTAACTTAGTTAACTCGTACAAGTTGTCATGTGATGTGGAATTACAATTTGCTTCTAGTTTAATTAAGGGAAAATTAAATTAGAAGCATCTTCTTGTTGCCATTTTCAATATTTCTTGTTGAAAATTTAAACGCACCCTCTCAACAAGAAAGGAATTCAACTCTATCCTGATCTGGTACCTTTGGAATGTTTTGCATGCAACACTTCTCTCTAATGTTGTTGCTACTACAACTTCTGAAACTGAAAAGGCATCCAAACTGAATCAGTATGATGCATCTATCACTAAAGTCTCTGACTACTGCTAGCTACTGCATTGACTACTGATAACTTTGTGTTGTTGTTGACTCTGCGTTGTGTCATTTTCACTACTACTAACTCTGCTCTGCGCTCCCCAGTATATGATTGTTGCTAATCATCTCCTCTATCACTCTAACATCTGACTACATCAATCACCACTAGTCCATCCTACTACTTTGTACTGTGGGCTCCCGTAGTAAGGTAATGATCCATGAGACAAGACATCTCAATGGACGTTGCTCAAATTTCTGAACTCTTGGGACTATTACTTCACATCACCCCACCTCTCACCTAGAGGTACGACCTCATGTGCTCCCTCTGCCCACTTGGCTCGAAATTTCCCCCTACTGGAGGTCTATGCTTGAGTGGATTCCTCCACTCGGTCTCCTCTTTTCTTCTCTAATTGTAGCTTCTCCACAACTTTCTGAGCTGCATGTTAAGAGGTAATTCATTCTCCATCTCAACCACTGAGTCTCTAACCTATACCTTGCTTCTCAAAGCTTTGCATGCATCTTCGGCCTCAAGAGAATACAAGTTTTTGACTCACACACTGATTTGTTTCATCTATCTTGTGGTGATGTGTCTAAGGAAAACCTTCCCTTTGTTAAATATCACATCGTCTACTCACTCTGGAAACTCAGGTCTGCGTTGTAACTGTCCTACCATCACAAAATTTTCTTAAAAAATAGTTGATTTTAAATCGACGATATTTCCCTCATCCGAACTTCGATTCTGCCAATTTTTTTTTGAATTTGGGTATTTTTTTTTGCAAGGAATCCATATCTGCTATTTGTTTTTGAAAATTTTGCATAAAATTTTTCAGATCTATTGTGCAAACTCGCCCACCAAAACATTCTTGCTCTAATACCATATAGATTTTTACTTGTAGATTCAAACTTCTTATGTAATATGCTAGTACAAAAGACTTGAATCTACTCTACTCATCAACGAAAATAAAAATTGATTGATGAAAACACTAAGAAGAAAAGGAGGAATTTTAATCACACATAACACAAAAAAATTCAGGGGAAAGCAACTGCTCAAAACTGCGACTATCTATATTGCATTAACCAGAAGATATGAGAAGAAAATATAATGCTTGTTCAACCCGAACAATATCTGCACAAGTACAATCTATCTCACTGCTTCACAACCCAGCTCAAGCCAACACTTAGCCAAATATGTTGCCTGCCAAGCCCCTACTTCCTTGCCCTCACAATCTCCACGCAAAAACTTGTGCTTCCTATTGCTTGGTCTCATCAACTCGTGTTGACTAAAACAATGATTAAACTTGTGTCTTCATTCCTCCTTTTAAAGGCCTTATTTTGACTGCATGCACCACCTGTACAATTTGATGATTATACAACTGATAGTACACTTCCCTTTAACTCCAATCTCAATTGGGGCTTCCTTAAAACTGACATGCAACAACTATTTATAGCAAATTATCAGTTATCTAATTGATCGCTGCATGTGAATTAAATCTAATTTAATTCATTGGACCTCTTATAGTTCCTCCACTAGTTAGAACTAGTTAAATTGATTTTAACTAAAATAACTAAGTTAAATAATTACAACTCAAAATAAACTGCAACTGGACCCCCTAAAACTTAGGGATAACTCTACATGCCTCTAGTTTGAACCTCAACTCGAATTGACTGACCTAACTAAGTCTTTCAGACTTAGTTAACTCGTACAAGTTTTCATGTGATGTGGAATTACAATTTACTTCTAATTTAATTAAGGGAAAATTAAATTAGAAGCCTCTTCTTGTTGCCATTTTCAATATTTCTTGTTGCAAATTTCAACATAATTTATGATTTATGAAAAGCTAAGGACTAGACATAGCCCTAGTAAAGGGATTCCCTACCTTACAAGTGCTTAGAGCATGGCATGTGGCAAGACAAAACTAGAGGAGAAAAACACCTTATCTTGGAGGAAGGCCACTCATGATACGTGGTGAAGAAAAAAACTAAAGAGCCAATACCTTACTTAAAATGATGATATGTAATGCTTGGATGGAAAATTAATTACCATTTGATGTGGAACATCCCATTCCATTGGTAAAAAGATTTTTTTTTGCTGCAACATGGATATACTCCATTTAAGAGGGGTTTTGTACAAGAAGGTATTTAAAGCATATTAAAATGACTTTATGGGGATTTACATATTATTCAAGACATATACATATTGGAGTCATGTCTCCCATTTGAGTGGAACTTTTCACTTTTAGAAGTGTTTTTCACATTTTTTTTTCCCTTTTAAACATACTATTTTGTTATTTCGTGGAATCAAAAAATGTACAGAGCAACAAGTTGGAAGAAATTCTCAACAGAACACTAATGAGTTGCATAAAAGAAAATATGTAACCATGAGATTTGGAAACCAACTTGAAACATGTAGTTGTTAACTAAGGGATTTATTACAATAAGACTACAACTTAAACAACATTAAAACTAGATGAGTTTCCTTTTACATTCAAAAAATCTGCAACAAATATTGAAATACTTGAAAGCATATTAGCAAGCAAAAATGAATAGCAACAAAACTGAAATTAACACAGAGAGTCCATCAACTAGTTTGATCAAACTTGGAGAAGTCTCTTTAGGAGTTGTTGTTGAATTGTTATGTCTGCCCCTGAAATATGCAACTCAATTTAATTCATGTGAACAATAGGAGTTTCTTTGATGCTTTGGATTTTGTTTTCTATGTAATCTTCATATATAATGATGTTTTGGTCCATATTTAAATATTTTTTGGAAATTTTGTCTGATGTTCTATTGAACTCCCTATAGATATGTTGAAATATGATAGAATGAAAAAAGGATTTTAATTCTTAAGTTCTTGGTTTCTAGGCTTAAAGATTTAAGACCTATAGTTGAGAAGAACCTATCACTCAATCTATGACACATTTTGAATCCCCAAGAATTTGAATCTTTTTTATATCATAGATATTGGCAAGTGTCATGAGAGCCCAAAATGCAATCAGTTCAACTTTAATATTTGTCCCAAAACCAATGCCTATTATGAAGTGGAAAAATCTATTAGCATTTATTTTTATCATGCCCCCTCCTCCATAGACCCTCACTTGGGTAGCTCTGTCAAAAAAACCAATAGGGATCTCTTGAAAGATAAAGGGACATTAGACTCTTCTCTGGGATTTTAAATTTTGCTAAGGAAGATATTCCGTAAAGAGGGAGATGATCCTTGTTTATTGGAGGAGAATACACATATTTTCATTGTTGAAAATTACCTTGTTTCTTAGGAGCCATATACCCCAGGTAACGAAAATAGGCAGGGCTTTGATATGTTTGAATTTATTCGGCCATAAAATAGAAACTCTTCAAAAGTATTCCTGCTCAAGTCTTCTTTTATATTTAGAATTTGAAATGTTGTCTTCCAAATATTCTAGGTAGCAGGAAAGTTAATTAGCAAATGGTCTACTGATTCTTCTTGCTTTCTACAAAAAACACATCCATTAGGACCCACAAAGTCCCTTTTTAAAAGGTTATCCTAGGTCAAGATATTATTATGGAGAACCATTCAGCTGAAGCATTTTAATTTAATAAGAATTGGCCACTTCCAAATAAGCGTATTCCACCATCTATCATTGTTTGTTATCTCAGAATGAGTTATTTCTTTGTAGGTTGATCATGCTTTGATCTTCCCTCCTGAATCCTAGCTCTAGAATAGAGTATCCATGGAATTAGTGAGCCACACTTCATTGATGTTTAATTTTTTCATGAAAGAGCTCCATTCAGTATTTGTTTGAAGGTTAGGATGCCGCAGTTTTCCTAATGTTGTGAAAGTAGAAGAGACCTTTGGAATAAATACATTGTCTTAGTTTAGCGGACAACTTGTAAACTCGTTCCCCATCTATAAAAGGGTCCTTGCCAAGGATGAATTTCTCCAATTTAGAAGTGTTTTTCACCTTTAAAAAGGGCTTTGGGGTTAAAGAACTATTGAAAATAGCAACAAGAAATGTTAAAAATAACATCAAGAAAAATCCTAATTTAATTTGTCCTTTAATTAAATTAGGAATTAAATTGTAATTTCAATTCTCATAGAAACTTGTAATAGTTAACTAAGTTAATTGACTTAGTTAGCTCAGTTAATTCAAGTTGGGAGTCTAACTAGAGTCATGTAGAGTGTCTCCTACTTTTTAGGAGCCCTAGTTGAGTTTACTTTGAGTTGTAATTATTTAATTCAGTTTAACTAAGTTAAATTCAGTTAAACTAGTTTCAATTGATGGATTAATTAGTGGGAGATCCAATAGTCGAGTGTAATCTTCCGTAGTGGGTTGTAACCAACACTGCTCAACCAGTAAACTAAATATTCTCTCATAATTAAATCATGCATGTCAAATCATAGAAGGACCCAGTTGATATTGGAGTTCAGGGATAATGTACTATCAGTTGTATAATCATCCAAATTGTACAGGTGGTACATGCAATCAAATGAATGCCTATGAGGATTGCACAATTCATATTTGTGTAATTTCCCAACTAAATATGGGCTAATTCCCTAGGAAATTGTGTAAGGAAATAGAGACATGGGCAAGTAAGAAATTGGCTACATATTAACTTGAGATTGTCTGGGAAGTAGTGAGATAGATAGAGATAGTGCAAAGGTTACTCGAGCTTGAGAAAAGCATTGTAATATTCTCATATTTTTTATTAATGTGATATACATAGAGCAGGGGTTTTTAGATATGGCTTTCCCTAGAAAATTATTGTGTTATGTGTGATTGAATTCTTTCTCTTTTATGATTTGTGATTTCATCAATTGTTTATTGTTTCCACTGATGAGTACAGTAGATTCAAGTCAATTATTTTAGCATATTAAAATATGTAGTTTGAATCTACAAGGAATTTATACATGGTATCAGAGTTGAGATCACTATAGAAGAGGAGAATATGAGTTTGTCTTTTGCAGGAGAAATCGAATTTGTAGTATCATACTTTAGAGCCAACATGATGTCGTTCTATGGGTTGAGACTCAAATATGCCCTTGAGGGTAGTTGAAAATATGGAGAAGGGTGATATAGTACTGAATTACTTGACCAAGTTCACCCAATGTCGGGATGAGCTTGCAGGAAGTCTCGGTGTTAAACTTTTTGAATATGATTTGGTGAGCCTAGGACTTCTAGGACTTCCCAAGAGCTAGCACAGCTATTGGGACTTAGTTAATGGGAGGGAGAAGCTACCAAAGTGGCAGCGGACTAAGGTCTCACCCGAAGTAGTATGGGGGGGTGCTGGAACTAGGTTTCCATACCCTTGAGATGTCTAAGAGGTTGATTAGGTCTAACTATTAGTCCCTTTGCGCACTTCCCTGGCCTTCACACCATGATATATTCACCTTCACACACTTCCCTGGCCTTCACACAGTGATATATTCACCTTCACACACTTCCCTGGCCTTCACACTGTGATATATTCACCTTTGCGCAGCCCTAACCAGGAGCTGTGGGGCTTCCACGTTGTAGGAGTAGCAATCTCCACTATTTCCCTAAGTCACACCCGAGATCTTACTTTTCTTATTATAGCAGTTAGTTATCTCTGCGTAAACGGATGCCTTATGTTATATTTACTTATTCAACACATGAGTTCGCGCAGTAAATAAACATTAAACTTGCAATTCATACCCAATACTACATAAAATAGGAAAAGATATACAGAAATGTGGTAAAAATTCTCTTTATTAATGCTTCCAATGGTTACAGACTCGACCTGCCCTACGCACTCAGCTGCAGGAGTCTGCGCACTTAGTTGCGGACTACTAGGCCTTTACACACTCAGCTGCAGAGCCTTCTCCTACTTTATGACCCAAATATACAACTTACACTTCGACTCAATGCTTCCTCTCATGCCAATCATTCTCCTGCATTTGCGCCAATCCTCAAAGCTTCATTGGTGCACACCCCACCACCTCGTGGGCATAGCGCACAGTACCCATTTCAAAGCCTGAAAACGTTGTTGTTCCAACACTTCTCTTTCGAATCTGTTCAAGAAGTCATCTACCTCGCTTAACCCATGATACGTAGGCGTATCCCTTACCTCTATTGATACGCAACGCAAAGATCTCGTCATCATGTTACAGTTCAGCATGGTTACCTCATGTAACTGGTTCTGCCATCGCTCTATCTCCTCATCAGAATCCGATGTACAAGAGCTTTCGCGCTCCCATGAGATTCGCCCATCCGCGGTGGGATTTACCCAGTCTTGCTCTCGCGTCGTTATCTTGTAGATGCAGTCTAAATCGTCATTGCTTTCATAGTCATGGACTAGCTCCATGTAACGCGATCCTTCTGCAAGGTCCAAAGACTACACATAGAGACTTTTTCTCATAAATCATCTTGCGCTTCTTTAGATTTATCACCCCATTCATGTCAGTGGCCCAATCTATCACTAATAGCGCAGGGTTAGGATTGTTGTCATCAACAAACTATATCACTTCAAAATCTTCCAGCGTGCTTTCTCCTTCAATGTCCATGGTGATTCCCTGCAATCTTCCCATAGGTAGGATCTTTTGCTGGTTCGCCATTTGCGGTTTGATAGGAGACCATTCCAGCGTAGGCCTTCCCATGCACTCCCATGTCTACTTCGGCAGAACATTCGCATCCAATCCTAGGTCCAGAATTAAGAGGAGCTAGATATCAATTTGTTATGGTGAAATTAAGATTTATTCAATGTAGTATAGGTCTGAGATTTTAAGAGAACATAATGAGCATGTATAATTATGAATTCATTAGTCATAAAAGAAAAGAAACACAAGCATGATTTTCCACATAACAAAGCTTAAATCTAAGAATTTTTCCTATATGACTGCAGGGAAAACCATAAGAAGAAGGTAAAGCATGAAAAGAGAGATGATTTCATAAATTAGAAACTGATATGAAAGGAAACTAACACCATAGACTCACTGAACAAGTATTCCTGAAATATAGTTGCAACTGCTCCTTGATTAGCTGTAAGAAAACATAAGGTACAAGCCTCTCCACAAAATTCCAACCCTTCTCTCTGAATGAGAAATGATACATATAGACTCAATCAAATAGCTTCCCCACCTTAAGGAGTCAAATTCCTAAGTGGTGGAACTGTTTCCAAGATTCTCTCAACCAACAAGTGAGAGTGAGAAGGTCAAAAACAAACTCTTCTCTTAGAATTTGATTTGAGTTTTGCTTCTTTTATGAGGCCTAATGAACCATAAAAACTACTTATCATTATTATTTATTCATGATTACATCATCTAAACCTTGAACTACTGAAGTAAAAACCATGAAATTACATAGTGAAATTTTTAAATAAAAACTCAGAAATTTGTAGAAGCGCAGTGCCAACTTTGAGCCTACTTTAAGGTGCCTTCATGAAGTCCAAATTGAGATCTGAGAGAATGGGAAAATGTACTTGCCTGTCTAGTTTCCAGTACATCTTGAATTTTTGAAAATTCTCCATGGGAAGGCCTTCAAAAACACATTCTCCGAAGGTGTCTCCAAAAGCACAACGCCTGTCAAAAAGAGTGGTAGAATGATTATTTTTGACCCCTTTTTCTCCCTTTTCTCAAAATTTGAGCCATCTCTAAGAAATATGATGAAATGGGTTTTGAGAAGAGGTCATAATATTTTAAAAAATGTAAGCAACTTGTCATTTGGAGCCTTGAGGAAAAAGCGCAACACCTTGCTAGCCCAATTTCTGAATTTGGCACCAAAATTCTCAAAATACCAAAAATGCTCAGAAAACCTTCAAAATTGGTCATGAAGTGAAAAATTAGGTATTTAATTCTCTCATGGATGCTTCATAAAGAATATCCAAGTTATCCCTCTCATTTTTGTCCTTTAGGGTTTCCTTTAGCTTGTTTTCAACTGCTTGAGCTTGATGTTGCAAATCATGTTTCTAGTATGATAATGATGGGACATGTGCCTCAATAGCTTATTATCCCTATTGGCTTTGTCAAGAAGCTATTCTAAGTATTCATTGACCTTAATTGTCCAATACTCTCTATCTTCATTGATCTCCAAGGCAATTCTGTCTTCCATGTCTAAGTCTTCATCTAGCAGATTTTGTTTTTTCTCTTCCTTCAATGCCCTTTTGAGTCCCTTGGTCCTTGGCTTTTTTTTTACAACTTGTTTTTCATGTTTTTCATGTTCACTAGGCTCCAACACTGCTTTACCTTTGCTTCCTTGCTGCAACACCTTGGATTTCTCTTTCTCCATGATGAGCTGTTTGGCCTTAAGCTGATTATTTTCTTGTTCAAGGAAGGAAATGATGAAATGAGGGAGTTAGGGAAGGGAGATGACGATAGGGGAATTTTGGGAGATGGATAGGGGTTGTAGAAATATTAGAATTTTGAATGGAGTGAAATTAGAGAGAGAGATGAGTGGGAGAATTTAAAAATAGTCCTGCTAGGAAATTGTACAAAATAATAGGTATGAGCTAGGGTTTGTGTAAAGGTGAGGTAAACTGAAGGTAAATGAGTTGATTAGTGAATGATAGGGTGATTTATATGTATGCAAAGGTATGAGATGACACATTTTAAAGTTTTCAATTTCATAACTAACAAAACCCATCATTTGCACTAGCTTTGCAGCATGAAATTTCACATAAACCCTAGATGAAGAAAACTCACATTTTCACTTACTTTGCCAAAGGAAAAAAGTGAGTTAGATGATGATACTTACTTGTAGAATAGATTAGAAGAGAAAAAGAATAGGAAAGTAAGATTTAATTTGAATTTTTGGTTAGTTTTGTCAAATTTTGGGCTACTATGTCCCAAGCGTAGCGCCGTTGGTAGAAGTGCATCGCAGTTCACAGAAGTGCAGCGCAGTTCACATAAGTGCAGCGCAGTTCACAGAAGCATAGCACCACTTCCAAAAGCGCAACGCCAACTTGTAAATCACTTTTGGAGGCCTTAAAATTCTCCAAATTGAAAAATTGACATCTCGTTGGAAATCTCTTGAAGTCTGCTACAAGATGGACAGCTTAAGCATGTAATTTGGGCTCTTCAGCATGGATAAAATTTGGTTTTCCCAAGGTCGCTCCAAAAACCAAGGGTGTCTCTGAAAAAAGTGCAGCGCCAACTTACAGAGAAATATTGACTGCCTCATTTGAGGAGTTTTAGGCTAAAAGTGGTATGGTTCGAAATATTATGATGTCGGCTACACAATAGAGTCCTTAAGAACTGCCAACACCTGCTCCAAATCCATGAAAAACGGCCTTGAAGTCAAGCTCTCAAGAAGTGTAACAACTCTCCCGTAGCAAGTGTAGTTTGGGAATTTCTCTCAAATAGTAATACCTATGCATAAAATGAAGGAGGTTTTTGTTCCTTGGACTATAATTGACATAAACCTCTTTCACTTTTGTAAAATTATTCTCCATTTTTTCATAAACATATTTTGAAGAAAAAATGGCCCTATGAGAAATGATGAGACTAGGTAGTGTACTGCAACATTGTCTTGTTTGAAATAAAACATTACCTTTACCTTTGTTCTTCTTTCCCTAAGTTTCTAACTCCCTTTACCCACTGAATTACATGATGGACATGTTTTTTTTTGACATATGGTATCATGATGACACATGGAGTGAAACCCTAGACCATGACCTAAAATGAGGAATTTAACCATTTCATGAACCAAGACAATTAAATGAAGATATGATACCTTGAAGAAGACAATGACCATGATGAGTGATGAAGACCATGAGTAAGTGAAGGGAGAAGAAATGACCTAGACACAACAACTAGTGACAAAATTTTTACTTGAAGACTCACTCAAATGACAAAAAGTTGACTTGACACCGTATCAACACGTTGTAAGAGCATATTTGATCATTGGTGATAGGCTGAACTGACTGCCACTAATAAGTTGGATCAGTTAATTCAAGTGGGGAGTCTAACTAGAGTCATGTGGAGTATCTCCTACTTTTTAGGAGCCCTAGTCGAGTTTATTTTGAGTTGTAATTATTTAATTCAATTTAACTGAGTTAAATTTAGTTAAACTAGTTCCAACTTGTGGCGAAATTAGCGGGAGATACAGTAGTGGGGTGTAACTAGCACTGCTCAACTAGTAAATTGAATATTAATTACTCATAATTAACTTATGCATGTCAGATCAGAGAAAGAATTAGTTGATATTAGATGTTATGTACCTAGGGGGGATAATATGGGGTACCAAGGGAGGTACCCAAGGTAATAATGTAATAATGGGATGGGCCATAGTATAAATAAGGTGGTTAACCCATGTCATGTAAGGGACCACAAGTAGTTAATAATAATGTAAGGGGCCCATGGTATTAGTTGATGGTATAGAGGCTAGAGACTCCACATGGAGAGATATGAAGAGAAGTATTCTTGTATGAACAGGCATATGGCTTGTGGAGTGTTCTCCTTCCTTAAGGAGTGAATGTATGGTGTTGCCCTACCGTAAGGGTTTGATCAATAAAGTATCATTTCATCTTATTTCTGGGTTTATTTGCATTGTCTCATATTTTTATATCAGATCTATAATATTGTTGGGTTAGATCTACAACAAGTGGTATCAGAGCTCTTTCTTGGGCAAACCGTGGAGAATTTTTTTTCCATTTTTGCAGGGTTTCTGGGGCGGCGAGTTTGCAGATCAGATATAGATGCCTTGGTACAAGATCTGCAAAATCTAATTGTAGATCTGGATTTTTTGGGAAAAAATACCCAATTTCAAAAAAAAAAATCAGTTGAATCGGAGTCCGGATGAAGGAGATATTGCTGATTTAAAAATCAGTAGGGTTGCAGACAATTTTCAGGGCAGCGAGTTTTCGGCGTAGATATAGAAGCCCTGGTGCAAGATCTGCAAAATATAATTGTAGATCTGTATTCTTTGGGAAAAAAAACCCGATTTCAAAAAAAAAATCAGTCGAATCAGAGTCCGGATGAAGGAGATATCGCTGATTTAAAATCAGCTCTTTTTGCAGACATTTTGGGTGACGACGGGAGAGTAGCAGAGCAGATCTGGAATTCTAGTGCCTGGATCAGGATTTTTATCACATGGGCAGATGCAGAATGATTGTTCCATTTCTAAAAACAGGTTATAATAGGGATTCTGAACAATATTGACGAAACTGTGACCATTTCAAATTTTCGCCAACTTTTTTGTGATGGCGGGCCTAGATCTGAATTTGAATGACTTATATCCATTTGATGGCTCTCATCCAGCCAAATGGCAAGCACAAATGGAAAAATGTTTTAGATTAAATTACATCATGAATGATGAGACTCAGCTAAATTTGGGAACAATGTACTTGGACAATGAAAGGTTGCAATGGTGGCAAGGGCATCAACGTCGCTATCGTTGGCCCTTGACTTGGGACAAATTCACTAAAGCTCTTATGGACCGCTTTGATCGTAAAGCTAATCTTGTGGATAAGCTCACACAGACAGACACACAGCCTAGCAAAGATTTTATTTTTACAGGAAAGAAGGAAACCAAGGAACCTAAAGGGTTATTTTCTGCTGGTATCTCCTTATTGCAGGTTCATGGATTGATTCAGAAGGAGAAAATCATTGTGTCTATAAATCCGAGTTGCAAGCAAAATCTCATAAATGTCAATTTGGCAAAAAAATTGCAAGTCCCAGCAAAACAAATTGCACATACACAGGATGATGATAAGGATGTTCAAATCTATAAGGATTTGAAGCTTTCTATGGATAAGTATGTGTTTCATGGTGATTTTTATGCTTCAGAGATGGATAATATCGATGTTGTTTTGGGATATCCTTGGATGGAATCTGTGGGTACTATCAATATTAATGTGCAGAAGAAATTCTTGAAGCTATGGTATAAAAAGAAGAAAATTACATTACAGGATATTTCCATCCATAAACAGGTAGAGTCCACGGAGGTTGACGCACAAGATGTTACAGGGACTGACATATCAGATGATGAGCAGTTGATGGTCGACAATCAAACACAAACAAAGGCTGAAGCAGAAAAGGTTACAGGTGCTGATACATCTGAGGACGATTCAGTGGTTGAAGTCATATTAAAAAAGAAGACACCACAAGAGGCACCATAGCAAGGTGAAGTAAAGAAAAAGCCATCGTGGGTTAAAACTTCAACATATCATCACCCACATCACCCAGCAAGACAACAATCAAGATGGCAACCAATTAGCCACATGGACAACAAAACCCGCAGGACAGATCGAGAGGAACAAAGATCCACCTACTACACATCCACACAGAAGAGCTACCGCAGTCAACTTCCATCTCAAGCGAGCGAGGCACCAGCGAGATCGAGGGTTCACCTTTCTCTTGGATGGCTAGATGCATGTGCATGGTATCAGTGGACTACTCTTTTGAGTAGATCTTATTATTTATGTTCTTCCCATGTTTCGGGGACGAAACATGCTTAGGGGGGTGGAATGTTATATACCTAGGGGGGATAATATGGGGTACCAAGGGAGGTACCCAAGGTAATAATGTAATAATGGGATGGGCCATAGTAATAAATAAGGTGGTTAACCCATGTCATGTAAGGGACCACAAGTAGTTAATAATAATGTAATGGGCCCATGGTATTAGTTGATGGTATGAAGAAACCATGGTAATGATGCATGGTATTGTATGTATGAGGCCTATATAGAGGCTAGAGACTCCACATGGAGAGATATGAAGAGAAGTATTCTTGTATGAACAGGCATATGGCTTGTGGAGTGTTCTCCTTCCTTAAGGAGTGAATGTATGGTGTTGCCCTACCGTAAGGGTTTGATCAATAAAGTATCATTTCATCTTATTTCTGGGTTTATTTGCATTGTCTCATATTTTTATATCAGATCTATAATATTGTTGGGTTAGATCTACAACAAGGGGCAACACCATACATTCACTCCTTAAGGAATGAGAACACTCCACAAGCCATATGCTTGTTCATACAAGAATACTTCTCTTCATCTTCATCCTCCATGTGGAGTCTCTAGCCTTTATATAAGCCTCATACATACAATACCATGTATCATTACCATGGTTTCCTCATACCATCAACTAATACCATGGGCCCCTTACATTATTATTAACTACTTGTGGTCCCTTACATGACATGGGTTAACCACCTTATTTATACTATGGCCCATCCCATTATTACATTATTACCTTGGGCACCTCCCTTGGTACCCCATATTATCCCCCCTAGGTACATAATACCAATTGTTGTAGCTCTGATACCAATTGTTGTAGCTCTGATACCAATTGTTGTAGATCTAACCCAAAATATTAGAGATCTGATATAAAAGTATAAGATAATGCAAAGAAACCCAGAAATAATATGAAATGATACTTTATTGATCAAACCCTTAAGGTAGGGCAACACCATACATTCACTCCTTAAGGAAGGAGAACACTCCACAAGCCATATGCTTGTTCATACAATAATACTTCTCTTCATCTTCATCCTCCATGTGGAGTCTCTAGCCTTTATATAGGCCTCATACATACAATACCATGTATCATTACCATGGTTTCCTCATACCATCAACTAATACCATGGGCCCCTCACATTATTATTAACTACTTGTGGTCCCTTACATGACATGGGTTAACCACCTTATTTATACTATGACCCATCCCATTATTACATTATTACCTTGGGTACCTCCCTTGGTTCCCCATATTATCCCCCCTAGGTACATAACATTAGAGTTTAGGGACATTGTACTATCAGTTGTATAATCATCTGAACTGTACAAGTGGTACAAGTGCAATAAGAGGAAGGCCTATGAGGATTGTGCAATTCATATTTGTGGAATTTCCCAATTGAATATAGGATAATTCCCTAGGAAACTAGGCAAGGAAATAGGGACTTAGGCAAGCAAGAAATTGGTTTTGTATTAGCTTGAGCTTGTCTAGGAAGTAGTGAGATAGATAGCTATAGTGCAGAGGTTGCTCAGGCTTGAGAAAAGAATTGCAATCTTCCAATATTTGTTGATTAATGCAATATACAGATAGCAGGGGTTTTTAGTTGTGGATTTCCCTAGAAAATTATTATGTTATGTGTGAATGGATTATTTTTCTTTTATGCTTCATGATTTCATTGATTGCTTATTGTTTTTGCTAATGAGTAGAGTATATTCAAGTCAATATTTTTAGCATATTACAATCTACAGTTTGAATCTACAAGGAATTTCTACAAAAACTTTGTGCAAGGATTTGGGGAAAGAAATTTAAAGCATACTAAAGTGACTTATGAGTAATTGTATATTATTCATGGTGTCACACACACACTAGGGAGACCTAGTCTTAGGATCATCAAATATTGCCTTTTAGATTGTATTCATTATGAAAGGAGGTTTCTACCTTGAACACAACTATAGTTATTGGTTACTTATAATTTTAATGGTGCAAGGTTCATAACATTTGGTATCAAATGATACAAACCTTAGGTTTTGCGGCTTCAAATAGGTCATCTTGTAATTTTCACTATAACTCTTTTCTATGACGTTTTAGATGGTGAAAATTGGAGAGTATTAAGGAGATATCTCAGGCAACACCTAGTTCAAATTTCATATCTTGGTTCTATATACTTTCATATATGTGCTCTAAGGAATTTAGGGTCACTGAATGCTTCTAAAATCAATTTCAAGCACATGATCTTGGAATTTTTTCTATAATTATTTTTACAAGAGGTTTCATATGGTGAAACTTAGAGAAAATTTTGTATAAATCTTGCTAGAAGTTTGGTTCAAATTTTAGATATTGGTTAACTATACATTCAAATATATGCTTTAAGGAAGTTAGGGTTCCTGAATATTCTTGAACCCGATTTTAAACATGTTAGTGTGGCATTTCAATATATTTTTTTTTCCTTCTTGGGAAGTTTTTCATTGTGAAACTTGAATAATATTATGGAGAGTGATTTGAGAATAAATTTTCAAATTTTATAATTTTTTTGTACTTTCAGAGATATACTCTATGGAAGTTAGGGTTTGTCAAGGATCCTAAAGTTAGTTTAAAATAGGTTATATTGATATTTTTTCTATAACTTATTTTCTAGGACTCTTCAAAATATGAAATATTAAGAAATCTTACGAGACATATAGAACTACCTAATGTAAGAATTTTATAATTGTATTTGAATAATTGGACATGTGGCACGCTATACAATTTTGTTCAAAGAAAGAGGACAAAAATCATAATTTTTTTTTGGAAAGTTATCATAACTTTCATTTGGCACATCAAATTTTGGTCAAAGCTATGGAATTTAGGAGAAAACCTATCAAAGTATTACAAACCAAAGTTTCAGATATATACGAGCTCAAATCTCAAATATATAACAAGAAAATTGCCAACCATCAAATACTTTCCAAATTAAGGTCTTAATAATACATAACTTACAACCAAACTTTTGATTAGAGGATCCATTTCCTTGAGTAACTAGAAATTGTGATAAATAGGAGTAATATTATCGTTATCTCACATGGTGCGAAAGAAAGATACAAAAGATACTACAACTCATCCAGGCGTTATGAAGGAAATAAACACTTATAATTTAAGTTCTCCCAATTAGAAAGAAATTTAATGAAATGGATGATTGTATGTTGAAAAGAATGGATTTATATAAGGTTTTCAAGAAAATATTGATAAAATGGAAAATAAGATGAATGAAAATGTAAAATAATCCATTAGGGAATAAATGAAACAATTACAAACCATTCTATTAAAATATCTCTCTAAAAGGGATGTGAAGATCCAAAGGAATAAAGGAAACCAACGAGAAGATTCGTAACAAGACTCAATCACATATGGGGAGTATTCTATCACAATTTGAAAGAAAAAATGTTGAATCATTGAACTATAGTTAAGTATTTTAAATCCAATGTCAACATCATCAAGGATTCAATTCAACACCAAGGAACTACTACATTTCGAAGTTTGATGGTAACTATCCTATAATATAGATATTCTAGATTGAGCAATATTTTTTATCTATACCAAGTGGTGTCATTACAAGATGTAAATATTGCATCCATGTTTTTAAAACAAGAACAATCTATATGGTATCAGTGGATTTGTGAAAGGAAAAAAGGATTATATTATTTCTTGGTCCATTTTATAGTGGAATTGATCACAAATTATGGGGATACTATGAGAAATAGATTATTTAGATAAGTGATAAATACTTCACAGAAAGATTTGTGGAAGGAAAGAGTAACTAGGTTCTGTCTTCATAGATGTACTTTTGATATTTGTACTTATTCAAGAAAATAAATATTATTTTTATAACATATTTCAATGAGTTTCTTTCTCATTGAAGTAGGTCTAGCACATGTCAAAGTGTTATAGGTGAGTCAAATAGTTAGAAGGAAATGTTGAGGGCCTTAAGGGCATATTACACCATGTATAAAAATATATTAAAGTCAAAGGGAAAACCTCCAAGCAAAGTCAAGTCCACTCCTTTATTATGGCACCATCAAGAAGCTCATTCAAGAATGCTACACCACCATGGAAACTATCCGAAGTCTGCTCAACAAAATAGCCTCCAAGAAGCCCTCAAAGTCGACTTACAAGCAGTCAATCAAGTCAGTCTACAAGCCAGCCTAAATGGAGGGACAATCCTCTATGTATAGAGGTTGTCCACTCCAAATAAAACACACTCACTTACCTCTGAAATCAACGAAGAAGGATAGCCGAGAAAAGGTGAAGAGAAGAAAAGTTTGAGGAGCCTATAGTGCAGCGAAGGAGAAGAATTTAAGACCGAAGTCAAAGGGACTATTTTTAGGGTGAAAAATAGTCACACCTGCGAGAAACAGAGTCATATTTGTGGTCATAAGAATAGTAATATAACAGTCTCACATCCATCATTGTTTGGGCTTTAAACTAGGATTACTAGGCCTCCTATCTAAGCGAAGGGAGAAGGACCTCAAGCGAAGTTAGAGGTATCCCTATAACTACAACAAGAACTCTCACACATGTGAAGATTAGGGTTGCAATGTTGTCACACTCAGCCTACCACCATACATCAAGTGTTAGGTCCCTATAATACTAGTGATTCCCCCATTACTATTGTCATTGTAGCCATTATTGTTATTGTTGTGCCCCTATTGTCCCCATATTGTTATTATTGTGCCCCATAGAAGCCCACTATTGTTATTGTTGTGCCCTTATATTATTATTGTTATGTTGCCTTCAATTATATTGTGACCCCTTAGACTCCTACATACAGAAAGAAGGTTTTGTCACTTGTATCATCCAAGAACTGTTCATTTATGTAATGTAAAGGAGGTTTCCCCCTCTAAGGGGCTGATTTTTAAGGCGTTGATCTTTCCTTTCTTTTATTTTGTGAGCTAGCTGCATAACAATTGGTATCAAAGCTTTGGATTCTAGGGTTTCGCTGCTCCAAACAGATCATCATGGAATTTTCACTATAACTTCTTCTTCTTCTTCTTTTTTGTGATGTTTTAGAAACTAAAAGAAAAACCCATTTGATTTAACATTTGTTTGAACCTCGGTTCCAAATTTCAGATCTTGTCTCGCTATATTGTGTGAGATATGATCCAAGGAAGTTAGGGTTTTTGTAAGATCCCGAATTATATCTCAAATAGGTGACCTGGGGAAAATATTCATAACTTTCTTTCTGAGCATAAGATTGAAATTTCCTAAGAAGTTACAGAAAAATGACGGCCTGTAGTTTTCTATGTATCAGTTTCAGGTCCTAAGGTTGAAACAGTGACACGTATAACTTCGTACAAGTTTGCTCTACTAAACTAGTCTATAATCAGGTCATTGTGGGAGATTTGGAATAACTCTTCCTTGGAGAATCCAATCTTGATCATACTTGTGGGGTTGGAAAGAGGACTTTGAGGGCTACCACATGACGTAATTTAAGACCTTGGAGATATGAAATTACAGAGATATAATAGATTAAATATCGAGCTCCTACAAAGTGAAAAAAATTGTGTAGTTTTTTTTTTATTAAATTGGTTTGAAAAATTAGTTTGAAGGAATTCAAAGGGCATAGTGAAGCATTATTATCATTAATTGATGCCCCAAAGAAAGAAAATGAAAAAACTTAGTAAGCAACTTGAAATATCTAGCATGACTCATGAAGAAGAGGAAGAAATGCAACATGATATATCAAAATTACGAGACCAAGTGCAAAAAAATTCACTCTCACAAAAAGTAACAGAAGCTAAGATGGATAGTTTAAAGAAAGGCGTGGAAGCTAATATGGATGGTTTAAAGAAAGGCGTGGAAGCTAAGATGGATGGTATAGAAGAAAAACTTAAAGGCAACATGGAAGATTTGAAGATAGGCATGGAAGCTAAGATGGATGGTATAGAAGAAAAACTTAAAGGAAACATGGAATATTTGAAGACAATTCAAGGTAAAAACGGATCATGATAGTCTTAAATACTTTTTAGAACAAATAGTTTCTTCAGAAGAGCATCAAAAATGGCCCACAAATATGTTGGGTTATGACTTTGAAATCATTTACAAAAAAGGGAAGCAAAATGTTGCGGCAGATGCACTCTCAAGAAAGGACGAGGATGTGGAAGCATTGGTTTGCACCATTTCTATTATCCAAACAAATTAGATAAACTAAGCAAGGGATGAATGGAAGAATGACGAAGAAGTGTGGGAACTCATTCAAAAGCTACAACAAGATCCCAGTACATTAGATACATTTAGCTGGAAAAATGATTCATTATGGTACAACGATCGCTTATACCTATGTAAGAATTCCCAACTCAAACAAAATATTCTTATGGAATTGTACACCTCTCCCTTAGGAGGGCACTCAAGATTTTTAGAAACTTACCACAGGGTTAAGAAGGAATTTTTTTGAGATGGCCTTAATTCGGATATTCAAAAGTTTTTGGCAGAATGTTTGGTTTCCCAAAAAAAAAAATTTGAAACAATTAAGACCCCAGGTCTATTACAACCTTTATCGATTCCAAGCCAATGTTGGGAGGAGGCTTCAATGGATTTTATCACAGGCTTACCTAAGTCCAAAGGAAAAATTGTCATCATGGTGGTAGTTGACAGACTTACCAAGTATGCACACTTTTTTGCACTATCACATCCATTCAAAGCTAGTACAGTTTCTACTGCATTTATGGAAACAATTAAAAAGCTACATGGAAATCCAAAGATTATTGTAAGAGATTGAGATCCCATTATCATGATAAATTTTTGGACACAATTATTTTCTTGTCTTGGTACTCAGTTAGCTCATAGCTCATCTTATCATCCTCAATATAATAGGAAAACTGAGATAGTAAAAAAATGTTTGGAAGGATATCTTCGTTTCTTAGTATCTGATAAAGAAACACAATGGGTCAAGTGGTTGCCTCTGGCTGAATGGTGGTATAACACTTCCTTCCATACTGCGGCAAAAATGACCCGATTTATGGCACTTTATGGATATCATCTGCTGTCCATCACATCATATTTAAGAGAAAATTCTAAGTTTTAAGGAGTGGAAGATCACATCGAACATCAACAACAAGTTCTCCAACTCTTAAAGGATAACCTCACTTTGGAGTAGAATAGAATGAAACAATAGGCAGATCAACATCGCAACGAAAAAAGTTTTGATGTAGGTGACTCGGTATTCCTATGACTACAACCATATAAACAAATGTCCCTCAAGCAAGTTAAGAAGGATAATAAATTATCACCAAAGTATTATGGTCCGTATAAGGTGTTGCAAAAGATTGGTACTATGGCATACAAATTGGAGCTTCCTGCAGCTTCCTGAGTGCACCCAGTTTTCCATGTTTCATGCTTAAAGAAGGTTATAGGTGACAAACTCTCAGTTCAATAAATACTACCAGAACTTGATGAGGAAGGAAAAATCATATTGGAACCTGAAGCAATCATAGAAACAAGAACTCGACAACTACGAAATCGATCAATTTCAGAGTATCTCATCAAGTGCAAGAACTTACCCATTGAAGATTCCACATAGGAGCGTGAGAATTTTATATATAAGCATCCATAACTACTCAAGTGTTGAGGAAAACACATTTTTTAAGGAGAGGGGCATATTAGGTCCCCATAATACTAGTGATTCCCTCATTATTATTGTCATTGTAGGTTGGGTTCTGTTATATTCTTTCCACAACTAGCCCACATAGTTAACCAGGGGGTTAGAAGGGGGGCAGAGGCCCCCCTCGTTGTGCTGATTGCATAGCGGGGGGAGTCATAGGGGGTTTGAGGGGTGTAGTTAACCCCACTCTATGGGCAGACCTACCTATGGTTTTGTGCATGATTTTCACACATGGTTTTAGACGCAATGGTTTTCGGTCCATGGTTTTGGACGCGATGGTTTTCAGTCCATGGTATTGGATGCTTCGGCATGCATAAACATGTATTGTAACATTGAAAGGAACTTAATGAAAAATCAAGCTGGTAGTCCCGGTTTTGGGATCCATGGGAAAATATTTGTGTATATGTGTTTTATGTGTTATGCTCTTGCATTGTTTATTTTCTATGTTTTATAATTCGTATGCAGGTAATTTCTATACGGGGTTAAAACCTACATTTGGTATCAGAGTTGTTTTGGCTTCAAGGGGACGCCTTTGTTGCTGAGGGGTTTCGCTCGGGCCTATGGTAGATCCTGTTCAGTGGGAGATCTACAAGATCGATTCTAGTGGTGAAAGAATATGGCGAAATATAGAGATTGAGAAATTTAATGGTCAGAGCTTTGAGTTGTGGAAACTCAAAATGGAGGATCTGTTGGTGGATAAAGATCAGTGGATCATGGTAGATCCAGGTACTAAACCAACGGGAGTGTTTGATGAAGAATGGAAGAAGTTGGATGGGAAGGCAAAGAGCACAATATGATTGTGTGTCTCAAATTTAGTATTTTTGAATGTATCAAGGGAAGCTACGGCGAAGGTTTTGTGGGACAAGTTAGGGAATTTGTACCAATCTAAGTCTCTGGTGAATAAACTATTCCTACGGAAAAATCTATATAACCTGAGGATGAAGGATGGAGACTCGGTGACAGTACTTCTGAACACATTTAATACTGTGGTAAGTCAGTTATTACCTATTGATATTAAAATTTCGGATGAATATAAGTGCATCAGTTTGTTGTGTTCTCTACTAGATTTGTGGGATAGTCTGGTTATTGAAATAGGTAGCAATGCAACTGCCTTGCAGTTTGATGAAATAGTCTCATCCTTGCTGACGAAGGAGATGAGACAGAAAAATATGGAGAGCCAGAATGGTGATGCCTTGTCTGTATGAGGACGGTCCCATAATAGAAACAAAAACAAGTCATCGAGTGGGAGATCTAAATCTCCAAGAAAACCTGTAAAGGTTGTGTGTTGGAAATGCAGAAAGGAAGGGCACTACAAAAGGGACTGTAAATCTAAAGCTGTTGATAAAGGAAAGGGATATGATGATGCTCCTTCTGTAGAGGAGAAAACCACCTCAGATGAAGGTGGGGATGTGTACTTGGCTTCTTCAAGTACACATGTAGATCATGAGGCATGGTTGATTGACTCAAGTTCATCCTTTCACTTCACTCCCCATAGAGAGTAGTTCTATGAGTATGAGAAATATGATGGTGGTGATGTCTTCTTTGGGGATGACAGGAAGGCTAGAATCATTGGTCGCAGAAAAGTAAAGTTGAAGTTGCAAGGTGGAAGGGTTAGAACACTTCCGGGCGTTCTACATATTCTTGCATTAGCCAGAAATCTAATTTATGTAAGCAAGCTGGATGATGCAGGTGTAAAAACAATGTTCGAGAAGGATGCCTACAAGATGGTTTGGTGGGCACTGGTATTGATGCGGGGAGTTTGGATTTGAACTCTGTACAAGCTGCAAGGTAGCATTGTTGTTGATGGGTGCTACAGTTCCGTGGTTCCTGAAAGTGGAGCAGAAAATCTAGTGGTCTCTGGAGGGAAGACCATGATGTGGCATCAAAGGCTTGGACGTATTGGAGAGAAGGGTCTTTGAATACTTCATGGTAAAGGTATGGTAGAAGGTATGAGTAATAGCTCTCTGGATTTTGATTTATGTGAAAATTGTGTATATGGGAATCAGAATTGGGTGAGTTTCCCCTCTGGTGGTAAGAGGGTGAAACAAATATTAGAGCTTGTGCACAGTGATGTGTTTGGACCTGTGAAGGTTCCATCACTGGGTAAGCCTGTGTACTATGTATCATTTATATATTACTTCTCAAGGAATACATGGATATATTTCATTAAGAAGAAATCTGAAGTCTTTGACATGTTTAAAGAATTTAAGGCTCTATTGGAAAACCAGACAGAGAAGAAGATAAAGGTGTTGAGGACAGATAATGGTGGAGAGTTTTGCAATAAGAGTTGAAGAATTATGTAAGAAGTGTGGTATAGCACGATAGAAGACTACTCCATATACACCTCAACGAAATGGAGTTGCAGAAAGAATGAACAAGATGTTGATGGAAAGGGCAAGAAGCATGCTTAGTGGTGTCAGGTTAGGATAGGAATTCTGGGCAGAGGTGGTGGAGACAGAATGTTACTTGGTCAATAGATCACTTTCATCAGCGTTGAAGGATAAGACTCCACAAGAGGTATGGACTGGTAAGAAACCCTCTCTTTCACATCTGAGGGTATTTGGATGTGATGCATATGTACATGTTCCAAAGGAGAAATGAACCAAGTTGGATAGTAAATCTGAAAAGTGCATATTTATTGGGTATACGGATGGTTTAAAGGGTTATAAGCTCTGGAACCCAGTAACAAGGAAATGTGTGTACAACCAAGATGTGGTCTTCCGAGAGGTGAAAGATGTTATTAAACATGAAGTCCAACCAAAGGAACTTGAGAAGATAGAGTTTGAGCTAAAGGAGGAAGAATCAAACTCTATAGCAGAGGAGGAATCAGAAGATGAAGAGCCACAAACTCCAGGTGTGAGATGATCAGTTCGAGAAAGAAGGTAGCCAGAAAGGTATAGTCCATCTGATTTCTGTTAAAATTTTTCTTTATATATTACTAATGATGATCCTAGAACTGTGAAGGAAGCAGTAGATTCAGAGGATGGAAAGCTCTGGAAAGGGGCCATGGTTGATGAAATGGCATCTTTGCACAAAAATGAGGCTTGGGATCTGGTGGAGTTGCCGACTGGAAGGAAACCCAATGGAAAAAATGGGTGTTCAATAAGAAGACAAGTGCAGAAGGAAAGGTGGAGAAATACAAAGCTTGGTTGGTAGCAAAAGGTTATTCCCAGGTGCCGGAATTGATTTTGGTGATATTCTTTCTCCTGTTGCCAAGGTAACTTCTATTAGATTACTTTTATCTATTGCTGCTGCTTTTGATTTTGAGGTAGAACAGATGGATGTGAAGACAACATTTCTTCATAGGGATCTAGAAGAGGAGATCTACATGAAGCAACCTGGAGGCTTTGCGGTCAGGGGTAAGAAATAACTGGTATGCAAGTTAAAGAAGTCTCTGTATGGGTTAAAACAGTCACCAAGGATGTGGTATAAGAAATTTGATACATTTTATATGGGGACTTAGCTTCACCAGAAGCAAAGTAGATCACTGTGTGTATTTTAAATTAATTGGTGGCCATGTTATTTATATGTTCTTGTATGTGGATGATATGTTGCTCGTTGGAAATGACAAAGAAATTATCCAGGATTTGAAGACCCCTTTGTCCTCCAAATTCGACATGAAAGATCTTGGTGCTGCAAACTATATTTTGGGCATGGAAATTAAAAGAGATTAGACAAAGAGGAAGCTCTGGTTAAACTAGAGGAAGTATGTCAAGATAATATTGCAGAGGTTTAATATGCAGGATACTAAACCGGTGAAGGTTCCTATTCCTGTAGGTGTAAATTTATCTATTGAACAGTGTCCCAAGACACAAGAAGAGGAAGAGGACATGTCCCGCGTTCCATATGCAAGTGCAGTTAGTAGCTTGATGTATGTAATGGTTTGTACTAGACTAGACATTGCACATGCAGTGGAAGTATTGAGCAGGTTTATGTTAAAACCAGGGAAGGAGCTTTGGACAATAGTGAAGCGGGTTTTCAGGTATTTGCGTGGCACTAGTGATTATGGTTTATGCTACCAAGGAAGACCAAGATTGGACAAAGTGTTGGATATTCGTGGCTTTGTTGATGCAGACTGGGCTGGAGATCTGGATCAGAGAAGATCTACAAGTGGGTATGTGTTTAACCTATTTGGAGGTGCAGTCAGTTGGATGAGTAAGAAACAATTTGTAGTGGCACTATCAACTACAGAGGCAAAATACATGGTAGCCACTCATGTAAGCAAGGAAGCAGTTTGGTTATGCAGATTGTGTTCAAGTATGTGGTAGGTACAAGGAGCTATACGGATAGGTTGTGACAGCCAAAGTGAAATTTTCTTAGCAAAGAACCCTACATATCATTCAAAGACAAAGCACATTGATGTTCAGTATCACTTTGTGACGAATATGATAGAAGAAAAAAAGGTGTTGCTGGTAAAGGTGGACACTTTGAAGAATACTGTAGATGAATTGAAAAAATCTGTGAGCTCTGAGAAGTTCTCTTGGTGTAGAGAAACAATGGCCATTGTAAGGCTGGATAAATGACTAAGCTCTCTTGTGGCCCCCTATGGAAAGAAAATAACAAGTGGGAGAATGTTGGGTTGTGTTATATTCTTTCCACGACTAGCCCACGTAGTTAACTAGGGGGTTATAAGGGGGGCGAAGCCCCCCCTTTGTTACGCTAATTGCGTAGCGGGGGGAGTCACAGGGGTTTTGAGGGGTGTAGGTAAACCGACTCTATGGGGTCCGGGGCAGAGCCCCGGAAATTTTATTTTTGGATCCTATATTAGGTTGGGCAAACCTACCTATGGTTTTGTGCATGATTTTCGCACATGGTTTTGGATGCGATGGTTTTCATTCCATGGTATTGGATGCTTCGGCATGTATAAATATGTATTGTAACATTGAAAGGAACATAATGAAAAATCAAGCTAGTAGTCCCGATTTCGGGATCCAGGGTAAAATCTCTGTGTATATGTGTTTTATGTGTTATGCTCTCGCATTGTTTATTTTTTGTGTTTTAGAATTCGTATGCAAGTAATTTCTGTACGGGGTTAAAACCTACATTGTAGCTCTTATTGTTATTGTTGTGCCCTTATATTATTTTTGTTATGTCTGCTTTCATTATATTGTGACCCCTTAGACTCCTATATATAGAAAGGAGGTTTTTTCATTTGTATAATCCAAGAATTGTTCATTTGTGTAATGTAAAGGAGGTTGCGCCCTCGAAGAGGCTGATTTTGAAGAGGTTGATCTATCTTTTCTTCTATTTTTTGCGCTGGTTGCATAAGATCAAGAAAGAACTCGGATGATCTAGAGAAGGAATTTGTATCCTTAGGTGAAGGATAACATTAAGTAAAAGCATCTCTCTTAGAAGATCTACTTACTATAGAATGAAGAACGAAATGTCGGAAGAAGGACAAAGTTTCGGGGAACAAAGTGCTGGAAGGAGGTAGACAAAGTGCTGAGGAAAATAGTGCAGAGAAAAGGAAGGACTTGACTTGTGCTTGGAGGACCTTCTATTCAAGAGTATAGGGTTTGGAATTGATTAAAGAAATAAGCTTCAATAAGAGAAAACTTACCGAAGGGTTTTCCTCTCAAGAGAAGATAGGTTTTGGCCCTGGCAGAGAACCAACATCTTGTGTTCTTGTTCTTATGTTTTGGTAGCAGTTTGATGAAGTACACTCACATGTGTTGATAATAATAAGAAGAAGATTAAGTTATTAAGCAAAATTAAAAAGACTCCACAAATTGTTATCAACTCATGAAGAATCACACTACACTACTTTTCCCTAGATTCTTCAACATGCTATCAGAGCGTAGGTGAAACATCAAGGAAAGGGAAACTCATGAACACTCATCAAGGGGAAGCATCTACAAATTTGAAGAATAAAGCCCAGAAGTCGCAATCACTTCAAGAACAAGAAGGGTCTACAATCCATCATTCATCAAGGGGGTCTACAAAGCTAGAAGAAGAGCCTTACATAAAGACACCTACAAAGAAGAGTAGATTGAAGTAGGACCTTCATAAAGCTACAAGTCTTCAAGAAAATCTCATCACCAAGCAAGTCCACTTGGAGAAGGCAACTTGAAGAACATCAAGATCCAGGGAAGATAAGTCATCAAGCCTTCAAGGAGGAAGAAAATCCATTACATCTCAAAATCTATCAAGTGATTACATGTCTCCTTTTGAATATACATCAATTTATTTTTGCAAGGAAAGGAATAAAATGGTAGGTACCAATAAATTTCTTGCATGGAAGAATAGGACTGATCTACTTCTTAAGGAGAATGAACTCCTAGAACATGTCACAGGGAATATCTCTATCCCTGCTAAGGAACAGACTCAAGCCTTAGCCAAGTACAATAAGGATGAGATTAGAGCTCAAAGGATTCTTCTAGAATCAATCAAAGACTCTCTCATTCCTTATGTCTCCAAGTTTGAGACATCGAAAGAAATTTATGACAAGCTAGTAGAGCTATTCTCAGTATCCACATCCGAAGAAGTAATATCTTTGAGGAATGAATTGTACAAGATGAATATAACAAAGGAAGCAATAGCTGCCTACTTCATGAAAATATCTGAAATGAGAGATCAACTTCAAGAACTTGGGGAAGTCATGTCTGACAGAGAGATGAAAACTGTAGTACTCAATGCTCTACTTGAGGATTGGGACAACTTCACATCAAGAATATATGGCAAGAGGGAAGCAACCACTCTCAATGAAATCTGGTCTCTATGTAGGACAGAGGAATCCAGACTTAAGGCAAAGAAATATGTGGGATCAAAGGAGCAAGCATTTTCTATCATGGCCAAAAGAAAGGGTAAATTTGCCAAGTTTGGTCCAAGAAGAACAAACAACAAAGACATGTCCAAAATCCAATGTTTTGGATGCTAAGAATATGGACACTAAACAAGGAATTTTCCTAAGCTTAAGAAGGACAACAACAACAAAAGGAAGAGGGAATAAGCTCACATAACTCAAGAGATGAAAGAAGAAGGAAAGAAGCAAAATAAGGAAGATCCTTCGGATCTCTACTATGACTAGGTTAAGCTATTTACTTCTAGACTTCTTTCAAACTTTTGAGTAGGATAGGAGCATGTAGGAATAAGTTAAAATTGCATGGCTAGAAACATCCTCTAGAATCTAGCATCATGATGTACATAGAAGTTCTAGATACTCGTGAAGATGTAGCATTTATGATAAGAAAAAATATCCATGAGTATAAATATCTTATAGAATATAGGATCATTGTAGATATAGCTCAAGATATTCATGAAGAAGAAGCATACCTAGTATAGGACCTCATCCATGATGAAAGAAAATTTATCATGATTAAGAATCTTAGAAGACCTCCATCATCAAAAGAAATGAAACATTTTCAAGGCAAGGGTCTTTAAGATCCTATGACGGAATCTTAAAAAGAAGTTTCATTGACCGAAGCATATGCCTCATTGGGAATCCCATTCATGGGATTCAAGAAAAGGGATGATATGCAGGGAAGATAAGATGAAGCAAGAAGGGCCACACCAAAGGATGATCAAAGGAGAATCAAGATGAGGTATGCATGCTTCAAATTTTAGTCATGTTATCATTCGTATATTATTGAGTCATGGTAATAGTTCTATAACATGATCAAGTATGAAAGAATCTCTTTCACCAAGAACATGCTATAAGGCATCTACTACAACAAAATGAAGGTCTATAAAAGAAAATGTTTACATAAGGAGTGTAAGATTGTTGAATAAGAAGAAAGAAGAAATACTGACAAGTCTAGGAAGAAAGAAATGAAGGAATGCTCTCACAAGAATCATAAGATGGTTGACCTATCTATCTAAGAAGAAGTAAATGAAGAAAGAGATCAAGCATGTGGAAGAACACCATGATCACTGAGAATCACTATCTAACAAAAATGCTTTGAAGATATATCCCGAAAGAAGGCAGGACAACTCTGACAAAGAAATAAAGGACCCTTGAAACCTATTAAGGCCTTGGAGATATGAAAGATGAATACAATTGTTTCTACTCTACAAATATGTCGTGATGAATAAGCCATCCAGCAAATGAAAAATCAATGTTGAAGCAATATCAGGATGAAGTCATAATGGGATATTATGCCAGAGCATTTAAACAAGCAAGTACAATGAAGCATCCATGAGAAGAATATTCTAAAGCATGGACAAGATGACAAAGAAGTAGCCAAGATGACAAGAAAACCTGATGTATGACATGAAAGCCACTTTCCATGAAGGAAGCAAGAAATGGCAAACTAGGAAGGAAAGTGAGCGATGGATGGTTCCCTACCTGGAAGAAGTCCAAACAAAGACTTCATGGTATCAAAGAAAGGAAGGAGATCAAGCAGCTAAAGGACCCCCGAAGAAGAAGTTGTTGATGAATGAAAGAGTCCCTATTTAAGAGGGAGATTTGATAGGTCCTTGATCAAGAGGGAGTTTTGGATCACCCTTGATTACAAAGGAGTGACAATTGTAGTTTCCATTTCATGGGTCATGCACTATACCAAGACTAACATTCGTAAGTCTATATGAAGGCCATGAATGGAAATGTAGACACAAGATAGACATAAAATTGTTGTCTTCACTTGTGAAGAAAAAATGGGAGGATTAGGTAATCATCTCGCATCCGATACTATTTGAGGATGTGTAGGGCATCCAAGAAAAGAGTAGACAAGAGGACTGATATTCTTTGAGGGCTGGGAACCCAAGATAAGAATAGTCTTAGAAGGTCATACTCGGAGAACACTTGGTTGCGTATGTACCTTGAGAGACAATGATGACGTTGTCTATAAATCATTGGTCTCACCAACATTGTAGCTCATGGTCTCATAAAGAGATGGAGTTGTTAGTCGAGGCCTTGCACTATGACAATGTTGATGGATATGATGCTATAATAGATGGATTGCTAATCCAATTTCTCTTATGTGAATTCTTCAAGATTGATAATAGTCAAACACCTTGTAATGTTGTATGAATACCTCCCTAGTTAAGAGGGAGTGTTGGAGGAAAGTGTAACTAGGTTCAGTATTCATAAATAT